>VXBQ01001586.1:2216-113471 GCA_013400175.1 Phainopepla nitens | reverse complement strand
GGGGGGGGGGGGGGCACTGGAAGAGACTCCCCAGGGCAGTGGTCACAGCACCAAACCTGCTGGAGTTTAAGTGTTTGGAATATACTCTTGGGCACATGGTGTTACTCTTGAGAATGCTCTGTGCAGGACCAGGAGTTGCACTCAACGATCCTTTTGGGTCCCTTCCAACTCTGGATATTCTGTGATTCTGTGAAAAGAGTCACTTTGCATGAACACAGTTTGAAGGGCTATGGTATGCATTATGTCAGATTAAATGACTATAAGGTCCCTTAAGCTCTTTTAGATCTCACATATAATTCAGTTACATGCAAATACATCTGAAAAATATCAAGGTCCAGGTCATCTTTAAACATTTTAGACATTTCAGATCTGTGATTGACAGGCTTGCAACTGTCACTGATATTTAAAACTCAAGTAATATAGTTCATCATATCTTTAAATTACACTCATGAATAAACCACATTTATAAAACTGATGAGATTAATTATCAATTAACAGATCATTATCATGCAATACTTACAGATTTGAATGTCAAATATACAATAGTAGAACACTGTCACGGGACTAATGAGGGGTAACTAATGGAAATATTTTGCAAGTCTTGGTTAACAGCTTTCCCTTCATATCTATTTCAGGGCTAGACATCTCTGACACACTGACTTCTCCTTTGCCCAGACTCCACATCAGCCTGTATTGTGCAGTAAATTTTAGAGATAACATTTAAAGATTCATTTGTGAAGCTTTCCTCCTCAAAGGGATACAGACCAGTTTTGCAAAGTCCCAGGAGGGTTTAGTGATGATATTTTTTTACTTCTGTGATAAGGTAGGGTTAAACTGTTTTCCTCACTATTGCTTCCCAGAGTGTATCTGCTTAAAGTGCACAGTAATAGAAAAAGGGGTGTGTTACTCAGGCTAGGAAGCAGGGCCACAGATATATCCATCATTCTTAAGCCAAAGGCTGAGAGACACAAGAATTAGTCTCTCAATTTCCCAGTAGAAGCAGGAAAGAAATAACGCTCAAGGTCTTTTTCCTTCTAATTTTGCAGTGAAATTTTCTATGAAGCTTCATTCAGAGTCTGTAAGTATGGACATGAAATTGAGTGTCCCTTAATTTAAAATAGGATGCGACTTATACCAGCAGATCTTGACTTTGGACAACAAGTGAAATATGCTGTACATACTAATATGTGGTGGGGGAAGAGGAGACAGGCAGTGAATAGGGTAAGAATTTACACTGTGACCAGCAGCCAACATCACATTCTGTTCACAGCTTGGTGAAACCATAGGGAGAGATGCAGCACAGTTTACCTATGACACCATTTGCGTTCTTCTTCCCACAGAGAACAGAGCTTTTCCTTTTTTACAGCAAAAAAAACACGTTTCAATTGGATCAAGAATAAAAGTGATTGTCACTTATTTGTTTTTTAAAAATGAGAAACAATTTAGGCTGCAAAGTTATTTCTTGACATCTTGCTATTAGTTTTGTGTGACAAACAGTGTGTACAGTCCAGGCAAAGCACCAAACTTAAATGACAACTTGTAGTAGTAATTTTCCCACTGGAAAAAGGTAAATCTATTGATTTGCTTTTCTAAGAGTTTTCATTCTTCCTATGAAATTTAAGAAGGATAAACATACTTTCCATTTCATAGCTTTGGGAAAAAAGTATGAACACTGTACATTTTAGCACCATGTAGGGAGATAAGATCAGTGCAGTAAATTAATTTTCTCTTTTCTCTTTTCATAGCAAAAAGAGCATAAACCCTGCAGTGAGTGTTTGAGAGCTGACATGATGGATCACAGTGCAGTAGCTCTATTATGACTGTATTATGCAAATGTTTTTATGCAGTCTTTTATACTGTGTGTGACAAAGCCATTTTTGATGATTCACTGTACATAAAGACAGATTCTTGACTTCATGCAACCCCAATGGCTTCTGTAAAGATGTGTGGGTTTATTAAGTAAATAAATACTTCTAACTACTTTTATTACAAATAGAGAATTACCATTTGTGAAAATATAAAAAAAAGGGGATCCAACAAAACAACAGGAGGTATTCTTGAACACTAATAGCAGAATTTATACTACCATTGCTCATTGTTATGTTTGCATAAGTAAATACAAAATTAGGGGTAAATAATGCAGAAATGGGATAAGCCACATACAAATCTCCAGAATAATCTTCAGATTGTGTCTCAACACAATCTCATGATCAACAAAGTCCTTTTGAAAAACTGATCACGTAACTCAACCCAGAACTCATTTATCTCTCCCAGACTTAAAAATCCACAGTTGGGAAGACAATATTTAAACCTGTTAACATATTTAAGGAAACCTTACTGGGAAATAAAGTTGTATCATTCCTAATTTGTATTACTAACTTCTCATCTCCATCAGCTAAGTTTGGGCATACCACATGCATTCTCAAAACTCAGAGCACCTTAAAAGTATTAGAGACACAAGTCTGGAAGATAAACTCACATTCTCTTGGGAGACATTCAAGGAACAGAACTCCCTGCTTGACCACTGATAAAGCTGATCAAAATCTCTTCAGTATTTGAGGAAGTTTTGAAAACCAAAATGCCAGAGTTGAATGAAATATGCTAAAGAAAATAAAGGGGAGAAAAACTACTAAACTTTCTACACGGTTGTACAAGAAACTGGATGGAAGAGAGGACTCAGAATTACTGCAGCAACCTTAAGAGTGCCCAGAGTAGTGATGAACAGTGGCTCTTACAAGGATTGAGTAACAGATTTCTCATTTGCTCCTTGAACCCAAACTAAACTGTAACTTCAGCCCTTTTAGCTGTGAAGGGGAAGATTATGAAGGTCCTGCACAAGGGTCAGTGCAGTCCCAAGCACAAGTACAGGTTTGGTGAAGAATTGGTTGAGAGTGGTCCTAAAGGAGAAGAACTTGGGGCTGTTAGTGGAAGGGAAGCTCCACATGAGCTGACAGTGTGCACTTGCAGCCCAGTAAGTCAACTCTGTCCTGGGCTGCACCCAGAGCCCCGTGGGCAGCAGGGCAGGGAGGGGATTCTGCCCCTCTGCCCCGCTCTGCTGAGACCCCACCTGCAGGGCTGCACCCAGCTCTGGGCTCCCAGCACAGCAAGGACAGGCACCTGCTGGAGCCAGCCCAGAGGAGGAACCAAGGGGGTCAGAGGGATGGAGCAGATGTCCTATGAGAGCTGGGGCTGCTCATCCTGGAGAAGATTCTCGAGAGACCTTTGAGAAGCCTTTCAGTACCTATAGGGGGCCTACAAGAAAGTAAGAAAAGGACTTTTTTATGAGAGCATGTAATGATAGGACAAGGGAGAATGGTTTTAAACTGAAACAGGGTAGGTTTAGACTAGACATTAAGAAGATTATTTTTTTTTTTTTTGCTGTGAGGGTGATGAAGCTCTGTATCAGATTACTCAGAGAAGCTGTGGATGCCCCACCCCAAGGTCAGGTTGGGTGGGCTCTGAGCAGCCTGGTCTAGTGAAATATGTCTGTGCCATGGCAGGGGGCATCCACAGAGATCTTTTAGGTCTCTTCAAACCCAGGCCATTTTATGATCCTATGATTATCTGTGCTTCTTAGGTCCAACTCAGAACTGACATTGCCCAGACACTTAGGTGCTCCCTGAACTGAAAGGGAAGGAAAAAAATCTAATCTTTAGTTAACCTACTTTAAAGTTAGGCAGGAACTGGCAAATCCTGAAAGAACTGAATTTAGTTTTGAACTTCTGAGTCTGGTGCAGGAAGAAAAACAAAGAAACCACCTTTCCCCCAAATACCTGCACTTATTCACAATACAGGTGGTAATGAATTTTCTGTCACTATCAAAATGAAATAGATTTAAGTAGCTGAAAGGCACCATATTCCATTACCAAGTCTTCCAGCCCATTTTAAAAGGCAATCTGCCATATGCTAAACTGAAAATACTGTCTGGTTTGCTGAGACATCAAAACTTCACAATTCTGAAAAGTTCTCAGGGTGACAGCTGTGATGAACTGTTTGCTGCAGTGATATATTGCTGCAGAGAGGAGAATGAGGAACAGGAAAAACAAGACAAAAAGGAGGTCATTAAGCCAGGAGCTACAGAGATATTTAGAAAAACAAAGATTTCCTTTGAAACTTCAGTTTACTGACACCAACTCTGACAGCAAATATTTAACAAGACATGCCCATAAGGCAGCTGGTCAGTCCTTCTATGCTCAAACAGTGTGTGCATAGGAGCATGTTGCCCTAAGCTGTTACATACAATTTCAGATGAAAACTATGATTTTCTGACCATTTGCTTAAGGAAACTAACATATCTAAATTGCTGAGTCTAAGAGGTGCATTCAAAAGTCTCAGCTTTTTTTTTTTTCATAATCAGAAGTGGACATTTTAGAAAGTGAACTTGTAAATAAATATAAAACAAATGTACCTATTTGTATTTCCAGGAGTTAATTGAAGTACAATAACACTAGACAGGATATGCAATAGTACTAGACAGGATGAATTCTCAGTAGCAGAAAACACTCATCATGGGGCCTGGAAGCAGCAGCATATTCAAACCCAAATTAGTGTTTGTTTATGTCTGAACCACTTAGGCACATTCCACCATCATTTATCTTCTTCTTTTCTTATTTGAAACCATGCCATTTATCTGCAGAGCTCACTAGACAACTTATCTTTAGCAGGATAACCTATTCTAGTCTTTGCTTTGCAGTCTCCTTTGTTGTGTGGAGCCGCTGCTCCGGGAGCAGAGGTGTGTGTTGTGGGCAGTCTTCTTGTCGAACAGACACTTTTTCCCTTCTCCAAAGTAGGCTGTAGTCTACTTCTGAAAAAGGTCTTTCAGAACCAGTGGATATCCCTTAATACTCTTTTGCCAGGCTGTGGTTACTTGATTTAAGCTTCAATTACTGAAGGGACAGAAGGATTCTGCAATTTACGCAAGGTGACCCATGGTGAGTTTGTAGTACAGAGAGAACTCAGGTATTTCTGCAGGTGGTTTGTGTTCATGCACAGCTTCTAGATCTCACACAAAATGTAATTAAGCACATCTCACACTGAGTCTGAGCTTTCTTTAAATTAGATGAGGAATATCCAGAATAATCCTTTTGTGAAGCCCTATCCTAGACACAGAATAGGAAAACAATCCTTGAAGGGGATTTGGAAGCCTGTTGATCACGCCGGGTGAAAGATTGGTGCTTCAATCAGAAAGGTAGTGTGGGGCTTGGTTTGTGATTTTTTGGTTGGCTGTTTTTTATTTGTTGGGTTCTATTGCGTTTTTTCCCCTTGGATCTGAAATAAGTAAAGTCATGGAACTAGTTTTAATATTTTAGGTGATGTTGTCACAGAAACACAAGGAAAATAAACTGTACAAAAAGAGTCAGAGAAAGCTGTTTAAGACATAAGCGAAAAATATCTCCCTCAACATGTGGGATGATTTGCTAGTGAACAGGCAAACTGAAAAAGGGTGTTCTCTGTAAGGGGTAGGGGTAGTCAATAGGGGTAGTCAATGGCCTTCTTATGAGGCAGGTAAAAGTAAGGAATGATCTTCAGAGAGCTGGAGGAAACATTTTGTACAGGTACTTGAAAATCCCTAGGTATGAGGTCAGGGTTAGTTATACATCTTCAGGCTGTATGTTGGTGTCTGTGCCCTTGTTACTTCCTTTGTTTCTTTCCTTCAGATTAGGAAGAAAGTAAGACTTCTACCCTTCTTCAGAAGAGTAAGGAGCCCTAAAAATGTAGTAGACTGTGTTTGTATTCAGTACACAGAAATATGTGTCTGGCAGAGCAAGAGTGAAAATCACTGCAGTACTTGACTGGAAGGGACTTGCATTAAAGAACAATCTTTCTCCCCACTATCACTTTGATTTTAATAATGTACGGCTAAACTTCAAATTTGCTACCTGCAAATTCCTGCAATGTTATTGATCTTCTATATCACTGATACTGATTTTTGCTGTGCCAGCAAGGTGTCATGGCAGCAACAGTGATCTCTAGAATCACCTATTTCAGCCTGAAAGTCAGCTCAACAAAGTAAAATATTACACTGGATAATTAATTACTTCTTACATTGTAAACAAGGCCTAATTTTCATTTTTCCTTCAGCTTCATAAAATCAAAAAATGGGCACACATTCTCATGAAAATGCCTCTGGAGGGAGACACAGCCCAAAAAGTAGCTTATACCTGACATAAGAAGAATAGAATTTAAATGTTCACAAAAATCTGAGGCTATCTACTTTAAAACATACATCAAAATAGACAAAATAATCTAGTCTAGCTGGGTCTGAATTCTGCAGAATTTCTTTAACTCTTTATCTTACACTTCATAAAAAAAAAAATGCTGTATTGAGTTAGTTAAATGCTGCATTTAAAATAAGAATAATGATCAAAATCATTAGGTTGCTTCCCTTCTACTTTCATAGAAGTCTTTTGTAGTGTTCTCATAATGGGTTTTGGACATGTAAAAGATCCCTGTTTGGTACCCTGCCACTAATCATATAGAATGTGATATTCACTCTGTGTGAGACCAGCCTCTTACTGATGAAAAGTCACTGAAGATCAGGCTCTTTTGCTATATTCATTAGTGTGTATATGCTTTAAAATATAATAAGTCAGTACAGATTTTTGTAGGCACATGCAAATTACTGAATGTTCTTATAAACCTTATGTTGCGAAACAGGAAATCACTAGGTTTTGGGTTGGGGCTTTTTGTTTTTCTTCTTCCAAGATGACTGTTTTCCTATTATAATTGGAACATATTTGTCCTATATCATGAATTTATACAATGACAATGTCAGGATTTTTCCTATCTTGTTAGGTACATTGTGTCCTTTCTTTCTGCATCACTACCAAGCATATATTGACTGAAAGAAGAACAAAGAGAGATAAACTATAGACAGGCAACATTTCCTCAGTGAAAATAGCATGAAAAGGAACAGTTTACAGAATGATTCATTGGATCTGGAAGAATTTATGTATTAACATTTTCACATATGTAGTAATTATCTCAACTAGATTTCACACTGAAGCCCTCCTTATCCCCTCAAAAAACCAAGACCATATGCAAATAATTCCCATATCATTTGGACGATTTGATACCGCTGACGCACAGTATTAGAAAAGCAAAAAACCAGTTGCATTATCACGCAACTAAGGTGCATAAAGGTGTTCCCAAGACATCTATCTTGTGCTGAGTTCACTTCTTCTGGCTGCCAAACCACCCAGCTGCTTTCTTACTCCCCCTCCTCAAAGGACAGGGAGGAGAAAAATAAGATTGAAAAGCTTGTGTTTGCAACAGACTTGACTTGAAGGCTGTGGTCAGTCCATGGCAACTCCTATCTACAATTCCTTCATCCTCACACTTTTCCCCTACTCTGGTGTGGTAACAGATGAGCAAGGGCCGTCCCTCACGCTCCTACCAGACCAAGGGCACCTACTATCAATACCTTAGATTTCCAGATTTTTCTGAGAGCCTTAAAATCAACCAAGATCAACCTTTTTCTTTCTAAGGTTCTTTTACTTTTTCAAACCAGGATGATGGAAAAGGAGGTACATTCCTAGCCTAGAATGTCACATTTGCATTATAAGCAATAAAGACAAAACATTCCTGAGAAGTCAAGTCATTCACCCAGAAAGAGAAGGTGTTCTTGTCCAATGTAACTGAATTTGTGCTTTACAGAGATGTCTGACATAGCAAGAAGATGAGAGCACCATGAGTGAGGAATCATGGTGTGTATGACTCTCTCAGGACAAGTACAGGATTCAGACTGGGATTCCTGTCCCAATACCTTGCTCCTTTTTGCCAAAGCATTAAACTTTTCCAACCTCTGCCTGTGGCTGAAGCACACTGGGCACAGTGGCAAGGCACATCTGAACACGTGTGAGCTGGAAACTCCTGCAAACTACAGTGATTTGCCTTTCTGAAGAACCCTAGGAATGGGGACTGAGAGAACTGCCACAGTCCTCTGGACCAAAGCGTTCCACAAAAACATTCTCACTGTGGAGGTGATGCTGACATCCCATACATCAAGACGAATTCCTCCTTCAGGTTTTCAGCTCCCAGTCAGTGTTCAGAGAGACCACGATCACAAAAGCAAGCAATAACTATATATTTCTATTTAATATACAGCACTGGGCTTCTTTGAGAGGAATTCATAGCTTGACTTCCTAAATGCAGAAATTATGCAGAACTAGTCAGTCCTGAGAAACAGAAACCAAGTGGGCACTTTTAGACAGCTATGAAATAAGCACTGCATGATTACACACACTACAAGGCAAAGAGCTGCTGATTATTTATCACCATGCTTTGTAAAGCAAGTGTAAAATGTTAATCCTTTATGTAATACTTCATTACACTTCCTTTGCAAAAATGAAATGGCTTCATAGAACACAAAGTTCATCTCATTAAAAAAAAAAGAGAAAGATCTAAGATCAAAGGGATCAATTCCTTGCTATCTGTGTATAAATGTTTAATCTGTTTATAGTAAAAGTGGGAAAAAATAAATTATTTCAGACCCTAGGACTAATGCTTCACCAGTAGGCTGCACAAACTCAGAGTAGGAAAATTACAAGGCAAAGGGCAGCAGAGCATCAAATGTATTCAAGAGAACAAAACCAAATTAATCAAACAATAAACCCTGGCCAAAACAACAAAACCAAACAAAACCCAAGATACCTACCCTCCAAAGCCCAAACACAGAGAGAAATTAAATTTTGAACTTGTTTACAACTGTACACTAGTAAATTTCAACCAAATTGCCTGGTATCATGCTTAAAAATTAAAGACATTTGCTCCATAATACTCTGTCTACGTTTGTTGTTTTTGTTTTTGTTTTTTTTTTTCAATTGCATTTACTATACAGGTCCTCACAGGAGCAGAAGCTCATATGTAATATGTGGAAAGAGGTTCAGAAATAAAACCTACGACAGAGAACAATGTCCTTTTTGCAATCCAAAGGGTTTTCCAGGCAAGGATAACAGATTAAGTCTGTGAAAAATGTTGCTTTTCAAGATGGTCACATTCTGGAGAGGAAGTAGTAGGTAAATGCAAGCTACAGTCAATATCCTCAAACATCATAGGGAAATTTTCCTACTGCCACCAGACACACAGGATCATAGGGTTTGGAACTGAGTCCAGCCATGAACTCAGCACTGCCAGGCCCACTGCCGAAGAACACTGTCAGGGACAGTGATTGCACCACACCCCTCAGCAGCCTGTTCTAAAGCCTGATGACCTTTTCAGTGAAGAAATTTTCCCTAATATCACATCTAAACTTCCCCTGGTGCAACCTGAGGCCATGTCCTCTTGTCCTGCCATTTGTTAGCCAGGATAAGATACCAGCCCCACATGGCTACAAACTTCTTTCAGGTCTCCTCTGAGCCTCCTTTTCTCCAGGCTAAACATCNCTGGCTCATGTTCAGCCACTGTCAACCAGCACCTCCCCGTCCTTTCCTGCTGGGCAGGTTTCCAGCCACTCTTCCCCAGCCTGTAGTGCTGCCTGGGGTTGCTGTGACCCAAGTGCAGGACCCAGCACCTGGCCATGTTAGACCTCATTCTGAATAGAACACACCACACCAAGCAGATCTCTATCAGAACCAGCTCGCTGGCTAAGAACCTGTTCTATTGACAAAAATCTCTCTGCAAGTTTTCTGTAAATGTAGTAAATGAAGCTCTCACAGCCTAATTTACATGGATTTCATATGATCTTCCTCTAATATGGATAAATGAGAAACAATTAACTGTGTGATGGAGCCAGAAGATTAAAATCAGCCAAGGAGGAGGGTTAGCATAGTGATACTTGTACTAACCAGCAGGGCTTCAGTTCATTAAGCAGTGGGATATCTCTGTGCACATTTGCTCCAGATCAATTATAAGGTGCTTGGAGGAGGCCCAGTGTGCATTCATCAGCTGCTGAATAGTCACATGAGGCTATGCAGGTATATCCTCCATCCTGGCAGAGAAGCATTTGCAGCAAAGAGTTTTGCTGTGATCTGTGACACACACACACACACACATGCCACTCCCCTCCCTCCCCCCCTGCCACCTGCACAGCGAAACACCTGCAAGGTTTTTGTCATGTGGAGTTATTAGCAATGAAGATTAGAGGCCTTATTTAGAGAAGGATCCTGTTGTACTGGAGATCATGTAAACGTATATTATATTAAACTCATATCCTAATCATAGTATAGTCAAAATAAGGGGAGGAAGAGAGGAAGCAAGGAAATGGGAAGATGGGAAAGGAGCATGCAAGAGTGAGCAATGCAATAGCTCTGTCAATATCTGTACAGGAAATGCTATTTCCTATTCCACTGGTGAGACTATAGCTCTGAGAAATTCACCAAATCTTTCAGAATTTACATTATTATTTTTTTATTCCTTTGATAATCTCTGGAAATACTTGCTGCTGCAAATACCTGCTGAACTTTCTCACACTAATACAATGTCATATTTACTTTGCATGTATACACATTACTAAATGTGCCTGCAATAACTTCTGAAGTAATTTTGTTGTTCCTAAATCTTTGTTTGCATTTCTTACTCAGTATATGAAATCCACCTTTTCTCTTCTTACTCTGACCTTATCTTATCCCCAAATATATCAGCTGACAGATGAAGCTCTCATACAAACTCCCTTTGCAGGAACAGAAGCCTGGCTGTTGTTGTGAGAGGAATTCAATCTTCACAGACAGGAAGATTTCAAAAGGATGAATGAGAATTTATACCTCAAATTGCATTTTCTATTAAATACAGCAGTCCCTAAAAATAGAATGGCCCCGAACACAAGAAAACCTCTGATTTTTGCATGCATTTATTTTACTGCATGAAGATCACTTCTTACTTCTTCTCACCACATCCTACCATTCTTCTCTCTCATCTACTCCCTACACATTGCATCCTTCAGTCAAGATTTCCATCTCAGATAGCTTGGCCTTTCCTCCCCCCTACTGAACATCTCCACTCATCCCATTTTTAGATAAAATGTTTTCTGTCTCACACCTAGCCTATGTCTTAAGCTGTGGCGTGTTAGATTCCCCACAATAATTTTTTGACTGTGTTGTGGAGGAGGTGTTAGAACCATTGTCTATCACTGGCAAAAGCTTTGTCTGCTGACTTTCCTGAGCCTGAGTCATCATCTCCCAAATCACTTCTTCCTGACTCTCTCAGCAAAGTATGATTCTTTTTTTTAACCATGTTCAAAATATATGGGGCAGGAAAAAGGAAACCAACTGAACTGATAAGTAAAGCAAGCACTGAAATCCACTGCTTCATTTATGGTATGGACATTTGATAAAGGAATCTGCTTCTGCATCTCTCATTAATCATTTTGTGACATAATTTGAGTGGGAGGAGTGAAGGAGTCCCATCTCAGGCTATTACTCTGTTGAATGCTAGGAGAGGTGAAGTAAATTCTTGAAAGGACAGTATTTGATAAATGCAAATTAAACAGCAGCAGAGAGAAACATACCTTCTTGGAACCCCCTTTTTCAAGAACCTAGGTCTTGCTGTAAGAGTTTCAGTCCATCTGAAAACAGTTTTCTAAAAATTTTACCTTCCTCTTCTGTTAGACAGTTTTACTGGAGTGCAGTGAGAAGTTATCCTTTCTTAATCACAGAAGTAACTTTCAGTTGACTGGGCAGAGAGGTTGGTTGTGGATCTCAGGCTGCTGATTGTAAACTCCAGCATTTATGGGCTTTAGGTTTTGTAGAAACTGCATTTTTCTCTGAAGATCTATGTCTGTTCAGATGGATAATAATGAGAATGCTTAGGGTTATTACAATCTCTAAATAATAAATCTACTACGGCTAACGAATAGCTTCACTGTAGTCTAATAGCTATCAATTAACATTACTAAAATTAATTAGGAGGTGGCTTATTTGTGCAATCAAAAAATCAGTTAAGATGAGAAAGAGGAATAGAATTTATGTTTTACCTATTTTCTTGAGAGATAAACAGATACATCATGACAATTAATGTGACTGTTGCTAATTAAAAAACAATCTTCACAATGGTAATTTCTGTTGTAATTTGACATTTGGGTGGCTCATACTCGACCAGGCAAGCTTTCAACTCTGTGAGCTAATTTTTGCTTACCTTGTTTTTTCCTCCTCCACCTTTATGTTTATGATTCCTATTATCATCATTACCACGAGCTATTTGCCATGTAGCACTACTATTTACCGTACAAAGACTTATTTTTAAAAAGCACTTTCCTGTATAATGCTCTATCCCACATTACTCTACAATGTAATTTCACTCAACAATACCAAAGCTACACAGCGTGAAGGAAGGAAAACAGTGAATTACTGCATTTTCTTCATCTCACTGAAGAAGAAGAAGGATTAGGCTGGATGCCAGCAAGAAAAAGAAAAAAAGTTAAAGCCACAGACTAAGGAGAAAAGATATACTTTCTGATCCATTGCAGCATAGCAGATCACAAAAAAAAAAAAAAAAGTAAGGGTATGTCTTTAACAATTTGCTGCACCTAAATTTGGGTAATTTACACTACCTCCAAAAAGCCTTCAGTCTGCTCATTCAAAGGTTGATCTGCGGGTGAGATATCAGGAGCACTGAACACGGGATTAGCAATCCTGACCAGTGTGAAGTGGTTTATAAAATAATATTAATCCTACTTAGTCAATTTATTTTCTGGGTAGACGATGTCAAAAAAGAAGAAGAAAAAAAAAAAAAAGGATTAGGGCAAAACCTTCTGAGTAAAGGAGAATGCCATTGAACTCTCAAAGAAACACCAAGGAGGGAAGAAAGCTGGCAGTTCCAGGAAATTTTCCAGTCACAGATTTTTCTTCGTAGAGATGGAGGCAGATGGATTTTTTCTAGGTCTGATTGTATGTAAGTTTAACCTATGCAAAAATTCATAACTTATAGAGGGCTGATGCAAAGCATGTGAAAATGTTTGGGGAAGTTTTTATTGACTTTAATTGGCTTGGATCAACTTTTAAAAACTCAGCAGTATTTCCCAGCTGACAAGCAAATGGCGCATTAGGCTTTGCCAAACACAGTCTATCTCCCTGTTTAGCCTCCTCTCTTTTATTTCTATTTCATGGTAAGAGATATTTGATGTTGACACTTCGCCCACAAAACTTGCTGTACACCAGAATTGGGAGGGAGGAAATTCCCCTGCAGAGCTCTGCCCATCAATCTCTTTAGTGACACTTCAGACAGCTTTGCTAACATCATGGTTGGGTAGAAACTTCACCATGGAAAACTGCAAAGGGAATAATGTAATGCCTGAAATGGTGTAAACCCAATTCTCAGAGACCATGTTCTGTACTTGTTTCCTTGGCGAATTGGCTGATTGCAGGTAACAGTAACACTTAAAAGATGAACCTGAACCTAGTTAAACATTTTCCTACTTGCAAACTTTTTCAAGAGATGGGGCTGCACTGGGTGACATAACAGCACTTTAATTATTCCATGATTATATATTAAATTATATTAATATAAAAAATTATGTATTGATAGTGCTCAGTAAGGATGAGCAATAATTCCCTTACCTTACTTGAAATTAATGTTAAACTGGAGGAAATAAGTCCCTTCTGTTTTCCTGAAGAGGGAATATACAGTCATCCATCATACTTTCCAAGAATCATGGAATGTTTTTTTCTTGGAATGGACCTTAAAGGTCATCTTGTTGCAATCCCCTGTCATTAGATCACATTGATCAAAGCCCCATGCAACCTATCCTTGAACACTTCCAGGGATGGGGCATCTGCAATATCTCTTGGCAGCCTGTTCCAGTGTCTCACCATTTGTCAACTCTTCTATTTTTATATTTTATGCAATAAATACTTTATACCAAGTCTGATAGCGTATTTGAGCAGGAAGCCTGAAACTATGGCAGTCTGCTAGTATAAACAATTGTTTAACCTCCATTTTAAAAATTACAAATAGTTTTCTTTAATAAAAAAGGAATGGAGGACACCCAATCTCTCTGGAGCAATGGTGAGTTTGAGATTCAAAAGAACAGCAACCCTGGGACTGCAGGCTGTCAGAAAAAAACCATGAATATGTAATCTCCTGAGAAATAGAATAACCTCAGCCTGCCATGGTTCTGACCTCTTTTCTGGCCCTTAGAACCCTTTCATTTTTTTGTTTAATTTTTTATATTTATTTAAATCTCCTATGCTTCCCTTTCAAACATTTATTTTAATAAAACCTTCCAGTTCTCTGAGTTTTCCAAATGCTCTCAACTTTGGCTTAATATTATAATGGAAGCACTGGCTGAACACTGAACTCCAGCAGTCTGAAGGGTGACGAGGATAAATATGGAACTTAATGGTGGATAACTGACTTTGATGCAGTTTCATCAATCAAAAAGAGATAAACTACTTTCTCGTCTTGCAGTAACCCTTTTTAAGAAAAATGTATTGATTTTTTTTTTTTTCATCAGATAGACATATTAACCGGCAAGGCACACAATGCATTCTCCTGTCTTCAGGGGCATTTTGAGCAGAGATTGATTTTTTTGGCTCTATGGGAAAACAGTCACTATTGAGTGATAAACTCCAAAAAAAAAAAAAATTGTCCTTCCTCTTGCACTGCTGCCAGAGGCACCGAATTAACATTCACAAAATTTAATTTATGAAAGACATGAAAAAGAATACTTCTTACCCCCACACACCTGCCAGTAAAACTTTTGATTTGCGGGCACAGGAATTCATGGCAGGAGAGCAGATATGCTAGTAAAATTAAAGAGAAGCATATTTGATTACTGTAATCTTCCATTAATGAACCTATCTGTACAGTAATTGGGTGATACAGCCCACTCAGGCCCCTTTGTGACTGATCATTAAAGATCCCATGGCACTCTTCACAAGGGTAGACTTATCCTCCCTGTCCTTGCCAACTTCAATCACAAGTGATAATTTTGTTCTGCCTATCTATATTTTCCCTGCAGTTTTATCTGGATAAGGCTTTGCTTTTCATTTCCTGTACAAAAACTGTTGTATGATGTTTCTGTGTGCTATTAGAGAGCTGCAGTTTTCCATTCTGAAGATTACAATATCAGATGAAATTATTATGAATATGACAAAATGTTACAATAGTCTTTTGGAAGTCCACACTACTTACTTAGGTGAATAAGAATAGGTCTATTTAATTCTCAGCTGAAAAGTGGGACTAAAATAGGACAACTGCTTTTCCCTGTTTTGATGGCTCCAATTTAGAAACTTTGCAGAAAAGGGCAGAATTTGACCTGTGGAATCAGCATAATTTGAGAAAGCGCTCGACCAGAGAGAAATAAAATTCAAAACCAAAAAGAGTGGTTGCACAGGAATTGCAGTGCTGCCAAGTGATCCGAGCACCATGGATGCATGAATTTTTAATGTACCTGTACACTTGCAAAAAGACATACTTGTTACATTGACTCCTGTAAGTTTAATATATAATGAGAATTTTGTCTAGAAAAGTTGATGATGTTGTATAATAAAACTGTAGTTGGTGCAATCATACTTCCTAATGTAAGCCATGTGGTTTTCCTGAAGGAAAGACTGGAAACTGGACTCCAGTCCTGACTCACAGTAAAGTCTGGTTGTTGCGAAATCTTTGACTTCAGTACAACTTCATAAAAGATGGTAGCTGTTCTGGTAGCAGGGTTGTAACTAATTAATGTGTTGGTTTTTTTTTATTATGGCTACTCACACACTAAAGGAGGGCAGGAATTTAAATTCAGCTTTTAAATAAAATGGCCTCTGATAATTTCTGAAGTAATGTAAAACAACTTGTGGTCTGATAAGTAACACTGTTTGTTTCTCTTTGCAAAGATTTTGCTAAAAGCATATGATGAAAAATGAAACTGTTTAGAATTTATTTTTCCCGTGTTTTCAGGCAAATTTTCCCCTAACTTTTTATTCGGTCTTCTTTTCCTCATGAATATTCACTGCATATCATCTTATTAATGAAAATATCTCTAAATTTTGAGCAGTCACCATGGTGCTGTAGTGATGATTTACATACCAAAACCACATTCCAGTCAGGAAGCGGCATCTCTTGAATAGCTGTAAAACACTGCTGTGAAGGCAATGCAGAAACTAAAATCAGGAACAGCTTGTATTAGCATTCCCACCAAAGAAATGCTGTCAAGTTGTGTGACAATTTGAGGGCCAGATTATGAACAGCAGCCCTTGAAGCACGAGGAGGTGTGGCACGCTGAAGAGAAGGAACACAGCAGAGGTGCTATTGTGGCTTCTTTCTTCTTTCAGATTATTGAGAAAGGAGGCAGGTCCAAAGGCCAGGCTCGTAAGACTGTGCCACCCAAGGGATGTGTGACAAGCTCCTCAGCATTATTAAAACTTGTCTTGCACTTTTTTTATCCCCTACTCACTTTCATCCTAATTCCACTTTCACATGAGTGACACAGGCTCCAAAAACAAACTTTGCCAGACACATTGAAATCAAGTGACAGAGAACGGAGAGGCAGAAGGAAGGAAGGACTTCTCAGAGACCCTTCAACCTATTAGAAAGATTTAGAGGACCATAGTTCCCTTCTCCATTAAATCTCCTTTTCCACAAATCATTGCATAATAAGTCAAATATTTGTAGCACTGAGACACTTTCTAACCTAGATTTTGTAATAATTTAAGAGATAAGTGCTGAAAGAGCATTTTGGAGAATCAGAAAAATTGCACAGTAACTTGTTATTTCAGAGATCAACTTGAAGAGCATTTTTGAAATTTCCACATCATCTGTGAATAAACCTCAAATCAGAAAAAAAGAAGTTTTGAAAAGAGTCTTTTCTCCTAGATTTTTTGCTTCCTTTTACAGGCAGGATAATAAAAGGAAAGCAAGTCTTTTATAAGAACAAAATGTAGAGAGTTTTGATTAGAAAAGAACTCATAAATTCAAGTCTGCTCATACCTCAGTGGATTACTCAGCTCTAATTAGGATACCATTTAAGTCATTAGCAAGACGAATGTTCAGATTGAAATGGAAAATAGCTTATGTTTATACAATGAAGTTTTAATATTAAAGCTTCTTAGAAATTAAACGCCTAAATTCCCAGCTGGGAAAATACCTTTTTTTTTTTGTTGCTGGACTGTGATCAGTTTTCTAATTTCTTAAAGATCATACAAGTTTCATCAACTCCTGACCTTATTAGAAAGTCATGAGATCATGACATTTCAAATCTTGAACTAAAACTGTACATGTTTGCAAATTAAACAAAGAATTCCCAGTCTCAAATATTAATCTCCAAACATGGATTTAAATCAAATGATGCCTAATTCCTTTGGTATTCAGCCCATAACAAATTGCTAAAATTTTTGTAAGTGAGATTTAATGTCTGGGAGATTTTTTTTCATAGCAAACTATGTTAAAAAATAAAACAGTAGTCATATACTTAGACTTTGAAATGGACATTTTCTGAAGTAAATATCCAAAGGTCTTTTCCTATTGTATGATCTTCTAGACAGGGAAGAGTTTAGGATTTCTTTACAGTCATACCTCTCTTTCAAGATCATACTTTCTGTACTTCAGCATTTTCTTAACTGTAATTTTGTTTGAATGAAGCTCTAACATTTGTGCACAGTATCTATATGTAGTTTAAAGTTCCATCTCATATAAATATCTCAGCACAGGGTATGGTGATAGTCTCAAATATTGAAGCTTGAAATTTTTTGAAACTGCTGGAAGCAGACTCTCACATTGCATACATTCACCTAAAGAAACCATGTTTCAGTGAGTATTACAAAATTATTTCCTTGTTAATAAAACTAATTTCAGGAAGTAAGTTCTTTAAAAAAAAAATCTACCAGGAATATTCACCTTCTCTCCTCCCTAACCCCTGACATTATTCATGTCTAGAAAAAAAAGAGAAAGAAAACAAACAAACTCTCCCACTACAAACAAAAAACTAGATTTCTTAATTTTTCAGTGACTAGGTTTCTTAATTTCTTAAATCTTCCTAGGACCATAAGTCATAGGGATAAAACTATAATTCAGTGATATGTATGTTTATTAGTTAAATACAATTCTGTCCTGTCCCTTCTTCTATTTGGTTCCAAAGGGGACAACCCAGACGACCTCCCATATAGAGAAGAGACTCTTTATGATGTGACAAAATTAGTGTCTGATTTTTTGGTTAAAGTGAAAGCTGCATTTGATCAAAATAACATTGTGCATGGTTTTGGATGAAAGTAATTAATCCATAGGTAACAGAAAAAATCTGAATGAAAATCACAGTCATTGAAAAGCTGTAAACGCAGTCTAATAGGTGCTCTTCACTTTAGGATTTTCAGAGTCTGTTACAGATTCTAGGAAGTTCAGTGACCATAATTTTCTCTGTAGAAATAAAGGGCCTAAGCTCCAGGCACAGAAGTGTTGGGCAGGGGCTGTGTTTTCACAGGAAGTTTCCAGCAGGAGCCGTACCTTGTTCAGGGGAAGTTCTCTCTGCTGTACTTGTGCAGCTGCCCATACACTTCACTGGTGACACTAGGGTATAATACTGAAATAAATGTTTTTCTTGAGATGCCTCTCATAAGCTGCTCACAAGAACAGCTTCTCACCTTTGTTCACTCTTGTTAATAAGGGTGATAAAGAAAGTTCAGGCTCTGAAGTCTGTGTTTCCCTCAGAAGGTCTTGAGTAAATTTTTCTGTAAGGATTGACTGGATTGAAGAAGGCCAAGGTATCTCAGTCAAAAATATATATTTGAGTTAAAGTTCAGCTTGGATATATGCTGTGGGACCTTGTAGCTCAAGGTCAGTCCTTGCTGGGATGTTTTTTGTTGGCTTGGTTTTTTTCAGTTGAGGTTTTTAAACTGTACACAGGATTATACAACAACTTTATTTGCTGGTTCTTTGACTTCTGCAGTAGCTTGATAAGTAGCATTAACGTGGGAAGGTAAACAAGACAAATTTATGCACACAGATCTTCCTGCTTGTTCTGCAGTGCTCTGATATACTGCACTTATCAACAGAAAGGCATTGCGTAGTTCACAAATTGAGTTTTTGCTTAGGATCATCGTTACTATTCATGTGGTATCAGCAATGGCAGGAAAGCCTGCCTGTGAGTCCATCCTGCAGTTACTGTACTGGCAGTACTGTGTCAGGCAGCAGTTTGAACTTAAGTGGAGTCAAATAAATGATGCCAAAAGTACGTTTGCCCAGCTCCTTGCAAATGAGAATCACTTAGTGCTGTTATTTCTACCTTTTGTGCTCAGGGGCTAGTGTTTGAATTCCCTGAGACAGATGTTGTTAACTCTCCACTTTTGAAGACAGATATTGAATGACCTCTAAATCCTACCCTTGCTGCAATGGTCTCTGCAGCTGGCCAACATCATTGGTACTTTGATATTCCAGCAGAATTTCTCCTGCTTCTAAATTATGAGCTACACCAAGGATTTTTAGATGTTAATAAAGAGAAGAAGCAGAAACAATAGAATAAATTCCTTAAAACCCTCTGCAATTCAAAACTGCTTTCCAAAAATCACTGACGTTTGCATATATACACTTCAATAGGAAAACAAATAATATGAGATAACTTCCTTACTCTGGTGTGCAATTCTGGCATTCTAGCCAGAAAAGACAAAATAAGCGAGACATGAAAATCTTTTATTTTTATGTTACTGTGTAGGGGAAGAGAAGCATTGGATTTTTTCTTTTTTTCCATTCTTGCTGAAATGCAATTCATCAGTCTAAAATCCAAACACTTGTCAGAAAGAATAGCTTTTACATGTTTGTGTCTGGGAAGCACTGAAGCTATTGATTTTTAAATTTAAGAGTCTTGTCTTTTTGGGGGCACATTTGGAAGGGTATCAAGGCTGCTGGAATTTACTAGTCTCAGCTTAAGCAGAGAATGGGTTGTAGTAATATAATAATTTTAGAAAACAACAATTTCAGAACCTGTTATGAACAAATCACATTTCATAACTACAAGAGAAAAAAACAAGAACTTAACCTCCAAGAGTTTAATTCACCAGTTCCACTGAGACTCTTCCTTAAATTATTAAGGTGCTGAACAGAGATGAGTTAAAGGAAAGGAATTCAAACATCTGATTATTTTGCAGAATTTTTAGGAAGGAGTAAATGCCTCTTTGGAGGTTCTTAAGATATTCAGGAAAACTTTCCTCATCCTGAAAGTCTACTCTGTATCACAGGTGTTTTTTTTCTCTAGTAACCCCTGATCTCCACAGTCACAACTTCCCACTCCCAGCAGAGGGTTAACACCATGCAGACCCCGGTGCAGCAATTGTGAAGCATTTCCTGGTAATTACTACACACTTTTTGTGGTTCCACTTAAATAGGATCATCTTCAGAAGCTTTCCGCACAAGATCAAGCTCCCTGAGGAGCTTACCTCAGATTAACATTTAGTCACAAATAGAAGCCATTAAACTAGGACTGAGAAGATAAGATCAAATCTTCTGTTTGTAGTGAAAGGGAAGTCACAGAGATGTCAGATGTTGGCTGGCTTCCCCCCTATCATGAGGAAATTAATCAAGTCCCATTGAAAAATATTCAATTTACATTATATTGTGCTTATAAAACAGTAAATTTGCAAACTAATTATTTGTCTGGAAGGGGAAAATGTTGAGTAAACTACACCAGGCAGTTTTGCTTCTCAGGTACACCACACCTAGATTTAATCACCAAAGCAAGCATTTAACACAGCAAAGGCAGCACTTCTGCACCTGTGTAAACCTGTGACATAGATATCTGCAAAATCAATCAGGAGTCTGAATTCTTTCCTTGAACAGAAATAACTTGGGAAAATGTTTCAAATGAGGAAGCGTCACAGAATTGATTTGCTTGCCCACTAAAAAACTAGAAATTTCCATTCCTTTTGTGTGGGAGCCAGCGGTGCCTATATGAGGTTCAAATCAATTTCTGAGGGTAAAGATAACTTCCCCAGCACATCAGGTCCCCTTTATTAGTCTAATTAGTTCCATTTGTAACTGACTTTAAACAATACCAATTTCTAACAGATTCGGACATGAAAATTAGACATCTGGCAATGAGGACTTAAGAGACATATGCCACTCTTCAGCAGAAACATCTGAGAACCAGGCAAACAAGGGAGAAAAGGTTATTATTTCTTGTGTTTAAGGTTGTGTAATTGCTCAAAATGGTATAAATTAGAACATATGAAAAAAAGGTAAATCCTCATAATGCTAGAAGGGCTTGACAGTGGAATTCAATTTAGGACTTAACAGATTAGGGGGTTGAATAATAAGTTTGTCAAATATGTGGTTTATGGTCAATAAAAATGACTTGTTAGTTTTATGGTGAATTAAGAAAATAATGAGAAAATGAAAAATTAAAGTGTTTTGGTTTGATGCTAATAAAGGCTATTTAAATATCTAAAAATTTACACCAGTTTGATGTACAAGAAGAAAGCAACAGCAACAAAAACATTTGCAAAATAAGCGGCTTACATTAAATTATTACATGGGAAAGAAAGACTTTTTCCACTGTGAATAGTTGCACATCCATTTTTTAGCTTGTAGATTTTTCTGGCTAACAGCCAAAAATATCAGCTCTTTGAATACCTCCTATCCCAATGCAGCTTTTAGACCAATATGTACTTCTCCTATATTAAAGAGTCCCATGAGCAGCAATGCTAATAAATCTGGGAGTATACTAACCTGATTATTGAATTTCTGTAAATTACTCCAGTCTAGCACACCCAGCTGTCTATTTCTTAATGCTGGGAATTTCAACCCAGTAGCATCATCAGCTGCAGCCTTTATTCCCCAAAATACTCTCTGCTTTTTCACCCTGATGATGTCTTTACCTTTCAGTGCTACCTACTGACCAGCTGAGAAGGTCAGAGCGCTGGCTTGAGGGATGCACTTGCAGACTTTGGCTTCCCAGCAGGACAATCACTACACACAAGTGGATTAGGGAGTTTTTAAGCCCAGGCTGAAGATGTCAGTTTAGTGAGGGCACTTGCTCTAAATCTCAATTCTCCCTCACCCCAATTTTCCCTCTCACACACAAATCCTTGCTCCCCTCTTCCCTTTGTTAAATTGCTTCAAAAAGGGGATGGGAAAAAAGAACATTCCACAAAGACAATGATTTCTGATACAAAAGACTCATGTCTGTATTAGAAATTATTAGAGAACTTCAGTTTGCAAAACACTACATAAGACAACACACCGATGATAAACATTATTAGAAACCAAATTAAACTGAAGTAACACTCTCTATTCCAGAACACTTCCCAGAACTGACTGGCAGAATGAAATTTCGTTGCCTAGGTTGTTCAATGTGCGTTTCTGATCACTGTCAGACTGGCAATATACTATTCAATTAATACCTGCAATACTTTATTCAGCCAAACATACAGCTGCTGAACAGTGGAAAAGAACCCAAATGGTTTCTAAATCTATTTTTTAAATGAAATTCAAAAACATATTCAAAATATGCTGCCTAACTAGCTCTCTATTAGGTGCAGATATTTATTTATATTCCAGATACCTATGGTTTTTGTTTCCTGAGAGGAATTCTCAGAAACCAACTTTCCATTTAATCAGTCATGTTAATTATTATCAAAAGAATATTAATTTTAGTCAATTTTGAAACAAAGCCATAAAAAACCTATAACAAAGGAATGCTCAAAAGCAAAGAACCCCACACAACAACAACTACAATAACAACAAAACAACAAAAATGAAACCAAAACCAAAACAAATCAAACCCCAAACAAAACCAACCAATCAAACAAACATAAACCCAAAGCCCAAAAAAGCTCCAAAACACAAACCACAGGAGTGAATTGGAACTTTCTGACTGCTTTGGACACAGACAAATCTCTACTGATAAACCCTTAATATTGTGTAAGTACTTTTAAAAATATCAAAAACATTGGTGTGTTATCAACACTGTGATAGCCAAAAATCCAGAACAACATGAGAACAATATGGGCTGCTTTGAACAAAGTTGCCTTGCACTTGGCCAAAGAGAGTTATTTATATATTTGAATCCAGTTATCTCCTGATAAATGCTAAGGCTAGGGCAAAATCCAGGCTGACATGTTAAAACAAATATCACAACAATGAGAGGCAAATAACAAGGTTAAAATGCTGGTTGTCTGTTGACCTTACAGTTACGACTTTTAACAAACCACCTGGATTTTGTAAATCTCAGGGCTGGAAAGAAAGCAATTAAGAGGAATCAAATAATACACAGAAAATCTGGAACCAAGGAAAGAAACCTAAATAAAAATCTTTAGACTTACAGTTTGTTTTTTTTTTTCCCACAGGACACCTCCAGCCCTGCTCAGTCCTTACTTTGTTGTTTAAGCAGCAGGGACAAAATTAAAACTTGTTGAAGCAGTTTGAACCCTCAGGTGATATCAGGAGTTAGGCTACTCCTGCAAGGAAGCCTTTGAGCTGAGCACTACTTTGATAAGACAATTTCAGTAATATTCTGACCTGAATGTAGTCCATGGGAGTTTTGCTACTGATTTCAGCAGAGCCAGGATTTCATGCAGAGAGTTACTGTAATTTAGATTAGTCTTGCAACTTGCTCTGAAGCACATTCAAAATACAGTGAAGCCAAAGGGAGCTGTATTTAATCAAGTTTAATCCAATTAGTTAATTGAATTTAATAGAATTTAAAAATGTTAATCAAAGCTAAGCAGATTTCTAGGATTTTTCTAGGGGGCAAAGCCTGTTCCATTCTAGGTAATATATTATACAAAGTTTGATTATTTTATGAGATACCTTTTAGCTTTTTAGTATACAAGTTTATGGCAAGGGGCTAGGTTTCCGTTTTTAAAAAAGTGCTTTTATTTTTGCATGAATAGAAGGAGAGAAAAGCCCAACAACCTAATTTTTAAGTCATAGAAACTTTGTTGGGTTAAATGGGCAGGATTTCCAAGACTTCTGTCTTCCCATATTGATTAAAGTCGCTGAACCAGAAACAACTTTAAATAATCTTACAAGATATTTGCCCTTTGTTAGAGTAGGATGTCCCTTTCAGGTCTAATATCTATTTTATTAAAGTTCAGCAGTAATTAACTAGGCAAACAATCTAGTTTTCAGTTACTGGACTTATATATTCTATTGGTCTAACTTCCTTATTGTTGCATTCCTGTGCAAAACAAACTTTTTTTTTTTTTGGAGACACTGTAAATTAAAGCATTCGGCCAAATCATGTCAGAAAGTGGACTATTCTAAAGATTTTCTGAAAAATGTGCTTCCTATAATTATATTATACAAATCATGTTATAAAGTAAGATTAAATGTATCTCATTTAAAACCACCTGATACTAAAATACTCTCAGGAGGAAAAAAATAAATCTACATTCCACAAAGAAGGCTCTGACTGACTTAACTCTTATTAACAATGTAGTGAGGGTATTTAAGAGACAGCAGCTCAGTATCACCATGATGTAGAGGAAGAACAGAACACTCCCAAATCAGAAATACCCTTCTGCCGATTTGCCTCTTCCTGTGCAAGCCCAGAATCTGATTTTGCCATTATTACTTCAGGACAGGGAACATCAAAGCACAAAGCAAAAGAGTTTTGTCTTGCTGTACAGACTTCTGCTTTCCTTCTTCCCTGTGTGCATTAATCAGCTCAGCACCAGAGACATCAGTCGTTTCTGGAGGCTTTGAGGTTCTGTTGCACTGTAAGAATTAAGCAATAATAGAGATGATAATATCAGCTGTGTACTCTTTGGATATCTACCATACCATTAATTCAGAAAGTAAATAAAGCCATATGAATTAAATAAGATTTTATGATTAATAAAACAGGTGCAATGGCAATCTTATTAGTGTGGTGAAAGGCAGAATTTAAATTTCACAGCGAAAGGAATCAGAGAGATTTATTTTCAAATTGAAAGTAAACAAATGGGTTTGATTTTTCTCTGCTCATCTAAATTGAAGTTGCTCTTCCTGAGCTGTTCAAAAATTAAGTTAACATCTGAGTCAGCAAATTTCCAAATCAATTCTAGAACTTGCTGGTAACTTTCAGGCCCTGGAAATGTTATACCTGGAGTTCCTTGGGCATTTTTGCTTTTCTGCAGCACTCAAGGTGTTATTCACTGCTTCAAGAATTTATTCATCCCTCCTCAGAGGCCTCCTCTGATCTTTGTCGCTACAGGATTTTACTTCCCATTTGAAGACCAACTGGCCTAGGAAACTGGTTGCAGAAGGAATAAAAGGATAAAAAGATAAAGGATAAAAGTCTTGTGCAGTCTCATTTAGGGTGAGCTGTGTCAGAAGACTGGGAAGAAACTGAGCATCTCCAGGCATTGTTTTCTTCAAGTTTCAAAAATTAGCATCGCGTAGTAGAAGGTAAAGTGTTCCCTTCATCTGCCACTACAGCATAACCAATAAATATATTTCTATTATGAGCTGCTAATTTCCTTGTACAAAAGCACTGAAAAATCAGTTTCCCAACACAAAATGTTCCTGGATGCCTTAGAAGAGGAAAATCACCAAAGCTGAGTGGATGCTTTTTACAAAGCTTCATTTGCACGACATTGAAAAGGGAAAAAAAAAATGCCAAGTTTATCACTATTAAATGAAAATTATGGTTATGAATTAAATTTCAGGGTTTTTTACTAGCATTAGCATAGGATGTCATGTGTCTCTCTTCTGAGTTTAAAGATTATTATCCTTTTGTCATGTTTTTATTAATGTTTAAGAAATAATGCCTTTTTTTAGCAAGTATCCAAATACTGTTTAGTCTACAGAAAAAATAATTCTTCTTGTAAAGAAGTAAATTCAGTAATGAATTTCTAACATTTCTGCATTCACATTTTCACATTCGTTCCAGGACTTTCCTCAGCTTTTCTAAAATAAAACAGGAAGAAGCAGTAAGGGAGAGCTCTTCCTAAATCAAGATTGCCTTTGAAGCTTGTTATGATTTGATAATGAAAATAAATTATTTTATTCTGTCCATGTGAATAGAATAAATGTGAGTTTAAATTAATATTTGAAATAAATAATTTTTAAATTGGTCAGGATGTGTGAAAATAGTACATGCAATATTATTATTACTGCCTTAATTTGGTAAAATGGATTTAGAAGAGGAGAGTCAAACCTGGTTAAAAGTGTGGCAAGTTAACTGCAACTATGTGTCTAAGTGCCATACTGAGTTAGTAACTAATGTAACACATTAGTTAAAGAGCATGTGCTCTTTATAACAACTTATTAATTAAAGTTACTTGTTAATAGTTTTCTGTTAATATAACTGAAAGATGAATAGGGAACATCCCCATCAATAATAAAATAGAAAGTACAAGAATTTATACTACTTAAAGTTTTAAAATTTATCATTTATATCTTAAGAACTTATTTATAAATGTTTCCATAAAGTACAAGCTCTAAATGAATTTTCCCATTATTATATCTCAGTAAGGAAGCAGACATGAAAATATTATTGATATTATCCAAGAGAGGATGCAATGTTTCTTGAAGGATTTACTTCAGTAAGGCCAGCCACAGACTTCACATATGATCTTTACACTGTAATTAGATCCAAATCTCAGAAATTACTCAGGCAGCCGGCTGTTGGTAAAATCAATGTGAGACAGTTGCCTAAAAAAGGAGCTGAAAGTTTAAATGCCATCATGTTTCTGACCCTTAATCTCTATGAGAATGTTCATCTAAAAATCACACATTCAGTTTAATATAATTACCAAGGCTCCTTTTTTTAGTTCAGAATAAAAAGGCAGATGAAGTGGCTTCCTCATTGGAATTTCTATCCATTGAACCCATGAATAAAAAATAAAAAAAACCTAATTGGTCCATTCTTTCTGGGTGCTTTTGGAGAAAGGCGAGCTGAACCTCACCCTTGGTGATTTCTTTTTCTGTCCTTAACCTAGGACGATAAGGCAGGGGTTCTGTGCCTGGCAGTCAGGTGTGGCAGAATCCTTGTCTGAGCAGCAGCGAGATCAAGAGGAAGGACTCTTGTTCTTACTCCACAGCAGCCTTCTTTACTGCAAAGGGAGACGTGTTTGGCAAATTTGGGAGGTCTATATACATTCCCACATGCTAAAAGCAGGATAGGTTTTATCCAGGATCCCCAAACCACTGCATCAGCAAAATCTTCTAGGATAGTCCACTTGTGGAGGACACAGATTAAAACAGTGTTCTGCAAAATTTAGATGAGGAAGACACGACTTCTCCCCTCACAGCCTTTCTGGTACTGAGCTCATGTTTTAGAAAGTGTCAATGCAGCATGACTCCTATCAAAGCTGTGACTCCTCATAATGCTGTCCTTATGAGAACCAGGTGCTGTGATCATTTTTAGCGGATTCTGTGCCACTAATCATAAAATTGTAGCAGCTGTTTTCTGATAAGGAGCTCCTCTTCTCCATTTTATGAACTAGCCCTAAATGATTATTTTCCTTAAAAATGTTTTTCTCCTAGAAAGGTCACCCAGGATGGTTATGGAACCTGCATCCTAGGAAAGAAAAATTCAGTGCTTAACTGTGTATGACTGAGCAACCTCATATGACTCAAAACTTGCTTCTAAATTCAAAGCCAGCTCTGCCCTGAGTGGGAGCTGGAACCAGGTGACCTCCAGAAATCCTTTCATCCACTGTTGTTTTAGAGTTACATGTTTCTGTCTTTGTCATTTGCTGGTCAGTAATCCAACTCGGCTCCCATTTTAATTTACCATTTAAGAAGTGATGAGAGCTGTTGATGTTTGAAATCAATCAAAAATCAAATAACACGAAGGCCGTCACAGCTGGACTCTAATACGCATGATCCTTAGCTCGCACACAGTTGCTATGACTGTTTCAGGAAGGAGGATATGATTCTTTCTTTCTCCCAGCCCCTGCCCATTTATGCATTCAGCTGATCCCTGTGGTGACTCATGCTTGTGCAGGGGTTCTGCCAGTGAGCTATTTCAGAATCTCTCAATCATATGGAGAAGTTCTCCTATATTCTTTATTTCAAATGCATCAAAACAATTGTTTCGATTTGTCAAACTCTCTTACAAACCAAAGAATTCTTAGTCACTTAAACTCTTGCAGAATAAAGTCCATAATTTGAAATGTAAATGCTTTGTTGGAATTTTTGCTGAGTTTTATCTATATTTTTTAAAGAGATTTTTTTTTTCCTGGCTGGCAGATCATATGAAGTGAATGAAAGCTTAAATAGACTTTCGTTATCATAAAGGCAGAGCAATTGACTTTCAGGGACTGCCAATCAATGACAATTTTAAATCTGCTTAGGTCCTTCAGGTGTTTAGGGATTCCAAGTTTTTCCAAGGTTAGTGATTAGAAGTATTAATAGGCTTTAAAGAACTTTTTATTTCATATGAAATTGTTGCTAAATTGAAACAATGGGCAAGTCTCAAAGTAAAAAAGAGAAAAACAAACCATTTTCCATCTTACAAATTCAGTATACAGCCAAAAAGAAACTGAATTTAATCCAGGAAAATAGAGATCTCTTTTGCTTTGAACACTGATTAAGCTTCCATTTAAAATATCAAGGAATTTATTCTTGATCATTAAATAATGACAAAGAAATGCTAATTTTTGTGATTGTAATTTGGCGGTTACCGGTGCAAAGTGATGACTCCAGAGAAGAGGGCATTTGAAAGCAAGTTCTGTTAGGGATTTATCTAAAGAAATATGTTTTTTCCCTCTTCAGAACTCTTTAGATGTGACTGAGACTCACTAGTGTAGGACTGAAAAAAAAAAAAAAATGAGACTGCTAATTAGGAATTCTTTAAAAGGACCAAATTAGATATCCATTAGGCCATAATTAAAAAAAAAAAAAGGTAGCCAAGACTAAAATTCCATCTTCATTCCACAGCCAAACTCATAAATAAAAAGTAACAGGAAAAAAATGGAAAAAAAAAATAAAGCAGTAGTTCCTAGCATTTTATTTATAGAGATTTTTGCCTATGAAGTATCTACCTAAGCTAAGGAAAGCCAAAAGCACAGAAAATACACCACTGGCAGAGTGAGGAGGACTTAAGGAAGAGAGTTATTCTCACAATTGTATGTTGTATGGAACCATAACTCGGTAGAAATAAAACCCTTTTAATGTGGATACCAGAATGACAGGAATTTAAATCACATGTATTTTCTCTACTCTTTATCACTGATTATGATTTCATAATTTACAATTAATTTTAAACCTCGGAGAATGTTAAATACTGTGTATAAGGGAAAAAAGTATGATTCTCTATTCATAATCAGCCAATATAAAAGATTTTATCTCCAAAGATATAAATGTACTATCCAAGGTACCTGTTTATGTCTTGACATATTAAGAGACATTTCTGAAAACTTGAACAGTATCTTTAATGTTGTTCAAAAGAGAAAATAAGGATGATTATCTTACTATAAAAGAAAACATTGATTTTTGAATAATCTGATTAATCCCAGACGTGAGCTTGAGAAGATTCTTTATCTCACAATTTTTGGCAAAGTTAGCATAAAGAATTATACTGTCTTCTGTCCCTCCAGTTCTTCTCACTTACTGTTTCCTTTCCTTTTGTTTAACCCCTTTTCTTTTCACTTGATTATGAGGTCCCTGTAAACTGTATTACATATGTAGAGGAAGTTTAGAAATATTTCCAATTCTGTGGAAGCCAGCATGGCAAAAAAGCATAATCTCAATGTCACTTGATGCTCCGTTTAGCAGTACCAAATGGATTAAAACAGCATTAAAGGCAATGTAAAAGATTCATGAATTGACTGATAGATCATGCCAAAAGCTTTTAAATGAAGAAATCAAAAAAACCTCCATTCCCACTCCACATTTTAGTTGAGCTTTGTGGATCTGATACCTTTTTCTTCCTTTGGTGATCTGGACGAACAAGATTAATAACCACTAAAAGCTGTCTGTAACAAAGGTAAATTGGAAATAATTGAGAGGATACAACAGGTATATAAGATGTAGCTTCAAACAGAGATAGATGCTGTCCTGGGAAGCAATTACTCTGGGAAGGATTCAAGAGCTGTGAGGGGAGGCAGAAACTAACACTAGTCCCCAGTGGAATAAGGCTGCACAGAGGGCCAGAGATGGATGGATATACAAACCAAGTAATGAGAGGGATGGGGGAATAATTTTACCTCAGTCTGTGGCATCAGTAAGACAGATGATGTAACACTACACACCACTCTTTGATCTCCATAAATAGTGACTATTGAGTAATAACCATAAGAACAACTCAGGGCTTGGGGAAAAAAAGCTGTTTAGTGAGAGAGACTGAAAGACGTCAGTCTGTATAATTTCTAACAAAAAATAATATACCATTATCGTATAAGTGTCTGCACACATACAAACATGGAGACAAAATTGATGGATATTAATGATCTTTTTAACCTACATACCAAACATAATTTATAAATTATGTACTAAAATAAATGACAGTGCTAGTAACTTAAAAGTGAAAGATCTGGAGCCTTCATCTTTCAATAGGTTCATAATCAGACAGGACCTTCCTGAAATGTATGATTTAATAAAACATATTCTATTGGATTTCAGATAAAGATGATTTTTAATGGCCTGAGCATACAAGAATAAGAGAAAAATAGTCCAGGTCACCTCTTATTCTTTTCTGTTCTTAACCACTATGAAGCTGAATACCTTTACACATTCAGAACATTTTAACTCTTGCCATAGACTTTAGACTTTTTAGAAAATGCCTCCCTTAGAAGAAATAAAATGGTAAAACAGGGACCACAGTTAACTGAATAGTGTGAGGTAGTGTGACTCATAATGACAGGTCTGACAGGTATTTTCAGGGGGAAAAGTAGTCATGACTGGAAAATATGTATTAATAACCATGAAAAAACCTTCATTATCGAGGCATGTGATCCACTGAGGGGGCAATTTCCTCCCCAGAACTCCCTGAGGCCACTGGAGTTTGGGATTGCATGAGCTCCATGCCACCTCTAGCCAGCATTAGAGAAAGAGGATCCCTAGGATTTGTTCTTCTCCCGTGCCACCTACCTGGCACCAGCACTCACACAGCATAGAAGGAAAACATGTCTCCAAGAATTTAATGCAACATTTGTTTTGATTTCGCACATAATGGAAGTCAATTTTGAGGAACCTGCAAACACCAACATCACCCATCCTGGAATGTAAAGGTCTCTTTGAATCATTGTTTAGAAGAAAGTCTCCATTTTTCCCTGTAATTCTCTTGGCTCTTTTCACAGAAGTTCTAAGCCCTCTCTGGTCTTACATGCTGAGACACAACCTGTTGTTTCCACAATACAGAGGCCTGACACATAGCTGAGCCAAGCGATGAACCTGATGCATGAACAATGATTTAAGAATAATTACTACTTTTCTCATTCTCTTTCTCTCTTTTTATTTTTTTTCATTTTTTTTAATCCTACACATTTTAAGTGATACTTTCCATTCAGATAATTTCCATTGTCTTATTCTTGCTACAGTGAAGAAATGCAGAGGCCTTCCTAAGTCAGTTATTCTGGTGGAATTACCTATGAAGGAATGATTGTCTCAAAAGAGGAAAAAAAAGCAAATTAACTGATATCTGCTGTAAGGCTTATTTAAAAGGCCATGGCCTAGTGATTCTATTATTCGCCCAATAAATCAACTGGAAGAAATGTGCTAAGATGTTCACTGTGGAGACATTGTGGAGTTCCAGTCCTTCAAATACGGAACAATTCATGAAAGGAGGCATAGTGTTAATAACTAAAGCCAAGAATCAAGGCATATTCAAAGCATGCAGAAGAAAGGAAAACATGAGTATGCTTAAAAAAAAAAAAATCTCTTTTCTTTGTCTCAATATTTTTTCAACAGTGATTTAGGATTTAGGCTTTTGCATCCATAATCCACCTTTCCCTGAATTAGCATTAGCGTTGTGCTTCATAATTAGCACTGTCTCTATATTCTTCTCTCTGATTGTGCATCTATTTCCTTCTGTTTCTTGAAACTATTTTTCCACTTTAAAAAAAAAGAACAAAAAACGACATGTACCTTTCCTTCTCTTCTAAACAGTGTCTTGTGCTTGAGCTCTTTGGCAAGTACACCAGAGGCTACTCCCAGAATTTCTCTCTTCTATTAAATATTCAGCACTCATACAAATGTTGTCTTTTGCTTGATCTACAGGAACTTATTCAGCTTCAGGACAGAGGCAAACCAGAACAGAACAGAAAATGGTCTGCTAAATTCTGTGCAATGCTTTTCCCTTCTCCCTTCTTATCCAGAGCTCTAGAATGCAACTACACATTTTTGTCCCTGAAATATCAGTGTTGCTGTCCCTACACAGAAGGAGTCAGACCCTTTTTTTAAGGAACAACAAAACTGGGGTGAGTTAGGCAGTGCAGTGTTCCTTTTCCACCTGCACTGTAACCAATCTCTTCACTACAGCAGCCAAGATGAATCACTGAAGAGCAGCAGCACATCTTCTGCCTTGTTCCAGCTCTGACACTCGTCTTTCCTCACTGACTCATTAACCAAGCAGAAATCTACCTAGTTATGCCACTAAGTAGATTTTCCAGTGGCCTAAATAAACTAGCTGATGGAGAGGTCCCATGGGCATAAGAACCAGAACAAAGTAATCATCACCTTCCCATAGCTGGGATGGCTACCTACCCATACCTTGGGTGGCCCAATCAGGACCCCTCCCTTCCAGAGGAAAATTGTCACTCTGCATCTCAGTGAATTATATCCCAGAGAGGATTGATTCAAACAAGATTTCTATTCCCTTTATTTTCCTTTCTGCAATCTTAAGTGGTATTTTTTAGTCAAATCATTTAATTGATGTGAAATGATCACTAACTCATAGCAGGAGTCACTCAAGCAGATCCCATTCCCTGGTGCTCTTGCCTGTCACCTTGCCATCACCTTCTCAATTAAACAAATAAAACTGCTTTTTCAGCCACAAAATAAGAAACAGACCTGGATTAAAAAAAAAATCTATAATAAATTTAGAAAATTATTACCTCTTAGTGATTCTTTTCTTTGGTAAGGAAGAGAAGTGTCACTGATAAAGGATCTGTAATAAAATGACAAAAAGGGTGATTAAATTTATTTGTATACTTGCAGCCTGTTTAATATTGATTACCCTTAAATTTCATTCTTACTGGACTGATCCCAGGGGTTTCAGAAACACTAGAGGGGGTGGAGGTGGTAGGGAGGGTGGGAAAAAGAGGTAGAGGTGTCCAAAGCTCGTGTTTTTTTTCATTTTAACAGTGAGAAGACCAGAGCTTAAAGTAACGTTTTTGATTCTGGTGTAATATACAATAAAAGTTACCTTATACAATAAAAGTTAGTCCTCTTCTGAAGTCGTGGATACAGACAAGAAATATACCCAAATTATATTCCTTAAAATGAACATGACATTCACATCATATTTTGTTGTTAATTAATAAACTACATAAATAAAATGTCTTGGTTGGCTTCTGATAACCAGAGACTAATGACTAAATTAGGTTTCAGGGTATTAGCCCATGATGAAAAGTCTTAGAAATGTAAACACTGTTTAAAATTAATTCACACAGCATTTTTCCAGTTTCTGGTTGTAACTGGAGTATGTATGCATGTGGATGTGGATATCTGTGTGTATGAGAAGGAAAAGGGGAAATAGAGTCACTTTACACTATCCTGTGAACTGTGCAGTTTCCTGCTGAAGTTCAGCAGGTTCCTGCTGAGGTACAGCAGACCTCCAAGAGCTCAGTATGCCAAAATGGCCCTAACTGAACAAATCAAAGGTCTTATCAGCCACCTATTCACTTTTCAACTCCTACTTCCCACCTTCAATTGATAAAAAAAAAAAAAAAGCCACAGTTTTATCTTACTGTTAATCCTGGTAATTTGCCTTGCTTAGAGCAAGCAGGAACTAAAAACCTGATAGTCACATCAGTAACCCCATGGTTCAGCGCATTGTCAAAGAAAAAAAACACAATGCATTTGCTTCATCTGAACAGTCAAAATAATGAAAGCCAGTTGTGAAGACTGACAGATAAAAACAATAAATTGTGGAAGTAATAAAATTGTCACAAGGGAAAGACAAGGAGCAAGATTTAATGAGACAGAATGGACAAGTAAGTAAATTATTTATTTGAAGTCTCCATTCAGACATGACATGCTTCACTATCTTTCATTAACTCATGTATAGGTCTGACCTGCTGCACTGGATGTAGTCACTGTTCTGTCTTCTTCCCTAAATGCATGACATTTATTGCAGACTAATTGTGAGTTGTTGTTTCACTAATAATTTATTGTCCTCAAAGTGTTGGCCAGTACTGATAGACTCAGCCTATACTCAACAGATAATTACCTAATGAAGAAAACACTCTATAAAAATGATAAAGGGGTATTTTTTTTTTTTTTCTGCATAGACACCTGAGGTCTTCAAACAGCATGGTTCAGCTTGTGGGCATACAGTCAAAAGATATTATACTAGATTTAAATTATTCTCACTGAAATTATTTATTCTTTGGTAAAAATATATCCACCTGGATTTGATGGGTCAAAGGCATGCCAGCAGCTCCACGAGCATAGGGAAGCATATAAATGCTATACTTGGGTTCCTGAGAAGTCACAGAATATATGTGTTCTTGGACTTTTTGGATGGCCCGATGCATGGAGGTTGATACTGCAGATGTAATTAAAGCAGTGGTCTTCAGGCTCTGCTTCCATCTCATTTGGTTCAGAAACATGACAGGCAACCTTTCATTAGCAAAAGGCTGGAGTGGTGAGCTAGGCTACAAGTGTGTTCTTCTAACTGGAGAATTCATTCCCCATTTTAGATTCCCAAGCACTACAATGTTTTTTCTATCTAGTTTACTGGGATGTGAGAGAGAAAATGTGGCAAACTATTTTACGGGCAGAGAATAATTTAAATGAGCTATAACTTATTTCACTTATTGTGAGTATTCCAGTCACCAGGATTGAGGGGACAAGCCAGAGAGAAATTTGCTGCTTCATTTGATGATTGCCTGGCTCTGTAGCTCTGGGAGCTACTCTGTGAGACAATTTCCCAGTGGTTTGAATGATAGTTGGGAGCATGAAATCTACTGAGTAGACTGAATCCTCATTTCAAGCTTCTCATGGAAAACTGGTGATCATTTTATTTCTGCAATGCTTCTTCTCACAATGACTTTGCTTAGAACACCTTTATGAATTAAAGCAATTCTAAGCAATTTCCTTAGCCTGGAAGCACAGTGAGCTGCCAACACAGAATACACGACAAATTTTACATAGCACGTTGTAGGTCTTAAGTGAACCAACTCTCAAATCAATTACGTCTGCTGGCAAGGAAGCCTTTACACTCTAAATAATTTAAAGTGCAAACTGCGTGGCATGCAATTCCTTTCATCAGTAGCAAGATTGATTTCACGTTGTGGTATCTCTGCCCTACAGAAATGGCCTTTTTTAGTTAAGTTTTCAAAGTTATCACAATAAAGCAGTGAAGTCTGCAACGTGCAACACAAGTTACATCTGTTCTTCTCAGATCGGATAGGCAGTCATTAGTCAAAGTAAAAAATGACTGAAAAGGCAGCACTAAATATGCTTTTCCATTCCCTGTTATAGTCTTGCAAGAGGAGTTTGTAGAAAATACCTTATTTTAAGCATTGATAAAGTTTAGCACTTATTCAGGATGACATTCAGGAGGGAAAATAGATTATTTAAGAGCATATGTGGAGTTCAGTCACATTCCTTCTATGCAATTCCTACACTCATTCCATGCAATTTTATTAATATCCTTGCCCAAATAACCTGAGCAAAGTTGATGTGCCAAACAGATCTGCATTGGTCAGCTACATAGGTGTGCCCTTGTTGAACTTGAGGGAGGACTGTGAGCTCCACATCTGCACCCAGTAACCTCAGGATGGTTTTGCTTTCAACGGTCGTGAAAGATCCTCCATTCTCTTTCCCAGACCCATATATCAGAAAAGATAAGACTAAGAATACCTTTGCCAGTGTTGTTTTCCCATGGCTTCACTTGGCACCTAAGTGTTAGGAAAGAAAAGTTCCACATCTGCTATTTATTTATTTAGAATATTCATTTTGATTAAAGTCAACTTTCTTTGGCTATTTTGACAAAATACTACACTAACAGGAAATCTTTCTACAACAATCTAAACAGATTTGAGGGGGAAAAAAATCCCATTCTTCTTTAACACAAATGAAAATTTGCTGCTTCTTATTAAGCCTATAAAAATTGAACTACCTTTGCAGTAATAGAATATTCAATTGGTTTCAGCAAATATAGTACAAATTTTAAAAATGAAAAAGAGAAGAAAGAGAAAAGATTAGTTTACCTACTTAGCTTTAGGATTACAGTCAAGGGCACTCTAATAAAGTACACATTTCTCTGCTTATGGAATACCCTTTGAAAGCTGAATGGTGAATACGTTTTATAAACATGGTCTGTGAGTTCAGAAAGAAAGAGGTTTTGTACAATTGAATCCGTATGGCTTCCTATTCTATTACTGAGATTGTGTATGTATAGGGTTTTTTTTCTTAAATTAGGATTTTTTGCAAACCTTGCAGATGTAAAAAGAAGTCCTTCAACAAAGTCAGACAGAAATTTTAGCAGAGATAACCTTGCCTGTGCTATGTACCCTGCTCTTAATTTCTAGACCAGATGGCCTGCAGAATATCATAATTACAATCAAATCTGAGTTATCGCATTGTAGATGACCATTTCTCCATTGAGTTCAGTCTTTGAATTAGGATCTTTTTAAGTAACTTAAGAGTCGTTCAAAAGAATAAAAGCCTGAATGTTTCACAAAATGCCCCCAAAACCAAAAAGGTTATTCAGTCACTTTTTCCAGGCACTCTATGAATACATGGGAATTACTCAAAACTCAAAGTTCAAGTACAAGCCAATGCTTCCATCAAACCATGTATGCCAAAGCTACTCTGCAATATTTCCAGCTCTACTCACTGTGTCAGCTGAACTGTGTTGGCTGAAGATCCATGACCTCTGTTTATTTGCCAGAATCACACAGGTATTCCCTTAATCATTCTGTGTCAAGGGCCAAAACAAAACATGGATAAACCGTAGAAAATATGACACTGTATGTACTCACATGTCTGAATAGACAGACCACTTAGATCAGTGCTTTGCTATGCTGCAACAGCAAACCAGAGTGCAAGTTGGAATGCAGCGTTGTGTTCAAACCTGATTGCAGTCATAGGTGTCCTTGGGACTGCAGAAGGAAGACGTGTTCAAATTTGCCGAGAGCCTCATAAAATTATTGTTACTGTCTTTTGATTTTCTAAGGGAAAGGAGACAGCAAAACTGTAAAATGATCTGACACATTCAAGAGATCATAAACCTTTTCAATTGCATTTTGGATTTTACTTAAATATATACTTACCAAGAAAAAAAATAATGCTTTATTCCAAGTGCTCAATTGCTTTAAGGCAAAAGACATTCTTTTTAGCCAGTTCTATAAAAATACAGTAATTTTAAGAGATGTAATTTGATAATTTAGGTCAAATTTTGCTCCTCTTGCTGTGTATTTAATTTTGCTGTGAAGAAACTGATTTAGCTAAATAGAATTTTTTTAAAGTTTATTTAAATTATTCAAGTGGTAAGAGTAGCTTATAGCTGATATTTTTTTATTTTCCTTTTTTAGAATAAAGAAGTTATCAGAAATCCCATAGTGGATAACAACTGGAGGAGAAAATTTAGTCCTGTTTTTTTATTTATTTGCTATCTTTCTAGGAAGTTGAAATTACCCTCTTTCAATCATTTCTAACATATCTATTTTCCATATCCATGCAAAAATTCTCTTTCTGGGAACCTCCTTAAACTTCTGTAATAAACTTTCACAGCAGTAAATTTGACAGGCTAATCAAATGTTTTGCACAATGGACCTTTTTTACAATTTGAATTGTTTTCTGTTTCAGTTTCATCAACTGTTCTGACAGTGCATAAAACAGCCTTTGATTTATCTTCTTTATCTTGCCTTTCTTTAAATTTATTCTCATACAATACCTGACCTACTCGCCAGCTGCAGTAATTAGAAGGAACTGCATTTTAAAAATCCTATAGACTAAGTTTGTTCCAGCCATGGATTTAGAAAGTCTCACATGCAAATTTTCTTTTATTTTTTTCATACTCATGAGCTTCTTCCTGGAGGTTTGCTTTCAGTGTAAACAGTATTGTAAACAGTATACTCCTATAATCATAACACACTAAACTCCATCAGTAAATACTGTTCTCTTCATTCACTCTACTGCTAATTAAAAAAAAAAAATCTGTATTTCTTTTAAAATGTATTACTTAAGGACATGATATGGATATTACTGAGAGCCTTTGTCACACTTAACAATGCAAGACAAATGTCAGGTACAGCAGCCAACAGAGGAAAAAAGATGCTCTTTTGAAGAACTAAGACCAAATCAAAATAAACTCTCCTGTCAATTATTAATCAATTTCTTTGGAGCTTTGCTGGTTTTACACTATGCTTTTCTCACTGAGGATTCACATGAGGTTGTCAGAAGAAGGCTATAATTGCAAACCAACCAAATGCCTGTGGTCTAACCTCAGACATATTAGTAAAATTAGTTTTCATCAGCGTAAGTTCCCCTTTAAATGAGAACTGTCTATATCTTTTGAGTCAATAAACTCCCTCAGGCTAACACCACCTCTGCTCTCAATCTTCAATTTTTCTCTTGAACTTCAGAGAGCAGAGATGTGAATTACTGCACTGATGAATGATGATTATTCACCACAACCGTCTTTCCTAAAAAACCAAGTTGTCTCACTGCACAGGACATAAATATTAATAAAATATTATATCATTGCAGGAATCAATGGCAAGATCAGAGAAGTGAGGTATCCACAACCTCTGTAGTAGAGCTTGCCTAAGGGGAAATGATACTACCTGGTCCTTGATGAATCTGTGTATCTACAGTAAAGGTAGAAATAGAATCTCAGAATTCAAAGAGGAATCGTTTACAAAAGTTATATAGTTTGCACATGGGGAGCAACCATTTACCATCTCCTCCATTTTAAAAGTAAAATGGAGTTTTGAACAAACAGGAAAATTAACAATCCTTTTGTTCAGTTTGTTGGAGTGGGAGAGGACTTCCACTGTAAAGGCCAGGGTGAGTTTAAATTCAGCACAACCAGACACACCTTGGAGTGTGCCCAGATTGCAAAAAAAGGAGTATTAGTGAGTGGCTCTTTATTGCTTTCCATCTTCTCTCATCACATTCTCACCTCTCCTTCTCTAGGCCCTGGATCCTGGGAAATATTTGAAGCCTTCTCAAACTGTGATACAAGTGAGAAATTCCCTCCGCTGCACCAAATATCTCCTCCCCACCCCTCATCAAAATGTTTAAGGATATGCTGGATACTCTTAGAGGTTTCCCCACAGGAAAAAAAACAACAAAAACAAACCAAACAACAAATAACAAACTCCATAGAAGGAGCTGCGACTGAATACTTAAAATCTGATTGATAAAATACTCTTCAGGGAACTGAAAGAGTCAAGTTCAAATCTCTGTCTTTATTGATCCAAGCATTTAATCCCAAACTTTGTAACCTGAATCAGTTCTGGGACTGAAACTTCCCTTCTCTACAGCTGGAGCTGTGTGATGTAGTGTATAACTGAAATAGTTCTGGATAATTTTTGAAAAATAAATGAAATAGCAGTTACCAAAAGATTAAAAAATTTGCACCTGGAATCACAGAGGTAGGATTATGCCATATATTCAAGCTGTTGTGTAGCTCATTTAGCCACAAAGATTAATATTTTTTTGAGAAAAATTTGCACAAATGCCTGTCAGCAGAGACCCACAGTAAAAAAGTAAGGGTGTTTTTTGTTTTTGGTTTTTTTTTTGGTTTTGGTTTTTTTTTTTGTTTTTGGTTTGTTTTTTGTTATTCGTTTGTTTGTTTGTTTGTTGTGATTTTGTGGGTTTTTTGTTGTTGTTGTTGTTTGTTGGGTTTTTTTTTTGGGTTTTTGTTTGTTGTTTGGTTTTTTGGGTTTTTTTGTGATGTATTTTCTTCCATTCACTGTTAAAACTTTTCCATAGACAGAATCAAAAGTTTTAGATTTTGGGCCCATAGTTTGCCAATATTTCATTTATGAGAATTCCCTCTAATTTCCTTTTAGAGACCAAAGCAGCAAAATCAAGTGTTAGAAGAAAAATAGAAGAATGACAGCTAACACCTAGTATGGAGAAGATAGGTTGGAACAGATGAATTACTAAAGTTAATCTGAGATACACTTCTAGAGCTGAGACAAGTTTTAGAGACAGTGGAAAAAAAGGGCTTGAGAAGAAATTGTATTCAAAATCTATTGCTTTTTGGAAGAGTTTTGAAAGGGTTTAAAGGAAGGTGAATGGGAGCAAAACAGCATCAAGGCATGAAATAATAATTTTCTGAGGTGTTTTAACATTACCTCTTGTTTTCTCTTTTCAGTTGTCTTTCTGATTCTTGTGACATTTTGGATGTTGTGTAAATAATTAACCTTTTTGACGGCTCTCTAATTTCGTAGTTAAATTTTGTTCTACATTTCCACATTCATAATAGTCAATATGACTTTTTTTCTTCTTTTATTATCTTTTATATGAAACTGTGGTCAACTTAGTGTACCAGAAGCCCTTTCATTTCCATAATATTTTTGTGGATGATAATGCCACCTTTAATGTAAACCAAAATATAGATTCAATACACGTGTATTGATCTACTATCCACTCTTTATTTCCTTATATATCTACTCTTTATTTACCTAGATACACATTTGCTGTGAGGATAAAAGATGGATTGATCCAAATGTTTTATCTTTGTGTTGAGTTTTCCATACATTCACACAAATACTCCCACTGACTTACCTGAGTTTATTTCTTGGTAATCCATGGTTACTATTTCTAAACGCATTTACTATTTAAAGTGTAGAAATGTTATTAGGGTTTCTTGTAATTCTTGTCTCCTAGCAACAGAATTTCTTCTTAAATTGACCCTTGTATTTTCTGTGGATTGTATAAAGCTCACTCAGGCTTTTTACAGAATTCAGATATATCTTAGCACTTACTCAATTTGCGTGTTTGAATTTTTATCAAAAGATTAATTTAGTTCCTGAATTGGCCAAGTGACTATAGCATTAGGTTTAATAAAAATTTAGCCCTTTACTATATTAAAATTTTGATAATCTATTTTAATCAAGAAATGAGAAAAAAAATTCCTTTGAAACATTGCTAAAACATCATTTTGACAATGTGTTTTTAAGCACGCTTCCAAGTACCTATTTACAGGATGGTGGAAATTTTTTTTTCCCCTCCAATTTCCCATAAGATCAGGTCAGCTTAATTTAAGACCCTGATTCTTGTTCTGGAATAACATCTTGCCAATAAATCAACCTATATTCAACTAATGCTTACAAATGGTGCAAAGAACACAGTTTCCAGAAGAAAGAGCCTTGGCAGGCCCTGCTTGCAGTCATTGTGCAGGAAATTCACAGGAATCTTTATCTGAAACAATCCCAAAGGAGTACTGTGCAGACTAAGTAGAGGTCTCCTTTCTTGCTGCATGAAGTCTTACTTTTATAATGAAATAAAATTACAGAAAATTAAGATTGTCAGCGTCTGGTATTAATGTATGTTTTTGATATAGGGAAATTTGTAATCTATGCTATGGTACAGTGAATTCCAACAGCTATTCATTGTCAGCAAGAGGTTAAAAATTATACACATGGTGTTAGTGAGTTCAGGTTAAATGTCTGTTGTACTAGACATGGTACTAATGTTGTACCATGTCTCCCCTTCACCTTACACAAAAAACACTGAGATATGAAACACAAATTTTCTTTTTTAACTGATACTTGTGTAAAAATATTAAGTGACACTTGAACTAAATTGCATTCTAGTCTTTCCATCCCCAGCTGACTTTCTTTCAAAATATTGTTTTACTTTATGTGTTTGCTTTTTTCCCATTGTTCCTCTTTGGTCTGATAGAACACATTACTGCTATCTAATGTAACTATATTTTAACGGTGCTTAGAATGCTTCTCTTCTTTAAATATATCCTTAGATCACCAGTAAGCTTCTGACAAATTCTATTCAATAACTCACAAATCCCTAACTGGCTACCACTCTTCTCATTCAGCTTTGTGCTATTGTACCAAAATAAGTTTGAGGAAGCCTCAGCCCATAAAATATAGTGAATATTTTTAAGGATGGGCCTGATACACAACAAAAGCCCAGGGGCTGGTACTCCTCTCTCTGTCAAAATGCAGATTGTCTCATTTTATCTTCTTGGGGGGATCTCTCAGTACAAACATAAGTACCTATAAAAGTGATTTTTTTTTCCCCTCATTGCATATATATATATATCAGCATTTAATGACTGTTAAAGGAAAAAAAAAAAGCAAAACAAACAAAACTAAAATAAAACATACACAGGGATACACAGGCAAAAAAAAAAAAGGAAAAAGGAAAAAGGAAAAAGAAAGGGGGAAAGGGAAAGGGAGGCAGGGCAAGGCAAGGCAAGGCAAGAAGTTGGACTGCAAATGATGTACGAGAATATCTGTTTTTCGCATGACTCCACCTTTCATTTCATAGAGCTCTGAAGGTCGACCCAAACCAATGAGAAGCAGTAGAGATCATATTGGCTAGAAAACTCCTGATAGCTGGATAGTTATAAACAACAAGCTGCTAAATGCCTCCTACCTGAGGAGCAGACTGACTGGAGGTTCCAGTTTTGACATACAGCTGTGTTTACAAATGGACTCACAAGCATAAGAATCAAAGAGAAAATTCAAGAAGAGTTTCTGGTCTCTTGATGCTTATGAGACCAGTTCTTTCATTCATGTATTCTGAGCATCTGTCTTATTCTGTGTCTCATTGAAAGGAAACATTCAGAATTTTGACAGGAAAAGTGAAAAGAATGGGATAAAAGAAAATAAAACAGATTTCTTAAAATATAATTTAGGTATTGACCAATGCCTTCTGCTCTCATTTTTCTTCTACCTTCAGTACTAATAAACAGACACATATGCAGTGCAATGTAGATATTTATCCATGTTACAGCTGGATGGGTTTGCATCAGTGTGATCCTCCAACTTGCAGTGAAAACAATTGAAAAATATTAATTGGAATCTATTTCATTCACAGGATTTATTGCCATCATAGACAAGAAACAAAATTTCTATATAAACTGTCAGCCTGAAATATAGTATGGCAACTAGTCTTCGTAGAACATATATGTGTTATATATCACAGCTTGTTTGATTTTGCCCATTTTCCTTGCTAATAGGCAATACAGATAATTTACCCACAGGTGTAGCATAACCCATGGAGTCACAAGGCAAGGAAAATAAAGGAGAAGACATTCTTCCTTTGTCCCTGACTGCATATAACTGGTAATAGAGCCAATATGGGAAGTAAGTGCTTTAAAACTTTAATTTGACAATGTGATCACTATTATTACTTATCGTATATTCACTAAGTTATATCGTCCATATTTTCAGGGATGGGTCAATATTTCATACTTTCAGTTCACAGTAGTCTTTACTCTCAATTTACTCTCAAATTAGGGACTGAAGGGTATTTCTTTAGGTTACATGTTTTCTAATAAACATAAATTGCATGGTTCTATTCTTAGTAGATAAGAAAAATGGTGAGCACAGACAGGATTTCTCAAGAATAATCCTGTGATTAAAAATCTTAATAAACAAGACTGTTTGCTTGAAATTTATTCATAACCCACTTGCATACTAAGCTTTCTGCAGCATATGCTTTTCTGAACTACTGTGCGCAGAGTACACCAAAGAATCAGTTCAATTGATTTGTGGAGTTTGAAAAAGCCCAGACAAATTACTTCCTTTGAAAAACCCCTTTCGAATCTCAAATAATATGGAGCTGAATAGCACTGTTCTGGGATACCAGACAAGGGTGGCCTACTTAAAAATTCCGTAGAAATGAACAGCCTTGGATGTTTTCTGAAAAACTCTTTTCTTTCAGATCATAAACAAAGAAGCCTGGGCTGGAGTTTTTCCTGTTTGTTTTGTTATGTTGTTTGGGTTTTGCTTTGCTTTGTTTTGTTTTCAAATTTACTATGAAGTGCTCTATTCTATAATTACTACTGCTTCTGGAAAGGCTTTATGTTGGTTATCGATGAACAACTCGGCCAGTGGGACAGAAAGATCGCAGCTTCGTGGAATGTTTTGTGTAGAAAGGGACCTTTATACGTCATCAAGGTCAACCCTGTTAAAATAGGCAGGGACATTTTCAATATGAACATGTTCATTATCCAGCTGAATGAACTGGGGAGGGTCCAGGCAACAGCCACAGCCCATGGCTCTGGGGCACATGCTGGAAATGTTGACTTTGCTTCATGTGAGGAAGGAAAAGCCAACAGAGGGTCTCTGCAGCCTCTCACCACCCAAGGGGTTGCTGTCAGGGAGAAGATGGAGCCAGACTCTTCTCAGGGGTGCACAGCAAAGAGACAACAGGCCCAACTCAGCATTGACACTACTTTAAAAGACAATTCTCTTTACGGGCTCCAGCAGAGCAGTAGAACAGGCTGGCTAGAGACTCTGTGTTCTCCATACTTGGAGATTTCCTCAACTCAACTAGACAAGGCTTGGACCACTCTCTCTAACTTCAGTGTTGGATCTAAGGTTGAAATTGACCGTGTTCTGTGGAAGGGGATTGACAAAATACCCCAGTGGCCACCTACAAGCTCAATTGTGCAATGATTCTGTTGAAACTGCTTAAATTTAGAGCACAGTCTTTTGGTATAAGTTAGACAGATCAGGGATTTGAATTTCATTTCACATATGCCAGATAATAACCTTGTACCACTGAGAACAGAGTTGCTCAAGGTAATTATATGTAAATGAATTTTTAAGCAGCCTGAATTACCTGCTTTAACTCCTTAGCCTGGAAAAAGCCAACAAGTGAGATTAGCCTATTTCTTAAAATTTTTCTGCTCCCACAGCAAATTGATACAAGTTTATGTTTTTATAAGAAGACTAACTGAAGTCCTCACAAAGCTCATTTCTTTTGAATCTGAGAGGAACTCCAAAGTCCAGCTATATTAGACCTTGACCTTTTAGACCTTTCCATTTGTGAGTGAAACAGTATTTGCACCTTGATGGCAATGCAACCTGGGAACATAGCTGTTAGCATTTTTAGTGTAGACATAACCTGAATGATTAGTGAACAAGGAGATGTCATTGGAGCTAAATGATCATTAGATCAAATACATAAATGTTTCAGGTCATGATTAGACTTCCTGAAGTGGGAGTAGCCTCATCGTATTCGTGACTCAGATGTTTGAGAAAATGCCCATGCACTGGACCTCAGCAGGCAGCCTTTACCAGTTACTAATTGCCCCTTTGCCAACCAAAGTTCTTCATTCATAAAAACTGTGGCGTAAAAAAAAAAAGGGGGCATGATAGTGAATTAATAAAGTTAAAAGATAAAAATATTTGATTTATATATTTACACTATTATAAATTATTTATAAATATTGGTCATACTGATAGATATTATTAAAATAGCAGATGATTATATAAGTATGTCTATATCATTTATACAGGGCTTATATATTTATATCATTTAACACTGTTGAATTAACTGTGGTGACTATCTATTTGAAAAATTTGCACTTCCAGCAAAGATAATAAAGGGAAGATAGGAAGTGCACTTACAAATGTTATTTACCATGCACAATTCACTGGAGGATTTTGTATTCTCCTTGTTAACTGTGACTAAAAATAGGAATGCTGTTGCCTTTCTACTGTGTGGATTCCAAAAGAGGTTTGAATTTTTCTTTTATTGTCTTTATATGAAAGGAGCATGTAATGGATAGCAGAGACTAGGATCAAAAGGAGAGCTGTGGGGTTTTTTCTCAGCAATAATAACCACAACTACAAAGCAGATGACTGCTTTATAAGTCTTTCACCTGTTAAAAACTTGCTGATGGCAGCAAGGCTCTGTTTCTAAGCCTCATTTTTGCTAGTTCATTTCATCATAGCACATTTCAGGAAAAACAGAGAAAATAAAATCCACTGAGTTAATAGACACTACTATTTTTTTCTTTAATTGCATTTGTAGCTCAGGTTGCTGTTATTCTGAGAAATTACAGGCAAACAAAACCCAGGCATACTGAAACAATCATAATATGTTGGGTTGAAAAGGTCATCACTACCCACACAGGAAAGAATTTCTTCTTAATATCTAATCTAAACATCTCCTCTTTAGTTTAAAACCATTATCCCTTGTCCTAATACTATATGCCCATGTAAAAAGTCACTCTTCTTTTTTTACAACCCCTCTTTAGGTCCTGGAAAGCTGCTATAAGATCCTGAGAGGGAGCCCTGAGGAATCATCACCAGCCTCTACCTGGACAGAGAGCCACTGACCACCCCTCAGTTACTGCATCCCTTCAGCCAATTCCTTATGCAGTGAACAGCCCATCCCTCAAATCTGTGACTCCAAACTGGAGATAAGTGTCTGTTATATACCATTAACTTTTGATTAAAGAGTGTCTAATGCTTCTCCACTACTTCTTTTCCTCCTTAATTATTAGTTGACCTGAGAAAGTTGTGGCTGAGCTCAAAGCACCAGCAATATGGGAAGAGATGGAGAGGCACACTAGGCTAGATTTTGTTGAGAGTATCATATTCAGTCTGAATTTATTGCAAGCTACTCTACTTCCAAGAGTCTCTTAATTTGTCTTTTCAAGATGTTGAATTTTCTGTGTACATCTCATTAGGACCCTATGTGTTTGTTTCCTAGTCCTGCAGTAATTTGTTAATTGTCTTGTAAAAGGCCATTCTTAGCTTTGATAGATTGTCCACAGAAGAAAATTTCTTGGTTCTATTTTCCTCGTAAAATTTCTGTTTTCTAAATAAACCTGTTATTTTTTAGTAGGTAAGCAAAATTCCTTTTTTTTTTTTGGTCATTATTTTGCTGTGGTTTCCACTTTGAGGTTTACTCATCCTACTTTGAGCTTATCAACCTACTCAATTTTCTTCATTTCCTCCCTTCCCTTCCTCCCTTTTTATGGACTTTCAAACATTGCTACACCTGGAATATGCTGAGTTTATCTGTCTTATATCTTGGAGAGCAGCTTCAGCCATCCTGAGTTCCAACGAGGAATATTCACTGACAGGAGAACTTGGGGGAATATATGGCATGAGTAACTGTGAACCCTTTAGCCCCTCTGGTAAGAAATCTAGCCCTTCATCTTTTTGCTGATTCCTTTAGTTATCATTATAGATTCTTTGGTTTTACAGACTCTAAGTGCACTGCAATCTCATGTACCACAGATACAGAAATTCTGTTTTGTAATCATGGAGATATGAACTTAATAGTTCCTTCATATTTTGCCTTCCCCGCTAGATGTAAGAAGCTGATAATTCTTGAAAAGTTTAAATCTATTTTAGAGGCAATTTATTTCAGTAGACTTTATTTCTTTTTTTTTATTAGTCCACAGCAATTTAATTTAAGATTTAGAAGCTGAAAGGGCACTTTTTATGAAAATAGAAGATACATATCTACTATACATCACAACATAGCCATTAATAAAACAAATATGTGTATTCACGTGTAGAAATCCCCCTCTAAATTTTATTTATTTTATACTCACAAATAATACATGCACAGAACTGTTATAGTGCTATGTAAGACTGTCACAAAAATGTAAAATCTGTATCAATATGGTATATTCAAGTAGATCATTAGTATTTACTGAATTTGCACGTGCCTCCTTGATGTCAAATCATGCACCTTCTTTGGCTTAATTTTATGTTATTGTTACCATTGAAAATCATAGAAATATTCTCACAATATTCCTTTGTAAGGAAATATTTCAGAAAACAGAGTATGTAAATTTACCATAAAAGACAATTCTGTGTCCTATAACATCTTGTCTTTTTATGGAAGAGGGGAGAGCCTGCATCAGTACTTTGCATTGCTGGGGGAAAGCTGCCCCAAGGCTAAAGTATAACCAAAAATGTAGGATTTCTACACCAGCAAACTGATTACATTACATAGTCTTTAAGTGAATTATAATGACAAGCTTTATCTGCTGCAACTTCTTTTTTGTTCTATTTGAGTGGGTTGGGTAAACATCATTCAACTGTACTTCCATAAACTATAGATTCTCTTCTCGTATATGTTAAAATAATTTTCATCTGCAAGCATTTCCTTTGTTCCATGGTTTGAAAACTGTCCGTGTTATTACTATTGTTTTTAAACAATATCTTTTCTTATAATTTTCAAAGCTAAAGTTCATATATTTAGGCAATGTGTCTGAAGACAAAGACATACAAAACCCCCTAAACACCTAAACTGTACTCAAAAACTTCCCATTTGAAACTTATTACTTATGCAAATTTCAATAACCAGCTGTGTGTTGGTACAAATGCATTCCCTAAAGACTGGTCACCCTTCTCTAAACCAGAAATGTTCCTTCAGAATGAAGAGGTATATTTATTTGCTCTGTTTAGATAACATAAATGGAAATTATAGATAATCAGAATGCTTCTCTAATTCATGTATTATGACCCTTTTGTAACTTTAAGCCTGTATCCAAGCAGCAGCTATCAGCTGAGACCCCAGACTGTTCCAGCTGTCACTAGAGGAATCACTCCAGGACGTCTTCAAACCAAATAAACTGGAATGTGCTGGTACATGAAAGGGAAAAACTTGTAATAATAGAGAGCATGCATTGAATTCATAGATATCCCTGTTCCCTGTTCCAGCACTGAGCTTTTTTCTAGACTGGTTTGGGGGCAATATGAGGACAATGTCTTTTGAAGGATTATAGCAGTACTTAAGATTATATAATTTGTGAAATTATTGACTTTTTCATAGATTTCCATTTTCAAATTTTTCTCTTTCTTTTGAAGTCCCTGTATAACTTCTTCATGCCTAAATTTCTTTTCAAGGGGTCTGAAGTCTGCCAACTCACCTACTGATGCCATTCGGATTTTCATCAGAGCAAGAACACTGACACAAACTTTCACATGTAATTATTCAATCTGGACGCCCTAGTTTTCCATATCCTGTATGAAAACCCAGAATGGGACCTGATTTCTTTCAGAGGATTCTAGTTGTCTGTCTTCCATTAGCCAATTTCTTTTAAGATACACCAGAGATCTCAAAAATGAGGCAAACAAGCCCCTTATTCTTTATGAGATTCTCAGTCTAGAGACTCCTTGTGCCTCTAAACTTCACACTTGCAGTCTGTCTATCCAAATACACAGCCAAGTTTCAAATTGGTTTTCTACTTAAACACCTTAATTAAATAACTCCTGTATAACACTGGTTCAAAGTGAAGTTGTATAATTTCTCTGCTTTGCAAACTTTTCCTGCACTTTAAAATTTAAAACTTTGAACCAATCAGTTCAAAGGTGACACAGAAGAACAAATAGTATTCTCAGACTGCAGGTATTAACTTTTGCTGAAAAAGAGTGAGGAAAATTTTACATTTCTCTACAAAAAATGCTTCTGTAGGAGAATATAACTGAAGGGCTTAGGGATACAATCCCAACAGTCCAAAATAGAATTTTTGTTGTGCCTAAGGAAGGAGTCCAGTTTCCAATGGGAAAATATATCTCTAAATGTAGTTTGCAAAAAATATAAAGTCTATAGAAAAATAAGTAATTGTTTTCATTGGTTTCTTTAACTGCAAATCAGGTGAAAAAGGGAAGAACCAGTGCCCTGTGTATACTGAATCTATGAGAAATTTGGCTTGAAATTTTCCAGTCATGTTAAAACAGACAATTTTGTTATCCACAAGCTTACCTTTCATCTAATTTATTTGTGTAATACCACTTGTGGTCCCTATCTACTATAATTGGGAAAATCAGGAATAGAATATCTTGAGAGAGTGATGTTCCTCACATCAATTGTTGCCCTTTTCTTCCCTAAAGAGACACAAGAATTTTTGTTTAGTGAGGATTTTTTTTTTTAAACTGGGCTCTTATTTTTTTTGTTTTAGATCCAATTTATGGAGCACGAACATGTATACAACTAAAATAACAGATTCCTACATCACCTGCTAGGTTATTCAGTTCAGTTATTTTCTCCCATTTTGAGTGACTGAGAAAATGAAGAAAAAAGGTAATGCTTCTTTATAGAGATGATGAAAAATACGATGATACACACTTCTTTCTTCTTCACAGAAAGAGTTGTATATATCTCAGGTCTTGTAAATGCATTTGTATACACCCCAAATTGGATTTATTAAAAGAAAAAATGAAACCACATACAGTGTCTTTTGAGCCTAACCATGACACAAATACCAAATATATGGTATATTTCAGCAATTTAAAATTAATAAATTACTGACCTTCCAGCCTTATGCTAAAGGTACCATTTTGGTAGAAGAGGCCACCAGAAAAAGAGATATGAAAGGCTTGCTCTGTTATCAAATAACTTATTCTGAAAATATCATCATGTTTAATAAGAGGCAGTAGCTTTTCTACCAGATGAACTGGAATATTAGAGAGGGAAAGCTGAACCATTTTGTTGGCCTCAGAATGAACATTACCTGAAGCACTATTATATGTAATTTCTGATAAAAGGTTGCAATAGCAGGCTAAATTCTGCTTGCATTTATGCTGCCACCTTTACTTTTAAAAAGTCAGAATCAAAGAGATTAGTTCTTTAAAAGTGATTAGATTTATAAATGGTCTTACCTGTGTTTTTCTTCTCAGTAACTTATACTGCAAATATGAAACTGCAAATGTCTCGTTCTTAAAATACTTCAGGTTCTCTGAAATAATGAAATTGCTGCATTGCTCTAGATTCACAATGCAGATTTTTTTAAATTTATTTATCAACAAACTCTTATTTAAGAGGTGTGAAGGAAATTTTTATCAGAAAATATTTAAAACTTTATAGTAATAGCTGTGGTAGTTTTCATAGAAACCTTAAGAACATATATTACACTCCTCTTATTTTTCCTCTTATTTCTCCTCTTATTATAAAATAATAGTTCACAGAGTTCTTTCCATTCAAAAATTTCAAAATAATACAAATTATCTTTTCTTCATGAAATCTGCATGACCTGTAATCTAAAATTACAGGTCAAGTTATTACATCAATGCTTAACAAAATTCATTATTTTAAATACAAAAATATCTATACTCACATAATTCTTATTAATGTCCACTTATTATGTATGTATGTATGTATGTATGTATAGTATGTATATAGCATATATTGTATGTATGTATTATGTATGTATGTATAGTCTGTAACATTTTATGAAACTCAAATATGATTGATTGCTTACATATCTCTAAAGACAAAGCAGATGTTTAGCTGTGGCAAATTATTCCTGTAAGTCCTGATAACCTTCCACTGACTTTCATGGGTAATGCATCAGCCCTTAAAAGAGTGAAAAGAGAAAAATTTATGGCTCCCACCACAATAACTGCAGGTTAGGCGAGATTATTTCACCTGAACATATTTATAATGAGCAATGGTCCTTTAATACTTACCCTCTCTTCACAAAAGGAAAAAGGAAAACTTACCTTTAATACTTACCCTCTCTTCACAAAAGGAAAACAAGCAGTTTTTTTTACTGTAACAATTGTTTTTAAAGTAATGTTTAAACTAGTGTTTAACTGTCAAATCATTATCATGATCACAAAAAAAATTTAAGTATTGTGGCTTTAAGCCACTTATTGGATTTACAATACAGAATGATCCTTATGGATGGACACATCCATACAGAACAAGTGTAAGAGATATAGATCTCTGAGTAAAAATGCTTGTTTGTAAGGATGTAGTTCCTTGGTTTTCTCTTCACATAATAATTTCTTTTCTGTCAGAAATTTATGTATTCCTTTCACAGAGTGAAGCTTTATAGAGATATGGTGTCTGACAGTACTTCCACCCTGGGGAATTGTTTCCTCTGGTCTTTTTGGTGTAGTGTTTAATTGAGAAATAAGACTTTAGTTGCTTTATTTGGGGGTTAATATACATCTGTAAAAGTAAAACTCCCTTCCAGTTTTATAGCTGTTATATGCACTATGCATGTGTTGAACCCAAGCTCTCTATTTCTGGGAGGTTTTCCATTATAATGAGATATTTACAGGTCTCTTAAGTCTCCACAAACTTAAAGTTTTGTCATCTACTAAAAATTCAAGATCTGTTAGCCAATGTGCACGAGGTGCACAAATTTTTTACTAGGGTGTTCAAAACCTAGAGTGGTAGGACCTGGGAGACAAAACATGCCAGGAAGGGTGTTTTGCAACAGTGAATGTAAAACATACTTAAAAAATTGAAGACATACAGGGACAATAATGATAACTTTATATATATATATTTGTGTCTTTGGATTCAAACTGAGGAAATTCTGTCAACTACAGTGCCTTGAAAGTTGCCTTGCAGAAAATACATTTTTGAAAGTGATTATACAGAAAATCCCAGAGCACCTAAAACTGAATCACTACAGCAGTCCCAGGGAAAGAGCCCTCAGAATTCACAGGTGTGAAGTCCTGAGACTAAGGCCACAAGATAGTATGCATTTAGCCTAAAAGGCCCTGGAAGGGCACTTTCAGAGGCCTTCAAAACAAAAGTTCATCTTGTTTCAGGTTTCTCTGATGACTTGAGCGTTATGTATCAGGGCATTGCCCAAGCACCAGTGTCAGGGTAAATAAAGCGTGTTCTCACTGTCTTGCTCTTCTGCTGAAGTCTGTAGGGATTGCAGGTATCCGAGTCTTTCCCTGTGACAAATAAAACCCAACATCAGTCACTAAAGATCATTAGAAAACACATAGCTACTGCAAGTCTATCTCACTAAAATGATATTCCTGAGAAGCAGTTTTACAGCACCAAGAAGTGAATGCAGGGCTAACTGGTTGCGATGATAACTGCCAGCAAAGTGGATTTGTTTGTAAATACACGCTCCAGAGGGGCCAGCCTGCTGCTCGAGCATGGAAAATATACACATGTTAACTACCCTTTATGCTAAATCTTACACATATTATGACTGATCTTCAGTTTAATGGTGTTTGTGAAATGGTAGACATAGCACAGAGTAGCAATAATGCAATAAAATGCCTCTGCAATATTCATTTGTTGTCTACAAGAGGGGATCTGTGCAGTGATTCATCTTTCCATGAGTTACATATAAAGATAACTTTTAATTCCCAAAGCAAAGCAAATACATCAGAGAGGAAAGTAGCTGCTTGCAAAACAACTCTGCCCTAACAGTTCTTTATAATGATCTGAAAATTCAGCTCTTAACATCATTAAGTGAGCAATTTCCCATCATGACCCTTATGGGTTTTTTATGTTGCTGTGACTGAGGAAATGACTAACTTCAGGTGTAAAGTGAGATGGTTATTCTTCATAGCTCTGAACAAATAAGAGTCCATAGAAGAATAATCTATAAGATACAGCAGGAAGATATGTCATCTAGATAGAGTGTATTTATTGTGAAGTGAGGAAAGAAGCTTACAAAATCAAATCTCTGGCAAATCTTAGTGTTTAAAACTGAGAATTCCTAAAAAAAAGAAAAAAAAAGAAAAAAAAAGAAAAAAAAAAGAAAAAAAAGAAAAAAAAAAGAAAAAAAACCACACCAAACCCAAACAGACAAACAAACAAAACAATTAAGAATTTTTTCAACAAACTCCCATTCTTACAGTTTCATGTGACCAGAGAGGTTGATGGGCAGATGATTTTTACTAAAACCCAAGACCAGTATTTTTTCAGCAGATTTCCTTGCACATAGGTTAACTGGAGAGGTCCTAAAATTTTCTCAGGATTGCAGAATGACATCACCCTTGTTCATGACACCCTTGGGCAAACTGAATTTCTTTTGTTAAATCTGGAAATTATTCCCTAAGCAGAAAGATGAACTACACTACATTCAAACAGAATGCTCTGCTTGTTGTATTTCACAAGGGTTTTGAAAAGCTTTTTTAAGGAACAACTAGAAGATCATATAATCCATCTTCTAATCACTTCTTACATTTGACAGAGATGTGTGGGAGAAAGGTGGGGTGGTGGAATGTACTCAGATGTTGCTTTTAGGTTAAATATCATTTGAATAGTAATTTACTGGTGCTTAAGGTGGAATATTAGTGCCATTCAGACCATTAGGATAACGTATAACATTATGTGTTATATATCAGTACCACCCAGGCTTGCAAAACCATTAGGACTTGCTGTATTAATGGGAAATCCACTTAAGGGCTTGTTGGTGACCAGTTTATTCCTCTTGCCTTTGACAATGGTCTGTTGGAGACTGAAAACATTTAAAGTGAAGCAGTAGAAGAAAACTATGTCTGTAAAAAAACATGTACTCAAAAGCTAAATAACACACAATGTCATTTGAAAGATTCTCCTAATCTAATTCCCTCTGTTTCCATACATCAAAAGTAGATTACAATTTTAAGTTTCATGCTACAATTACTCACAGGGCTTATCTGCAAATGAAATTCAAGAACATGACATGAACATAATGTGCTGGCAGAAGACACCGAGACGCAGCTAATCTGCCTCAGATCACACTTTATGTCACTGTCCCCGTTCATGAGAGTGACTGCAGTTGCTGGAAGATATGTTGTGAGCACAGTCATGCTTTCTTTGCAATCCTTGACAAGATCTCCCCCACCTCAGTGTAAAGCTGTACATTAACCATTATCTTCTCTGTTAGAAGTAAAATAACCCAAACAAAAGCCTGTCTGGAAAATATTTTTCTTCGCAGCTTTTATCAGAAAGACATTTACATGTAAATGCACAAGAAAAAAACAGACCTCAGGTCTTGCAGGTCCTCAAGTACTTTGTAAGCCACAACAATTCACATATTGAAAACATTAGTTCAAATGGCACCGAGTTTATTCCTCTTCTTTAAACACAAACACTACAAAAAGAATTATAAAGAAAGTTTTCCAGATGCAATTTCACAGAAACCTGAAGATGAAAACACAGACTGTGATAGCATACCTACATTTGCACACTAAATAGGACATCATGAAGAATGGCAGTGACTTGAGTTTTACTATGTTTAGGAATCTAAAGTACTCTCATTTTTTTTTAATCTTTATTTTGTTCACTCTCCTGTTTACCAGTGCCTCCTGGAGTACTTAACTCCATGTTCTTTAAATGACATAATCAGAAACTTCTGAAACTTCTGGAACAAAATGGAGAGAAAGAGTGTTCAAATGAACTCCTTTCCAGCAATCTTAGTTTAAGGGGATTCCAGCCACTGCAAGTATTCTGCTGGTGTCAGGAAAATGTTCTGTTCATATAAAATCCAGGAAAACTTATTTAGAACATTACAGAAATCTACCACTACCAGAAGCTCCATTAAAAGACACGAAGAAGCCAAACTTCACGTATGCAATATATTCTCAACACGCCAACTGACAAGTTTTATTTCTATTTCTGGTATGTGTCAGATGTGCAAAGGTTTAACAGCAGCAAAAACACAGCAGAAATAGCAAATGATAGAGACTGACCAATTTTTTTTAATTCCATGATGTACATTTATGCAATAAACACCAATCAACCAAAATAAACCATCTTTTGTTAAATCTTGCATTATGAGTTAGTCATAGAATAAAGATTTTTGTTAAAAACACCCCAAACTATATATTGCTATTTGTCTTAATGGATATCCCATCATCAGTATCATAGCTTAGAACCTCTCAATCTCCATTCCTGTCACATAACACTAAAGTCAGAAAATTGTGGTTTTGGTAGACAGAGTAGTAAAGAAATGTTAACTGGTTTTTGAGGTTTTTTTTCCAAGGCAAATAGTGGTACAGAAGAGAACTGAATTCAAATCTTACTACAGTATTCATTAGACTAATCTTGCTCATTTAGTAGTGGCTTGCTATTCTCAGGTATTGTAAAAAAATTCAGGAAGTTTGAGGTTGGTGTAATTCATATTTCATTTGCACCAGGTTTCAAACAATGAAATTATTGAAATATACATTATTACACCACATAAATACACCAATTTCCCAAGTTTATTGTATCAAATTATATATTTTTGTTTTTTCCATTTGTTTTTCCCATTCTGGGTTTGAGTGTTATGTGTATTTCTGGTACTACAAGTAGATTTTAGCAAAAAAAACTTCAACGTAAGTTGAAAAATTACACTTCTTCCTGTTAGGTAAAATTCACAGCACTTCTTGTGACAGGAAAACAGTTAATTACTTTTTTAAAGCAGGGAAAAATTGTAAGATCCACGAATTTGCCTTGCTTCTTCCAAATACAAGCATAACAACTGGCCCTCCACCAAAACTGGATTTTACCCTGTCTACTTCAAATTAACAATATCCACTTCATTCTTTTTCTTCTTGAATTTTGCAACAGGACATTAAAAGGGAATTATTGCCTTCAGGATTGTGACCTCTTCTGTCAAAGTGCCAGATCAGAGTATTTAAGCAGAAAGTAGAAGAAATGCAGTATTTGTTTCACCATTAGGACTCCTGGTTATATGGGACACACAGCAGGCATAGATTGCATCAAAATTCACAGTTCACAGTCTTCCCAAGGAAGAATTCCTCTTGAGTGATTGGAAATATGTTAGTGATTATGGCAGGAGGTTTTCTGATTTCCATTGTCTATTCCGAGAAAAAATTTCCTGTTTTTTGAATAAGGACTACAGGCTCAAACTGCTGGACATAATGGTCCCTTCTATACAGACAACAGTATTTTAATCACCAGGGCATGGAGGCACTTTGGCTTAGTACAGATGTGTATAATTCTTCTTGGCCAGCTCCTCAGTTATTCCCCTAAATTGCCTCTAATTTCCTGGAGTTGATTGTGCAGAGTACAATATAAATTTGGCTGTTTTTGTCATAGCTCACCATGGCTGGAAAACCTCCAGTGGCTGATAAGAGGGTTTAATGAAGCACCTGACCTTCACTAAGTCATCTCCAGGCTTGTTAGCATTCATGTTAATGACAGAGTTGGAAGAGATGCTTTGTGATGTGCTCAGGGGCACATGCACACACCGTGCTACACGAGGAAAAAACATCCCCAAGATAATCTTATAAAGTATTCCTCAGCTTGGAACTTGCATGTTTCAAGGCAAGCTTATTTATTACACAGCTAGGAAAAGAGGTGAATTACAGTTTAATTGCTGTATTATTCTCCATTTTTACCTACAGTAGCCAAAGGCATTTACTCATAAATGTATTTTTATTGTATCCCCCAATTACTGTGTAGGACTCAAAATTATTCTTTTTTTCATATATTTTTTGTGGTTTAACCCAGGTAGGCACACAGTGACTTACCCCACAGTGAGATGGGGGAAGAATTGGGAGGACAAAATTGAGAAAACCCACGGACTGAGATAAAACCAGGCCAAAATGCAAGCAAGGTAGAATGAAGAATTCATCCACTGCTTGCCGTGGCCGGGAAGGTGTTCAGCCTTGTCCAGCAGAGCAGGGCTCCATCACACATAGTGGTGGCTGTTTCAATGTATTTTTCAGATGACATGCTGAAAAAAATTTCAGTGATTTGCCATGTCCACATCTGACTTTTCAGGATGCGGGTTGTTCTTTTTTCTATCAAAATAGGGAACAGGTAAAAAATTTGCATTCAAATATTCACTGAATTCATTAGCACACCTTTAGGTTGGCCTCCAAAGTGTTGAAATTCTGTTGGAATAAAAGAAACATCTATGACACATCGAATATTTAAAAACTACAAAGAGTTATGGTACTTTTGTAGAAAGACTCAAGTGAGTTAACTGGAAACATATAAAATATTTCCTTGTTTCAGTCTCTCTCTAACCCACCTGGGTTCCTCTGCCTGGCTCTGCAGAAGGTAATTGTGCCTTGCTCTGTGAACGCCCTGAGTTCTTTTAGGTAATCTTGGAAGACTTCAGCCTGAGGCAGAGATCAAATCAGAGAATTTAAAGAATGAACAAAGGGCTCCTATTTTACAAACTGTTAGTGAGGCAGCATTACCAGCCACACACAATTAGAAGTCTAGGTTTGTTTTCTTTTTTTTTTTTTTTTTTCTTTTTTTTTTTTTTTTTAGTCTTTTTTTTTTTTTTGCCTTTCTGTGTTTGATTGCTTCTCTTTTCTGTTCTATAACATAAAGCAGCCATTATCAACAGTCAGGGGATGGGATCTTTAAAACTAAATTGTCTGCTTGAAAGGTCTATTAATTTCTTTTTACAAAAGCTATTAGCTTTTGGCTATTTTGTGTTGATTTTCCAAGTTTTGTTTCAATTCCCTTATGTCAACCACATTAGTTGTAAAGCTAACCTTAAAAGCAAGAAGATAAAAGGTAATAAAAGTCAATTAATCCAGGTAGTTAAAAACCTACTCTTTTCTCTATAGAAATACTGCAGATAAAAAGCTTTTATCTGCAGCAATTCTATAATTTCAAGATTCAACTATTAAAATGGTTTTTTCCAGCTTTTATTTTCTCCGAAAACTTACACAAATAGGAATTTACATCATAGAAAAAATGCTAGCCTTACTCAATTGTATACTATGTTCTTTCTAAAGTAAAAAATTAATTGCAGAGAAATTTTAAATAGATCTTACTTTTAAGTAGACTTTCAACAGACATGTTGTATGTACATTATACCAAGCAAAATAATATACCACCAGATAAAATATGACTACTTATTTCCTGTGGAGTTCCTCGTATACTCATCGAGACAAGAAAAATTCCTGATTAAATAAGACCAAAAGTAATTTGGTTCAGATATTTTCAAAATCAGGAGAACCAAATTTTTCTGTGTGACCATGCTGAACTTGCCTTGGGAAACCAAATGGTCTTTAACGGAGTGAGAGGGAAAAAATCTATATACAATAAACACAAGAAAAATCTACTAAATTTTAAAAAATCTACTAAATTTAAAAAAAAAACCCAAACCAAGGACTAAAATGACAGTTTTCAAAACTATCATCCTGGTCAATATTAGTTTCAAAATTGTTCCTAAAATATCTCATTGTTAGACATCACCTATTTATTTATATTTTTTATTTTTTCATTTACATTTGGCTTTAGGTGTCATGATCATACTGAAATTACCACAGTAATATCTAACATGAATCATGGAATTTTTAACTTTCATTTCACAATTTCATTTTCCACGGGTCAGGCAAAAGAAAAGTTAAATTCATAAATGTATCAATTGATGCTCACATTTTGAAATAGACAAAATGAATGGTGTAATCTTCAGGAATGGGAAAACCCTGCACCAATATTTCACAATTTGTCAGACCCTTATTGTCATTGACAAACGAAGGCTTTAGTATACATTGTTCTTCTAAGGTAAACTCTACATAACAGGTGGTTTACCTCCTGATATGAGAAATATTAAAATGTCTAGTGAGTATCATTGTATTTTCAAATCCTCCTAAACTAAATATGTCAGAAGTTACATGTACAGAGTAGAAACAACACAGGCAACCACATCTGAGCAGGATCCAGATGTCAAGCTCACACTTGGTTGTGACACCTGCTTGGCTCTGGGACTTTTGGCAAGCCATCCTCAGCTCTTTTTTTTTAACTATGTAATTGTTCTTGTCTACTTATATTGCAAAAGTTCTGTGGCCTTGACTGCCTCTTAGAGCATTTCTACACTACTGAAATCAGAACACATGTAAATATCTGTACTGCTGTTCAGTACTGAAATGCATCTGGCACCTCAGGAAATACATAGTTCATTTATACAGTTTGCTGAATCACTAAATCTGAATGTAAATCATAAATCCACAAATTCACCACAATTATTTTTCCCAGTTTCATGCCATCATCCTCAAAGAATATATATGATGCATCCTCATCGTGACACTCTAAAACAGTTTTTTATTTCAGTAGTTCTTAATGATATTTTAAACTTGATTTATTACATAAGCATGTAATATGCTGTTTACAGAAGCAATATATTTCCCATTAAATTTGGTTAAACTCCTTTTGAGTATAATAGAAACTGAAGGAACATGATGCCTTGTAATTATGCAGCCTTTTTCTAGCCTGAAACCTAGAATAACCTTAGCAAGTCTTTCTGATTATATCTATTCTGCTGGGAGGGAACTAACATTGTGAAATAGAAGTTTTTGAAGTCTGTCTTATTTTTTATTATGTTGCTTTAAACAGGCATACAAAATATAAGTATATAACAGTAATCATTTAAAATCAGCAAAATATAGTGTATATATATAAATAAAACATACAAGTAGTAAGCAGATGATTAATTTGCATTTTCCTCTCTTAACTACAGGGCTGCTCATCTCACAAATCATTTTTCTGTGGGAAATGAAAGGTGCACTGCTGCCAGCATTTTGTAAGAAATAATGACACACTTTACTACCTGTAAGTGCTGACTGAGTGCTTCTGCTTTTCCTTCCCAAGGTGACTTCAACACAGATTGATGAAAGATTCAGTAGGACCGCAAAGGTTAAAGATGCAGACCTGGAGCTAGAAGGCAGCCCTGACACTGATGGAATACAGTACAATAAGAGTAGCCACATTATTGTCCCATCCTCTGATAACCAGTGCAGTATGAAAACTGACTGGAGGAGAAGGGAACAAATTAAATCCATTAATCAAGCATATCTGTGCTAAACAGTTGCTCTGAAGAGATGAACAAATGAAAAATTTACTGTTTGTTTCTATGCTTGCTACCACCAGAGAAAAAATTAATTATGAGGCTGTGGCTCAATTATTAGTTAAGGTTTTTCTTGAGAAAACTATTTATTGCTTTGTCAAAGAACAAATGAACCTCATTAGTGAGATTAGTTTCAGCTGAACATTTTGCATTAGGACAGTTTAATAATGTACCCTTTAAAGATACATTGTAGGAAATAACTTCTAAGAAAAAGAGCCCATTCTCTTGTATTAGACTTAAATCACAAATATATGATTTGTCACTACCTAAAAGTCAAATTTTCTTCATATTGCCCTGGTAAAGTGGTTACTCTGTTGCCTGTAGTCAGCTGTTTTTCAGGTATTCACAATGGGGTCTCTCTAGTCAAGGGGTCTCACATCACTCACAAAACTCTGCTCTCATAGTGCATTATCTGAAATCTGTCTAGTTCTTGGAACAACTCAAAACCCCTAAATAGGGATTGGTTGGGGAGGAGGGGGTTGGTGTGTGTGAGTGTGTGTTTTTTTAATAAAGTAAGATGAACCTCAGCGAAATTTTCCCAAAAGTTTCTATTTATAATGCAAAGGAAGATATATGGATGTTCTCTAATCTAAACAGAGCAAAGAATACAGGCTGTTTTCATGTATTGCTCTGTCAACCTGCTGAATTTTTATGAAAGCAGTCCCATCCCTTTGGAAAGAAGAGAAGCCAGCTCTCTATGAACTGGAAGCCTTCAAGGCAAATTATTACCTGGAGGAGGTCAGAGAAATTGTGCATCTACTAGAAGAAATGGATGAGCGATTGAAGTGCAGCATTTCTGCCAAGGCTTTTAATCTCTTTTTCATAAAGGAAGTTCTTCATGGTAAAAGCCTCTGGTTTGCACTGGGCTCTCCTACAGTGCTGGGTTCCTCATGATGTAAATGACTCCACTGGGGAATTGAACTGAAATCATGGAGATAAAACAGCCAGATATCACAGAATAATTAGCTTGTCACTACTCAATTGACCTGATTCCCACTGGAAGTCTAGAGGCAAAGAAGCAGTTGTCAGACATCACAGATAAGGAAGTCTGCTTCCTTTGATTTTAGGTCTCATGAGTACCAGCATTGATGGGCAAACCTATGGGAAGAGCTTACAAAGCTCTAGGTACATTTGAGAAATGCTTTCTTCCCTCACATTGCAATAACCACCAGCTTTTTTTTTTTTTCCTCCACATTTCAACACTGATACTGTGTATTTTCCTGCCCAAAAATTTATTTTCAAAAACCTTGAATAAAACTATATTTTGCTTGTGTCCTCTGCTGGAACTGAACAAAACATTAAAATGTTACCGAGGAGATGGAGAAGAAGGAGTTATAACACACATGGAAACACAGATATCCCAAAATACATGGGCCTAATTTTCTTAGACCAGCTGAGAGTTGCTCTATCCCATTATTAGTCATCCACAGAGCAGCACAACATGGATGCTCACCTGCTGAAAAACCAATATTTAAAGATGAAAATTTTTTCAACTATGAATGGATTCATTCACGATTCAACATCAAACTCTGCCCAAACCAAGGGTCCCTCCAAGAAAATCCTGTTAGCAGATAAAAGGACATCATTTTAAACACAGTTTGTTTAACTATTAAAAACCATCTGGAGCAGAACATAAAGTCTGACCCAATGTCTCCATTACCTTCTGCTGAAGTGGTTTCACTAGCTTTCTCTTTCCAGAGCATAGTGTAAACACAGAAGATGTCAACCCAACAAAATTAGCTGCAAAGAGATCCCTGATAGTTAGTCTTGAAACTTACCTTCAGTTGCAAAACCCTTTTCGTACAATAGGGACTGATGATTCCTGGGGGTAATGTTCAAAACTCTCAAGATTTAACTGCAGACCTCACACTTGTACTGGAGGTAGGTCCAGGCATTCTTGCAGTTTAAACAAGATGACCTTGTCTGTCCATTGTATTAACCCCCATTTAACTCCATTTTGGTAGCAAATCCATCCAGCCTTAAGCTATTTTAGCAGGAAAGAATATATTCAACGGAAGTCTCACACGGTGTTTCAGCACTCGCCTTTCATAATCCACCTCTGTGATAAGTGTCCAGGGGTCATCTTTAACCATATTTCTCTTTTGGGTGCATGACAGGATAAAATCGTTGACATTTTGTCCTCAGCAGAAGACGACTGCATTAGCCTGTGTTCCCTGTGGAGCCATTTGACAGATTGAAGTGTGAATGGTGGTATCTGGAAGGTAATGTGTCATGGCATAAAGGCCCATGATTCAAAGCCTCCCTTCTTGTTTTTTCCACTGCTGGAGAACTTAGCCTTAGTAAGAATTCAAGTCATCCTTCGTGGAAACAGCACTTTAAAGGTTATCCTGAAGATCTTTCTCTTTTACTGTAATAAATCTTCTGTGAATAACAGGCAACCATAAAACGACAATATTTTCTGCAGTCTGTGCAGTCTCTGATGACTCTGGCCTGTAGCTGCATTCATGATTTTGAATTATAAAAGTAGTTTCCACTTTGTACATGAGGAACATGCTGTATAGATGATGCAAATAGAGATGGCATGTAATAAAACTATCTGAAATATCTATTACTGTGAGAGAAGTTTGCAAGTCAAGGCACGCGACCAGTGAAACATAATAATGGCAACAGTAAGTATTTGTGAAACAATGATTTGGACTACTGATGCTTAGCCACAAATGGTAAAAAGCAGGTTTGGGTTTTCTTCTAAATGATATGGTGCGTGTGTGTGTAAGAAAATGAACTAGAAAATGGATAGTGGATGCTATTATATCTACAGCATTTCATAGAGCTGAATAGCAGCAAATCATGGATTCACAGAGTATGTATTAATAAAATGGAAATAACACGTTATTTACTCAGATGTCTTATTGGAAGTAAGACATTAATGAAAAATGGAGAACTAGCAAGCTTGGGATATTTGAATTCTGAAGAATCACAATAGATTACCAAAACAGCTGAAGGTTGTTTTCAAATGAGCTTGAAAAAGGCGAATTTCAAATTAACTTTCCACTGACAGCACTGTTGTCTGTGATGTGAAAAGTTGGAGTTGGTAGACTGAAGTAGGCACATCTTGAAACTCAGCGTATCATTCTAGAAGGTAATTGTTTCTCTTTTTTTGTGTGTGTGTCTGTGGGATGAAGTGTTTTCTTCTGTTATTTTTTTACATGAAATGCTTTTAGAAGTCTTTATTTTTCAAGACAGAATAAGCAGAGAAATTTGGAGGGGTTATGCAATCAAAAATACCTATTAACAGCTTTTTTTAGGCTGGATCTACAGAGTCAGAGCATACTAGATTAGTTGTTAGACTCACTGGAACATTTGAATTTTTGTCACCTGTTTTATCAAAATAATTTATTGTAGTCTCATCTCAGAAAATTGTGTTTACACAGACATTTCTTACAGGTTTGTTGACTGAAAACTCATGTTTATTTTAGATTTTTTCAAGAGGTAATTTATTCTTGTACAACGACAGCTCTTGAGGCTTTCTTCATAGCTTTCAAGATAATTTTGTATTTCTCAAAAGGTTAACCTGATATGTAATGGGTTTAACTCCCCGCTAGATATAGAGTCTTCAAAAAATCGTTTATGACTACATTTTTAAGACTATGGTCTGAAAAATGTGTTTGTGCATTTCATCAGAAAGCTCAAATGACACCTAGAAGCATAATCCACCTGAATTCAGAGATGCACCCTATTGTAGCTCCACCACTCTCTTCCCCCCAAATATGTAAACCTAATCAGGTCTGAATCCTGAAAGATTTTAGTTCACAATAATCAGTTAGAGGAGAAAAAGTTAAAACACTTCAGGTGGGTCTCTGGAGACTTCATCTTCCCTGAACAAGGAGGAGATTTTATTGCAAAGGGCAGAGCAGTGTTTCTGGACACGCTCCTGGTGCTGCTGCAGGCATCTCTACAGACACAGTCAAAAGATTTCTCCTCTGTCTGCTCTCAGAGCTGTCAAGAAACTCTGTGAGACACCAACTGTGGTCACATTCACTGAATTAATGACCTTAAATTGCAAACACACTGTAACCCCTTACAAACTCTTACTCCTGATAACATCAAGTTTAAGCTTCTTCCCCAGTCAAGAAAATTGACCACTAAACTGTTCTTTCTCTGCTACAAACAAATTAAGTTTTCTTCCTTCAGGACTCATTAACTTCTCTTTCTTCAGAAACAGCTGATTCCTGATGGTGCTGACCTACAACATTTCTTACCTTATTAAATTCATTTATCTCAGTGAGGGCTGAAAGCTGAATTCCTTTCAGGAATCAATCCCTTATTAATAATTGTCTCTTTCTCTTTAAATAGTTTGCTTTATTTAATTCTAACTTTGACCAGTGAAGGTATTTTGCCTTGCAGTGCTAAACCTAGAGTAGAGAAGAATTTTAAAATACAGAAAAACCAAAAATTAGTTTCTTGGGTCTCATAAATTATTCTAGTTTGTTCAACAATTTGAGACAGCATTTATCTAAGTTGTTTATTACTTTAATAATACAAGGAATGGTTTCTCACACATTAAAAGTTAATATCTAAGGAAGAGCAATGTTAATACATGCTAATGTTAATGTATGCTAATCTCTAATTTGACAAACTAAAAAATGCAACTAATATTATCAAATGTATGATAATTCCAAAGACTTTCTGAAGATCCAAATTCTCCAGCTATTAAGCCAAAATCAAAATCAAGACATGTCAAAAATGTTTTTGTTAAATAGATTCATTACATCTAAAGCAGATAACAGATAAAAGGAGAAAGAGAAAACTGGATTTTTTTTCCCCATAGAACTACATGTTGGAAAGTAGTCTTCCATATTAGATGAGACAGGAATTGAATTCAAAAAGAAAAGTCAAATAAAATTCTTCTTAATATCTATCACTATTTGCTACACTTTAAAGACTTCCTCATACAAACAGAAGCTCTGTTCTCTGATTAAGCTAAATTACAAGGAACAAGAATTTGATTGAAGCTGTTCCCATGTGGAGTGATTCCACAGATTTTAGTGAGATAGAATAACAATAAAAAAGTCTAGAGTGTTACAATTTAAGTAAAGATCTCATGAGGATTTACACTGAAGGAATTTAAATCAGGATGCAGACACTGATGATCAAAAAAAACCCAACAAAATCAAACAAGCAAAACCCTAAACTCAACCAACCAACCAAAACTGGTAAAATGAAGTATTTTTTTTAATTACTTTTGTGCAATTTATATTCTCTTTAAGAAGCTTCAAAATAAATCTGATTCTACCTAATCACAAGGCCCACTTCTGCAATCTCTAGTTAGCCGTTGATAACTCATCTTTCATTTAGCAGCAGTATTAAAAATTATGTGTCAGCAAAAGACAGATGGTTGGAGGCTAAAGTCTACATTCCAGACAGGTCTGTTATACTTGCTTCTCTTATGCATCTCCTAATCATTTCTCAAAGTTGCATTGTTCTGTGCTGAAACTGAGTGAATTTACAGCAAAACAAAAATAATTTTTACCCATGTTTCCAAGGTGGATAGAATCTAAAAAGGGTTCAACATTTGCAAAACTTGTGCAGGTGCCTAATTACAAGAATGAGCTTTTTTTTTGAAAATCTTAATTACAGGATATATTTCTCTGCTGTAACATGCAATAAAATAAAGGAGATTATGAAAAGAAGAAACTATTTCATTTTCACTTGGGTAATTTCTAGACAGGTAAAATTAAGATAAATGTGCTCCAAGTCAGGCTTCTCATTTTGACATCATTAGTAACAAATAGTGTAAATTATAAGAAATCATCCCTCAGATCTGAGGGAAAAGCCTCTCACATAAGGATTTACAAATTTATGATCATCATCATCACACCTTTTTTTTGTATTTGCAATTTCAAAGAATTTTTCTTTTCCTGGAAATAAAGATCCTCTATTTCCCTACAGAAATTCTAATTCTTTTTCAAAGCCCACTACTCAGAACACCCCTATCAAGTGAATGTCATTCCATATGCAACTCAGCCTCATACTGGTGCAAACAAATTTATTCCTAATTTTGACAGCTTTTCTACATTTCTTTTTATTAACTGCCATACTACAAATAGTGCATTAGTTGTGCACTAGACCATAGTGCTCTAGTTGGTTTAGGTACAGCATGGACAGCACACATTTTGCTTATATGCCCATTTCCTTATTCAAGGGACTCAACATCTTCATTAAGCGCATCGCATTCAGAAGCACTGAAAACTGATTATCCCTGCAAAAAGGGTGTTAGGGGACCTACAGGGAAATTAAGCAAGAAAAATTACAGTATGTTGTTCTTGCATAGGTGAATATTGCAAACTCCTGCAGGAACTGTAGAAAAGTGAAGTGCTGAGAAGTAATAGATCATAAAAAAAAGGTGCTTTAACATGGGACCTAAGATTTACTCCACCTCCACCTCATTTTTTTTTTCCTTTTTTTTTTACTTCTTATGGAAAAACACCTATCAAATTAAATTTGTGTTTGAAAAAAAATGAAACATTCAAATAAAAGTGTGAAATAGAAACTCTAAGTATAAGGTGATTAAGAGTTCTTTAAAAGAACACATTATTCCAATAGTCCATAGTGAGTAGAAAAAAACCACAGAGTTTCATCCTTTCATTTAACATATTATAAACTATTTAGGTTGACAAAACTGTAAAATAATGCAATTCAAATTTCAGGTATTGAATAAAACACCAATTTAAAATTACACTGCACAATTTTATAATAAAATGCTTACAAATAAGTACCCCACATTTGGAAGTAGTCATTTATCATTTTCACGTCGTGTTCAGCTTCGTCCTTTAACCAACTGACGAACCCTGGGAGAGAACAAACCAAACCACAAAGAAACTACAATCCTTTAGCTGTGTTAACTGTAAAGAATTTACCCTGAATATATAAATGCCTTTCTGGATCATTCCGAGGAATAGACAGCTGATACATAGGAGTATTCATATGGACCTTGGGACCTGTTCAGAATTCTGTAAGACTGCTCCACAAAGGCTTAGACTGGCCAAGGAGATGTTCCCCGGAGTGCAGAGGAAGTGTGGGATGCCTGGCTGACACAAAGGGCTGGGTGGGATCCAGTAATGAACCTGTCACAGCAGCAAGGAAGCAGGTGAGACTGTAAGAAAATAAACAAATGTAAGCAAAGAAATTTGACAGCTACTTCCAAGGCTGTCCTGATTAGTTAGACCCAAGTAAAGCAGAAATATTACATACATAAATACCTTATTATTCTAAGAAATCGTTTTAATGTAGAGCAAACAAGCAATGACCCCAAGAAAACAAGGTTGTATGTATGGCATCATCTGCTCTGAGGAATGTTTAGCAACACAGAAAAGTGTTGAAAAAGTTCTCATGTCAGGGAAAACTTGAATCCTGAAGGATAATTAGGAACAGCAGGAACTTTTGCTCAAATTACTTATTTGAAATAGCAAGGAATTGCCTGTCAATCCACAAAACCTGACTGTATCTGGCAGCATCCACTGGGTGCTATTTAGATTGAGTCCACAGTGGAAATGGCTGGTAGGGCCAGCCCCTTCCTACAGCATCAGATGAGCAGAATTATCACTCTGGTATCACCTAGCAGTGTGTGTGTAAGCTGTTTGTCAGTAAAGGAGAATTTTATTTTTGTTGCTGGTGTTTGATCTGATACCCTGCCCTCAAAGCTTGGTATTCACTGAATCATCTGTATCCAGCTCTACAAAATAGATTATTTTTTCTACCTCATACCAAAAGTTGGGAGTCTTTATCTCCAGTTTTTGATTCATAGACACAAAAGATATTGTGAATTTAATAAGGAAGATGATGAAAGCAAAACAGTACTGCAGCAGTACTGATTGTCATTGGATGTTTTACTGCAATCTCTACCTTTTACACTTCTAACTTTTTAAACAAATTCAACCAGTTCTTCCCTTTGGATGCCAGTTGGATTTTGACAAGTAAAAGATGAGATGACGTCCATACAGTATAAATAACTCTAAAACCTTCTTGCTCCAAATATTATTTCTGTAACTGCAATTGTCTGAAGAACCTAATTTTCATTAGAAATAAGCAAATGTTTGCATAAGAGCATCCTAGATTAATGCTCATTAATGCTGGAAGGCAGCTGTGACTGCCTCATCTCTGATTCACATGGAGTCACTGCACCTTCTCCTAGTTTCAAAGTCAAAACCTCCCAGTCTAGATGTGAGATGTATTTAATCTTCAAACAAGCCTCAGAACAGCCTGTCTCTCTTCTGTCTTTATCAGCATGAGCTCGGTGACACCAGGCTCTTCGTCAACATTAACAGTGTCTCCTGAGTGAATCTTCAGGAAGTAAGATGAAGGGAACTGAAAATAAAATATGCCTACCTGGGTAGGTGGCAAGAACACAAAGTTTAGGGCACAGCACGCTGCTTTGTTGGTGTCATCTATTTTAGAGTAGACAAAAAAGAGCAGGAGAAATACTTTTTCTGAAGAACATTATGTAGAATCATGACAAGGCTATAAGACCTTTGGTCTGGGTCCTGACCCTGAAGAACTCTTCTCTACTGCACATTTCTCACCATTTAGCCCTAAGTAAAAAATGACCTGCAAGGAATTTCATTGTATCTCCTGCTAAGATTATTTTACAGAAGATATGTTTTAACATAGAGGAGCATTTTCCTCCTAACCACTTTGAATGAAATTAATTCCAGATGTTTCTGAACGTTTCTTCAAATCTTGACTGATCCCTTTGATGATATTTTTTTCTCAGGAAAAAAAGGAGGAATATCTAAATATTTGAAAGTCATTATGTTTTCCTATTGTTAATCAGTTCAGAAACTTCCTATGGCTTTCTTTTCTATTGTTTTCTAAAGTTGGTTCTACTTTTCAAACAAATGAATTGAGAAATATTTAAAGAGAGAAAATGATTTTGAATTGAAGGAGAAAAATAGATTTTATACAATAGCAGTTTTAGAACTGAAGTCCCTTCAATTCTCTGCTTTTGCCAGGAAAACCATTTCTCATGCTACACAGAAATGTGTGAGGATGTCCTCCAGGTCCCAAGGTGGAGCATCCTCAGCCTCTGCATTCTGTTTCTTACTTTTACCTCAAAAAACAACTCAGTTTTTGCACCACTGCTCCAGTCTCATTTGAAATAACTTTACTAATGTGAGATCCACAACAGATTGTTGTTCTCCTAGAACCTGCAAAAAACCAGGGATTACCCAAAGAGACAAAATTAGTTCCCAAACACTAATGTGAGATGTGGTACTGGAAAAAGATTAGGTTTTTTATCAATAATGCCTCTCTTTTATACTATGGAAATATGGAAATTTATCAAGGAAGTCCAAATAAGGATGTAATTTTAGAAACGGTAATTTTGCCAGACCAAACTTTTTATCTGTTTTAAATCACAAACTTTTACAATTGGCGTAGAAGGAAATAAAATGACAATTTACTTTTGCATAGTTATTTTATAAATTTGAGATTAAAACCTGGAAGAAATGTAGGACTCCATCAGAAGAGATGGAGCCAAGCCTTCAAACTTTTGGATTTAAAAACCTGTATGAAAACTTAGATGAACATTCATTTCCTAAGCCTCAAAGAAAAGTTTTTTATATTCAAGGAATAGAAAATGAAGCTAATCAGAGGTGAAAAAACTATGTATATGTTTCCAGTTGTCTTTCATTTTCTGCTTTTTATTCTTATACATATACATACTTAGGTTTACAGAAAATCTTGGAGATCTGCAGTGCTGAGGTACAAATCATGGGTAGAAGTGAAATATTCTTCCTTCTCATCTACCTAAAAAACCAACTTGCTAAGCTTCATCTTTGGAATGTATGAGGAGAAAGAAGACACTTCCTGTCACTGTGGTTTAAAAAGCATATTTTTAACTAAAACTTTTTTGGAACTCAGGTATGGGTTGCCACACAAAATGGCAGTGTGTAACTATTTACTATGATCTATTTTTCTACAATAATTAACTAGAATTTTAATACTTTTAGACATAATATTGCTTGTGGAAAGAGGATATAGGTGCTTGATATTACCTAAAATTCTGTCTTTTGCCAAACTTTTTTTTTTTTAAGAGTAAACTAGAATTTGGCCATCCTATTTGGCCATAAGAAAAATCAGTAATAATCCAACAAGCAAAATTCAGTGTCAGTATGTGTAAAATCCTTTACATGCAAAAAGTACATAGAAGTATTATTACAAAATTTCTGAGCAAACACGCATTTCATAGCCCCAGAATATTGCAAATGGTATTTGAAGTACAAAATTAAACCTACCAGGTAATGAGGCTGCTTTATCCAAAACTTTCTCACTCAGCATTGTCCTGTTCTTTTAACCTTCAGATTAAAACATCAGCTGGCAATATTTAAGCTCTAAAATCTTTCTGGAAAATGTGCTGATTCTGTCAAAGAAATATCTTGATGGCCTGAATGATATTTTAGTGATGGGTCTTGACAACGTCTCAAACTACACCTGAAAACGATAGATATAGCACTTCGTTTCAGGTGCTTGTTTTGGTCCTCTTGATTGCCAAACTCCACTTCCCAGAGGCAGGAAAGAAACTTAATTGGGGGAAACAGACTGGTTGGGTTGTTCTTAAATTGTTCTTCTCTTTTCAACATTTTAAGATCTTGGTAGGCAACTACTGTCACCAAGTACAAACTTCTTCAATATTGTGCCTTCATCCAAGATCCTTTTCAACAAAACAATGTAAAAATAAGCACTATTTAGTAGATTAATAATTGCAGAAGATATATGTGAAAAGTCATGATGGAATGCTAAATTTGACAGCGAAGTTTATCACTGTTGTCCTGAAATGTTCTATGTTCTTCAACATAAACATTACAGTTAGTCATATTAGAAGTATTTGGTGTACATGTTCTCATTTTGTTTTGTGGTCTGTGTTGAGCACAGTTGTCATATTTTTGAAAGGGGTGAATGGTGAGGAAAGGGACAAGATGGGAAACAATGTGGTGGAGGCTAAAAAGCTACACAATGCCAAGGGAAAAGAGAACAAGTTCACGAAAAGTGGAAGACCACAATGAATTATTAATTACACACTTACTTACAGCCATCCATGGGTCAGACAGTCCCTGAGCAGCAAAATGGTGGAGACTGGGTGACCGTTCTGGGACATATCACTGTGCCCCTGCTCTTTTTTCGCTCTGATCCCTAGGCAACCTACATTGGTTGTTCTCCAAGATAGGATGCAGAACTAGCTGCATTCATACAAGAGATATCGATAGTACAGCTCAAAACCACTTATTTATGGCCAATTTTATTTCATATATATAGTTAGGCTTTTATAGAATGTTATCCCATTTGTTTGAGGACCACTGATAAGGTTCATCTTGTTCGTCTTATGTGCAGCTTTATTCCCTTAAAACCTGCTTCAGGAAGGAACAGGTAGGAACATGCCAGATTGCAGGCTTTAAATAATTTAAAGAAGAAAGCCTTATCATTCCAACAAAGTTCTCAGACAGAAGTAAACAAAACACATGATCAATGCCACAAAGCAAAGTTTTTTCCCTTAAGCTATATCTGGAAGGAGCAACAAAAAATACTCCCTGGCAGAACTGCTAATATAATTCTATAGATATTTTTCTTTAAAATAATGAAAATTAAATAACTTTTAGACAATAGAGATTTGAATAATAACCTGCACAAATTATGTTCATGTAACCATGAAGTATCACTGCTAAGTCTGGAAAAATAGTTGCAGTAACTAAATGGTTATGTATTTTATAGGGCACACAGATGGAAAAAAAAAAAATTGTTCTGGAATCATAGAAATTCCCAAGTTGGAAGGGACCCACAAGTATTATTGAGTGCAACTCCTGGCCCTGCCCGAGACACCCCAATAGTCACACCATGTGTCTGAGAGCATTGTCCAAACAATTCTTGAACTCTTTGGGACTTGGTGCTGCGACAACTTCCCTGTTCCAACTCCTCTTGGTGAAGAACCTTTTCCTGATATCCAAACTAAATGTCCCCTGACACAATTTAAGGTCCTGTCACTGGTAACTGAGAAGAAATCAGTGTCTGCTCCTCCTCTTCCTCCTGTGAGGAATTTGTAACAGCAATGAGGTCTCCCCTCAGTCTCCTCTTCCTCAGACTGAAGAGACCAAGTGACCTCAGCTGCTCCCTCCTGATCCCTTCACCATCCTCGTGGCCCTCCTTTGGACACTGTAACAGCTTTATATCCTTATAATTTACATCCCTGTCACATCTTTCAGAGTATTATTGATATAACGATTGCTGTATGTGCATTCCATACTTATTTTTAAACATTCAGATGTAAACATTTGATTTTCTCATTCTAATACCTTGTTTAATGTGTCAGCAGCACCCTACAAAATCATTCCTAGTAAAAGTGAGTTCCAAAGTTATGTCTAGCTCAGTATCCCATCTTTTGAGGGTGGCCAGCAGAGGATGCCTGGAGAGCACTCAGAGACAGAGTATTCAAATTCTACTGGATTCTCTGGCAGTTTCCAATTTACTATGTTTTATGGATTTTCTGAAAGAATAAATATTAAATATCAATAATGACTCTTTATTAATGCCTTTGCCCTTAAATTAGTTATATGTAGTAGCTCTTGCTTGCTTTTTATCTCATCAAAGTTTGTGATCATTTTAGAACCTGTTTAACGCCACAACATCCTATGGCAATGTGATTCACTCTTTATCTACCCATTATGTGAATAAGCATCTAGTTTGTTCCAGTTAACAATCACTCTCTCCTTTTTTATGAGACAGTCTTCATCTCCTTTGTTGTAGTCTTGATATTACAGTCTTATGTCATACTCCCCCCTTCAGTGCTCTTTCTTTCATTCTGTCTATAAAATTATTCTTCATACAGAAACCATTCAATAACTCCTTTGATTTCCCTTCTGTCTTTTCTAGCCCTACTATTCCATTTTTAGATAAATTATTTTGACAGCAAAAGATAATCTTATGGATAAAGCATTAGAGAGTGGTCCTGGACAAAGGAGTTATATTTCTGCTTGTGTCACAGATCTTAATGCATTATTCAGTCTTCTTGTCTGCTTAATTTTGAGTAACCATTCACCTCTAAGTGAAAATATTCTTCAGCAACACAAAACATTTCTGCTTCCAGCATGTAGAACATAACCACTACAGGATTTTTTGATATGAAATTATTACTTAAATGACACTACGGCATATGTTTACTTTGGGTATTTTTTTAAAACTAATTGAGAACCTCAGATATTTGGAACAGACCCCTAAAGAATCTCAGAGACAATACAGTACTTTCAGAAGGAGCTCTACTTCAGTGTCTGTGCTTCTCTCTTGTTTTGAATAGCAGCTTTTTAGAAATTGTTTCCAAACTATAAATAGCTCCTAACTTTTAGTAAACTTGTGATAAAAGTCAAATATCCTGGATGGCTATGCATGTTAAAACAGACCCATCTCCCATTTAGATCATATACACTTGAGTATTAAAAAGGTGTAAAAACCAGATGAGCAAACAAACGGTTCTCAATTTCCACACTGCAGGTGAATTGCTTTCATAAATGAGAATGCACTGATTTCTCCTAATAGAAAAGCATTATTCATTTTAAGCCCTAAAAATGGGTAATGCAGAGAAATCTGGAGAGAACATTGAATTTTTCTTTTGTGAATATGTGGTGAATTCTCCAGTGCTGTCCAAAGATATCTGAATTCTAACATCCAAATGGCATCAATTGCATCACCTTTAATAGCAAACCCCCATTCATAAACAATATGAGGCTTTCTAGATTTATTTTTACTAAGAGAGAGAAGCTTCAGCAAAATCTGTGGCATGATGCCAGCAAGGCAAACAAGGAGGATGTCAAACTAAGTGAAAGAGCAATTGAACTCCAAGCCTCAAATTAAAACATTACTTTCCAATCAGTGGATAATATCTCAGAAGCTCTGTGCCTTGACACAGAGCCTTAGGCATCTCAGCTGGAGTCCAACAAACCCTAAGGCTTAGCCCACACTCACAGCTCCAAACTTAATTTATGTACAAAAAAGAGACTAAGAAAAATCTTCTGCAGGAGTCAAAAAGTTTTTATGGGGAATTTGACATATTTTCCAATGCACAGTGCTTGCTGTATTTAGTAAAGACAGGGAAACACTGTAAAGCTTATTTCTCACTCTTTAGGCATTTATTCACATGAACTTTCAAATATGCTGTGGCATAATGTCAGAACATGTCCTAGGTACTTAACAGCTACTTATTTAATTGGGAAATGTCTCCAAATCACTAAAAAAATAATTATTAAAAATTCTATTACATAGATAAGATGGGATTATATTCAGTCAGTTTCTCTGTGAATATACAAATTGAGAGTTTTGGTTTGTTTCACTGAATGCACAGGAATTGTTTTCAGGACTCCATGTGCAAAGCAGCACCCTGAGGCAGAGGTCCCACTGTCACATTTGGTCCATCATTTACAGAGGACAAGACAACAAAACAGGAATTCCTTTTGCACTAAGTGCTTTCCGGGGTCACTGCCAGAAGACAGGACTGCCTTTCTCAGCAGGTTTCAAGGAAATACTCCAGGTACTCCTTTTTGGGAGGAGGAAAGGCACAACCAGGCTTATCCCCTACTATGATCAACAAGTCGGTTCTATCCATGGCAGCAACTGTTAAAACATCAAAAGCTCTCAGTCTTTTGGGCATCAGATTACATAGACAAGAAAGGAAAGCAAAACTGGATGGTAACATCTTCCACGGATGACTGCTCTCCTCACAAACTCACTCCAATCTCACAGCAGAGTGCCATAGTTTAACCATTCTATTTTTCTGTCTTGCATTTAATTTGATTTTCCACTTAGGGAATGACTGCACTTAATTGATCCATGTAAGTCCATCTCAGTGGAAGAAGTGAAGTCTACGAAATTCATCAGGGAAAAGCTAATGAAAATTATTAGACACAAGCATCTCCCAGACATGGCCCTCTAAATTTTAATTTCATTTTAAAGTGAAAGATCCTGAAGCAAGGACTATTTGAGGGATGGCATAAATAAATAAAATGATGTAGATGATTTGCTACAGAACTATTGAAAATAGAATAAAAAAAGTGATTTGGCACAGTCCTTGATGAGGTAAAAGCTTGTGATGTAACATACATTACAAATGATCTGCACTAAGAGAAGGCCATTGGTATCCCTTCATTTTATGTAATGAAACAAAAGATACCCTGTAAATTTACAAGTATTGCCTTAAATTCAATATTTTCCATTACTTACTCTAAGGTGACCCAGGCAGCAAATATTACTGTATAACTTCATTTTGAGGATGCAAACACCATTTACTGTTTTCAGGTATATTATTAACAATTCAAAAAGTATCAGTAACAGTCATGTTCTTACACCCAAATTTTTCAGTCTTTTACTTTTGAATAAAAATGTGTTCAGGCATAAAAGAGGTACTTTTTAGAAGGTATTTTCCTAAAAGTATTTATGGTCTATATTTATCAGAAATAACATTTAAGCAATTCCATCATATTCTGAAATTCTTTAAGTAATCCTATTTAAATTAAACTTCATTTTTCTCTATTGTTCCATGAGTCCAGATATCAGGAGTGTTGGAATTTTTTCTTCTTGCAAAAGACAAGTTTGTGTATATCTTTCTTTGATTATGACTGCACAAACACAGAAGTTTTCAGCCATTGGAACTTATGTCCTGCAAGATTTTACACAAGAATTGTGTATCACATCTTCCAACAGCAACATTCAGCACAAAATGTAGTCAAAATCTCCTTGTTTCACCATGGCTGCATTTTTACTGAACAGCACCAGTGGAGCTGCTGAGACTTCTTCCAGACCAAATTCACAGATAAACGAACCCTCTTGAAAGTCCTTCAAGAACACAAAGAGCATGTGATGAAAATTCTAAACTGGCAGGATCTGGATCAGGCATGGCCATGGCAGTGCCAGGAATAGTTGGGAAGGATCTCCAAGGGCTTTTCCAGCCTAAATGACTCTGTGATTCCATCAGCCGTCACCTGCAGAGCTTCATCCAGCGCCGGGATCAATGTCAGGATGTGGAGCTGCTGGAGCAATCCCAGAGTGGGCCATGGAGATGCTTTGATACACATTGTTTTCCTAAGGTGTACTATTTCCTCAAAAGATATTGTGTAGTTCTTTGAAATTGATAGGAAGCACTCACAGTTGTTTCAGCTTATGTAACACATTTAGGTAACAAAAAAAATGATCAATAATAAACCAAGAGATTGTAAGACATGGTATCAAATTCATGGTAGTTGAGGACAATCCAAGAAGTTATTTTTTATTGGGATTCAACAGACCGGGATGTCTGATTGATGAACAGAAGCTGATTTATTGGTCCCAAAATGGCGTTTCTATCGCACCACCTAATACTCCAATTATCCAAGGACCTTAAACATTGACTCATATGGTCACATACTGTTCCTGTTGCTTAAGCAATAACATCACAGATCACTACATATGGATATCCCTCCCTTTCCTTTCCCTGAGTTGCTCTTTGCTTAACTCTGCACTGGTCATCTGCTAACACATCCTGCTCCTTTTGTCCTCTGTGTCCCATCCTATATCCTGCTTCCACAACCCACCTCCACAGTTTTTATTTGTGTAATTGTCAGCCCACATAATATAGGCTGTTCCCCACACCTTAAGGTCATGGGAGGATGAGGTGCTAAAGCATCAGGGGCACAGCTGCTTCACCATGGTGATCACCAGTGCCTGCAGAGGAATCTCGGCTCCAGCATGCCGAGCACCTCCTGCCCCTCCTTCTCCGCCAACCCTGGTGTCTCCACGTTGTTTCCTTCACGTGGACTCACCTCCTTCTCTTTTCTGGTTAGCAAAAAACTGCATGCTCCAATTTATTTGGATTTTCTTCCTAAATATGTTATAATAGAGGCATTCCCCACCACTCTCTTAGGCCCAGCCTTGGCCAGCAGCATGTCCATCTTCAGAGCCATCAGGGATTGGCTCTGCCAGACAGGGGAGAAGCTTCCAGCAGCTTCTCACAGCAGCCTCCTCTGTGTGGCCCCTCCATCAAAAACCAGGCCCTGCCAAGCCAAAAGAGTCCCCAAGGCCGGGCCTGCTCTGGGCCTGTTCCCGATCCCCACCCCCGCCCCGCTGTTGTGGTGCCGAGGGGGACCTTGCTGACACGGGCGCTCTGTGTCAAGGCTCTTTATGACACGGGATGTGGTGGTGGCCAGAAAGCTTTGTGACATCAGGGAGCCCTGCCCTGAGAGTTTCTAGGGGCACCGCAGGGCCCGGGGTGCTCAGTCCCAGGAGAGCCACTCTGGCAGGAGGAAGCAATTCCTGGGATCCGTCTGCACCTGAGGCCCAGAGCCACAGAGTAGGACAAAGCCACCAAAGGCAGCCTCGAGTCCCGGTGCCCCTGCCCTGTGCCCAGCTGGCCGCACGCCCAGGCCCTCAGCGGGCAGTGGGTAGGAGCAGGGGGCAGGTCACGCCAGCCACTGTCACACAGTGAAGCGGACGGGGGGACCTTTGGTGACATGGCCCGTGAGCTTCACCAGTGGGAGGTGGAAGACACCTCCAGCACTGGGCACAAAGCTTTGAGCCCAGTGATGGAGGAGGAGGAGGAGCCCCAGCCTTGTCTCCTGGCAGAGCCCAGCTCCCCCAGCCTAGAGGACACAGTGACAGCAGAGCAAGGCAGCTATGAGGAGGACTCGGACTGGGACTCGTCCAGTGACTCCGACATGTCCCAGGGGGGGTATGACTCGGACACGGAGCTGTCCCCTGGGACAGAGTACGGAGCCGGAGACATGTCCCCCTGGGAGCAGGACATCACCTTCAGCACTGGGAAGAATCACTTGAGCCCAGTGATGGAGGAGGAGGAGGAGGAAGAGCTCAAGCCTTGTTCCCCTGAGGCGCCCAGCTCCCCCAGCCCCGAGGGCACAGCGGAGGCAGCAGAGGCAGTGCCTGCCCTGCCCAGTGCCTCTCCTGCCCCCGGTAGTGCCCCGGAGGCCGAGCCCGCAGCTGCTGCCCTGGCCCGAGCTGCTGGGCAGGAGGAGCCCCCAGAGCCCGTCACTGCCCAGCGGCAGGAAAAGGCAGCGGAGTCTCCTGAGCCCAGCGAGGAGATGTCCCAGAGAGACGTCATCAGCTGGGCAGACATGTCCGACTCGGAAGAACAAATTGGCCAAGGCCTTTCCCAAGAGGAAGCGTCCCTTGGCCAGGACGTGGCCTGGGGCAGCAACCGCGCACCCTCCACGCACTCCAGCTGGGAGGACAACAGCGACCCAGAGCTGGAGGAGGACCCCTGGCATTACGAGCCCAACTTGGGCCTCTGGCGGAAGCCCTTGGTCCTTGGGAAGGACGAGCGGGAAGTGGTGAGGGTCGTCGATGTGCCCCCAGAAGACAAAGTGCAGAGGTGGAGAGGTTTGGCAGAAGATGGGCTCCAGGTGCCTGCCCCTCGTGAGGCCTGGATTGAGGAGCAGGCAGCAGTGCCATTCAGCCCAGGTCTGCCCTGTGCCTCACCTGCCCCCCTGCGAGGCCAAGCCCCCGTGGGACACAGGGCTTGTCCCTGCCAGGCCCTCCACGGGCAGACGTGTGTCCCCAGGAAAAGACCCTCCCGCTTCAGGCGGGCGCTGCGGGCGCTGCAGGGGCTGTTCTGGTGCTCCTGCCTGAGGCCACGGGCAGAGGAGTAGCACGGGCACGGCACCAACAGCAGCCATTGCTCCAGAGCCGCCCTCCCTGAGCACCTGCGGCACCCACGGGGCCCTGAACAGCGGCTCCGGGCAACCAAAAGCAACAGGGATACGAGCACGGAGAGACGGACATGGCAAAGAGACGATGAAGATGACGACAATGCCAAAGATGAAGACGACGACAATAACAAAGAAGAAGACGGAGGAAATGACAAAGATGAAACCAATGAAGACAATGAAGACGACGAAGATAACAAAGACAGGGAAGAGGATTGAGATGAAGATGGTGAAGACGATGATGATGACAAAGACAATGTTGAAGACATCAAAGGAAATGACAAAGATTAGGACTACGAAGGCAATGACAAAGATGAAGACAATGAAGACAAGGAAGATGACAAAGACAATGAAGAATACGGACATGAAGAAGGTGAAGACGATGACAAAGACAAGAGGAAGAAAAACAATATATTAAGGAAACATAGAAGAATAGGAGTAGTGATAGGAATAAGTATTTAGCTACACATAGAAGAAGAAGAGGAATAGACGTTTTAAAATCCATAGATGAAGAGGAATATGAATTTGAAAAACTATAGAAAAAGAATAGGAGTAGTAATTATAATTTTAGAATCCGTAGAATAAGAAGAGTAATTAGAATAGGAATTTTAAAATCCATAGGTGAAGAGGAATATGAATAAGTAGAATGTGAAAATATGTAGGAGAAGAAAAGAAGAAGCAGAATTGTGAGAATAAGAATTAGAAGAAGAATTTTGAATTCCGTAGATGAATAGAAAGTCTAGTAAATAAGTAAAATTAGCAAATAATTTCTATTTTCCAATAAAATTTGTGATGCACAAGAGCAGAGTCTCCAGATTTCCTTTCTCCTCTCTTTGAGCCATTGATGGATTTTCCATTTCAGTCCCAGGCAGTGTGGCCTGGGAGCAGCAGCTGCTCAGCCCCAGCGCCTGCGGGAGAGTTTCCTGCTGGAACTCGGAGAGGCTGGAGCCAGGTGGGATCGGGCTCTGCTCCAAGGGAGCGAGGGATGGCGTGAGAGTGAACGGCCTCCAGCTGTGCAAGGCCAGAGGTAGGTTGGATATTGGGAGCAATATGTGCTTGGAAAGGCATTTCCAGCCCAGGGCACTGGCAGAGTCCCCATTCCTGGAGGGATTTGCAATCCACATGTGGGTTTGGCGGGATCTGCAACAAGGATAGCCCTGGCCGTGCCGGGAATAGTGGGGATGGATATCTGTTGGAGTGTATGAGACAGGAGTCTCTCCGAGCTCCTCAGAGAGAGAACAGAAAGAAAAGATTGACTTAAAATCTTGAGAGAAATTTTTATTAATCTTCATAGATATGAAATAGAAGTATAAATCTAAGTATAATATAAGTTCTAGTTTTTGTTTTTAACTAGGTAAGAATATAGTTTAAGTGCCTTAAAAGAGCAAAGGAGCCCTGTGCTCCAGTTTAAAGCTCAGTAACTTAATCCCAGACATAACGAAAACAGAGGAGGACATCGCTCGCATTTCTAGATAGAACAGATAGAGCTCTTTGCATTAATAGATACACTATATGTGTAGAAATGTGTAAGAAGTGACATTACCTTTGTATGTTAGAAATTGAATTCTAATGCAGAAAGAATGTTTTAGAACCCTGTTTCTACCTGATCTGAGAAATTTTGAAGAAGACACTCCTGTGCTTGGAGCACAAGAATNTATAATATAAGTTCTAGTTTTTGTTTTTAACTAGGTAAGAATATAGTTTAAGTGCCTTAAAAGAGCAAAGGAGCCCTGTGCTCCAGTTTAAAGCTCAGTAACTTAATCCCAGACATAACGAAAACAGAGGAGGACATCGCTCGCATTTCTAGATAGAACAGATAGAGCTCTTTGCATTAATAGATACACTATATGTGTAGAAATGTGTAAGAAGTGACATTACCTTTGTATGTTAGAAATTGAATTCTAATGCAGAAAGAATGTTTTAGAACCCTGTTTCTACCTGATCTGAGAAATTTTGAAGAAGACACTCCTGTGCTTGGAGCACAAGAATATCAAGAAGAACAACAAGAAGAAGAAGAACAAGAAAGAAAAATGAAATGAGAGCAGCCTGCTGTTTCTGCTGTTGCTGCTCGGGACCTCTCGCCCGAAGGCTTTTAACACAGACTTTTACACACTGACTCTCGCTCTGAGACTGATCCATTTTTACAATAAGTGATTCTGTAGCAACCAACAACTGCTCGTGTCTCTTTGAGCCATCAGGGATTGGCTCTGCCAGACACGGTAAAAGCTTCCAGCAGCTTCTCACAGTAGCCTCCTCTGTGAGCCCCCACTATGAAAAAAACAGGCCCTGCCAAACCAAAACAATTCCCAAGGCCGGGCCTTCTCCGGGCCTGTTCCCGGCTCCTCCAGCTGGTGTTAGGGTGCCTGACAGGTGTTAAAGTTAATTAAAATTTCATTCTCGTAAGAAAAGTGTTGGTCCATTTAGCATATGCCGATCTTTTTCAGCTAATGACCTCAAAAAAGAAAATATTATGCTTTCTTGAAGTTTATTTTTTGATAGCTCTGGAATTCCTGTATATAATCCTCTGCTCAAGAAGCAGAAAAGTTAAGTTTAGTATCTCTTATTATACAGTTAATTTTGCTTTACAACAGGGAGACTAAATACTAGTAGGTAATTGTGACATCGGGGCTAATGAGTCAATCAAATTTGTAAGCAGAATTTCTGGTGTTTTATAATATATCCAGAGTCGGAGGGAGACTGAGCAGAGGGATGTGGGGAGTATTCAGCTCTGTTTCCATGGAATTTAAAAATCACTTTGCCACATACTATCTGTGCACAGTTCCTGAAAATCTCCCTTTCACACCATTCCCTCTGCTGTGGAAGCAGCATCACACAGAAAAAAATGTAATAATGCACATGTAATTGTTATAGAAATTGTGGTTTGCAGATTGAGCTCTTCCTTTTGCCCTCATATAACATGCTGATGTCGGTAATATTTCAGAATTAAGATCTCATGTATCATCAATGTGCTTTGGCTATTTAGAGGCAAAAACCATAAAACCTAGCTCAGCTGGCTGGCCTGATCTACTTCCTTTAGCCTGTTGGTGAATCTGCTCTTAAAGGGGAAATAAATTATGATTTAAGATACTAGGAAAAATCACAACTGATACAGAGATATCTTATTTTCCTGTGCGTTATTAGTATTTAAGTTCTGAAATGATTTCAATAGAGTAAAACTAATAGGCAAACATTCTCCTTATACTGTTTAGGATAGGAAGGAGTTCTGTAAGCACAAAAGCTTCACAAGGATGTGATATTTCCCCCAGAATAATTGCTATAAACTAAAAAAAGAATATGTAAGCTTCACACAAAACAATGTTAGCCCTCATGACTACTACCGTGAAAAAAATATTTTGAGGAAATTTGAAGGTGGCAACAAATAAAATTAATTGTAGAACATTAACTGGGAGATGCCAATTGCATCATAACATATGCTAAAACTTCAGGCATATAAAACTGTTTTTGCAAAGATTTATGTGCATAATACACAGACTTATAAATACTATTTCTGAGAAATCTATGAATTAACATATTCTGGCATTTCCAATAAAGCCTTCAATGTCCTTTCTTGTTTTATCTTAAGTCACCTTTATCTTTTCTTATTCCATCGGTTTACTTAAAGTATTTGAATACACTGAAGGAAAAACTGTGATTTAATTTGAACAATAAGACATGGAAATTTGAAGGTGTTTTTATAGTTTGCTTTTTTTGTCAGGTTTTGGTTTAGTTTACAGGACAGGAATCTGTAGAGAAACTGTCAGGAATATGTGTTTATGGTTTTTTTTTTTTGGTGTTTTTTCTTTGGTTTATTTTGTTTGTTTGTTTGTTTTTTTCAGAGAAAACTATTTTTATTTGAAATATAGAAGTCAAAATTTACTAGCTTCAAAGTGGAGCAGGTTGACCATGACTGGATGCCAGGCATCACCAAAGTCCCTCTATTACTCCCCTTCAGAGCTGGAGATGGAAGAGAAAATATAACAAAGGGTTCATGAGTTGAGATAAGGACAGAGGGAGAGAGCATTTACCAAATACCATCATGAGCAAAGCAGGCTCAACTCAGAAACATTAATTGAATTCATTGCTAACAAAATCAGAGCAGGATAATAAGAAGTAAAACAAGACCTTAAAAATACCTTCCCCTCACCTTCTCAGCTCTACCTCCCCCCCAGTGGTGCAGGGAGACAGGGAGTGGGGATTATGGTCAGTTCATCACCCACTGTTTCTACAGCTGCTCAGGGGGATGATTTGCTCTCCTGGGGCACTGTGGGGTACCTCCCATGGGCGACAGTTCTCCATTNGCTGCCTCACCTCGGTCTCACCAGGGGCTGCAGGGGAATCTCATCCCCCAGTGCCTGGAGCACCTCCTGCCCCTCCTGCTGCACTGACCTTGGTGTAGGCAGGGCTGTTCCTGTCACATGTCCTCCCCCCGCTCTTCTCTGGCCACAATTACGGCTGCACAATAAATTTTGTTTCTGATCGAAATCTCTTATCACAGGGCCATCACTATGATTCCTGGTGGGTTCAGCCTTGGCCAGCTGCCATGTCCATTCTGGAGCTATTGGGCATTGTCTCTGCTGGACACGGGGGAAGCTTCTGGCAGCTTCTTACAGCAGCCACCCCTGTAGCCCCCCTAGGTAAACCCAATATACAAAGATATTTGTGTAACTTAGGGGGTAAAATGTGACACCTATCAAAATTTAGGCCTGTCATTTCCTCAAGTGCTTTTAATGATTTCTAATATCATGCTATGTTAGGCGTAGACATTAAAATGTTAAAATTATTTATAGGTTTTGCTATTAAAAAGGGAATGGTAATGAAGTGAATTAATATAATTTAAAATTATAATGTAAGAACAACCCCAAATAATGATTATCCTTCATGAGAATGCAAAAAACCACTATGAAATATGAATTTTTTAGCTAAAATAGTCTTTTGAAGAAATGGGGAGCTGGGGAATTAGGGTTATTTACTGCAGAGAAACACAACAGAAATTGCTTCAAGTGTGCTTCTAGCTTCTCCAGTTCCTGGCCCTGGCATCCTGCAAGCCTGACACCACCAGGACACCTTGCCTGCCTTGGTGAAGGGACCACACTGTCCCAACAACCTCAGACCAACCCTTATGAACTGGAGTTTAGAGAACTGAGTAGAAGTGTTAAGCGAAGACTCCGCTGTGATAGAATTTTAAAGAATTCTAAAGCAATGCAAATTTTTATTTTTTTTTTTTAGGCAGAACATTATACAGAAGCTAATTACTGTTGTTGGTAATGATCTCTTATACACTGCAGCTGAGTGTTGGTAATCAAAACTGAATTCCAAGGCTATAGGAGGAAGCATAAACTAGTTAGGAAGGTTCAGTGTAATCATCAGTTCAAGGTCTAAAGTGTTTGTGACTTGAAACAAGCTTAGCTAATTGCTAATCAATGGGCTACATTCTGAGATGTGATTTTAACCAGGATATAGAGAATAGTAAGCCTGAGGGTGAAAAAGAGAATTTAAAATATATGGCCTAAAACAATAAACCAGGTCCAATAAGCACAAATATTTACAGAAAAAAGATGTCTCTCTTCACCAAAGGGAAATATTTTCCTGAACACATCATCACAAAACGAATGTTTACCCTTCCTTGACAACAAAGTAGGAAAAAAAAAAAAATTGTGGTTCAAATTTAAGCTATGCAAACTCAGCCTCTAAAAAATGAGTTATTTCCTGGTTGCTCTATTTAGTAATATGCTTGCAAATACATAACAATAACTTAATTATACTTCAGCTTCTTGAATGAGATGTTTTGAAACAGCTCACAAAATGCATATGAAGCTACAACAGTACACCTTTTTACGGTTTATATAGCAAAATTTGGTCTTTTGATCTTTTGATGAATGGAGTAGATATAGTTAAAGCAAAGAATCAGAAGATAGGTATTTGAAATGAAACAGGCAAGGTGAATTTGCATATCAACTTGAGAATACAGATGGAAATTAAGGTGTATTTAGTCAGCCACTTTATAGTAACATTATTGATTACCTAAAGGCTTCTGGTTGTCACAGGAAATGTCAGATGCTCTAACTAGATTATTATACAACTTGCATATGAACTAATTGTACAGGGGACTGCATATAAAACAGATGCAGTCTTTGTTTTACACACATCTTTTTTTTCTTTTTTTGCCCCTCAACAGATCTTTTACATCTGCTGGACAATGACAGTATGATAGACAGTTTCTGAATGCAGATTTTTTTTGGGATGTCCAACAACTTTAAGTATGCAGACAGTGTGATTCCTATCTCTGGTTTACCAGTGGGTCTATAAAGCCTTGCAGAAAGATTAATTACAGCTCACATCAATTTTGGCCTCTAGATGTCATGTAAAGTACATAACACCAAAGAGGAAGCATAAGAATTTCGATTATATCTAGAGAAAAAAAGGAGACAATCACAGGAAGGTAGTGGAATTTTTAAAAGGGTTGGTTTACTGTTTTCATCTTTTCAGATAATTTAAGTTCTTAAAATTAAATGAGAAGTAGGAAGAAGGAAGTTCAAAGAAAAACATGTTACTGATTGAAGAACTACTTGTATAAGTAAGCAAGGTTTTAGAAAAAAATAAGCAATGTTCAAGAACTCACAGATGCCATACCACTCTTATTCGAAGTTAAAACTGGTACAGAAAATAAAATATCTGGCAAAGATGCAATAGAAATATAGTTATATAACTGACCTTTTGCATCAAACTCTACCTGCATTTCCAAGCTTTCCTTTATAGTTCTGATAACACTCATAAAACAATTTCACTCAAAGAACAATTGCCCAAATATTTTAGTTACAGTTTTAAAATGCACAGTGCAAAGACCATAAAACCACTTTGCTCCATGACAGCATTTATCCAAGGATCTTAAAATGCATTAGTCATGCAAGTACCATATAAAGAAAATAATTAGTTATATTCATTTTTGCAGGTCTGTGAGCAGGAAAAAGCTATTGAAATGCAGGTCCAAACTCTAATTCCAAATTGACAGCAAGGCTAGGAAAGGAAACTCAAAATCTTTTTCTCACTGAATTAAACATTCATCATCAAACATAAAATATGTGACAGGAAATCAATTTAGATTCTATAAGGGATCCTGCATGTAGGGTTTCTAAGAGCTGATGTTTTTCTATATACTAAAATACTCTGGAGAGCTGCAGGTCCCTGCAGACCCAGTTGTCAACATCAGAACACCTTCTCATCCTCCTGGGTGCTGTGCATCCCAACAACACCGAACACCCGCGTTAACCTGAGGCCCAAAGTGTACTCGTCCTAAAGGGTGAGTCCTGCATAGGACAGGACAAGCCAGTAGGGGAAAGCTGACCTTATCCTCACGGCCAAAATCCTGATCTTTGTAAGCTGTGCAAGGCTAGGGCTGTACACTGCTTCTCCTCTCTTCTGCTTTATCGGCCCTCTATCTCCTGAATGTCCAGCAGCTTGTGCCTTTTCTTGTCTTACACGCTTCTCCTAAGGTTATCACCAGGACTATCAGCCTGCCAACACCAAAATTTTATCTCTGAGCTTCGATTCCCAGTGACTGACAATCACTTCCAAGCACAGAGTAAGTCAGCATACAGCTTGTGCCTGTTGTTTGCCTCCTGGTAAAGCTTATTTCAAAATGACACTGCAAGTTACTATGAAATGCTTCTTAGAGTATGATAGTTCTTTCATACTACTCTTAAGTGTCCATTTTTCGATTTCTCCCACTAAAACTTTTTTTCCTTTTGAGAGAAAAATGCATTAATCAAAACTAGCTGCAAAAGACTGACCATGCTGATCACACTTAAGAGAACTAATCCTTTAAGTATGACTTTTCCAGGACTTGAGGAATAATGAGATTATACTCCACTTACAAACCAATACACTCTGTTTGAAATTTCCAAGTGCCTGAAATGCATAAATACACTCAGCCTTGATACACAACATCGAGTATTTTTAATCAGTTTTTTTACACACTCGTAGCTTTATTTCCCTTCTGTTAACAGTAAAAAGTGGAAGAGAAGCATTTCAAGATGAGGCAGTGCTTGCCTGATGCCGCAACTCACAAAACTGGACCTTGAGCTTCACCTTGCCTTTTGCCATGTTACTTCTGAATCTGATGAATGTTAAATATTAAGTAAAAACCACCCTTAAGAAAATTACCTCCAGTCTCAGCTTCTTGCAGTGGCACCCCAACAAGGTCAGCCACTTTCCACCACATAGTGCAAACTCCTTGTAGGTGACATGAGTCCAGTTCCAAGTTTTTCTTTTACTGTAAAAGAAAAAAAAAAAAGTGGATGATTTTGTTCTAATGCAGAAAACTTCCGCAAAAATCTCATTTTTTAACTTGTTTTTTCTCAACACTAGCAGTGTACAGTGAGTGGTCAACCCATTAAACAAAGATACAAACTAGATTCTAACAGAATGCAAAATTAAATTCTAATGTGGTAGCACTTCTGCAAATGTGTGGGTTAAATGTTAACAGCTTGAGGTGTTTTGTGGTCAAAATCATCTTCTCAGGTTGGCAGGTTCTGTTCTAGGGAGTCCCGAATTTCTTCTAAGCCGCCCTTTGGCACATCAAGTCTTTGTAGGTTGAGTTCACAAGCTCCCCAAAAACAATTTATAAGAACAATGGATTCTCCTCAAACATAAAAAGTGTGGGGGGGAAAATGGAAGGAATAAGAAGGAAATAATTTTTAAAGGGTGTTTTTTCTCCTGTAAAAAACAGAAAACCTTCTAACCTTGAACAGGAAATAGTTTCTAGAAAATTAAACAGTAAAATACAAATGAATTTTTAAAATACCAGTTAATATTTTGTGTCTTGAAATTAATTAAATTAAAATATATTTCAGGCATACAAAGTGCCTTTTACTCAATTTAATCACTGGTTAATTTGATCCTTCATTTAATTTGATCAAAACCCCAGGAATCAAATCAGCTGTATTAAAAATAGAAAAACTTTCACTCCTTATTTTGATTAATTTTGATCGCCTTAGGCAAGTAATATCATATAATTCAATCACTGGTTATAGTACATTGCCATTTTAATTAATTATGAAAATGAAAAAAATTGAGTGCAAACAGAGAGAAGAGCCCAAGGAAGAAAATGTATTTATAACAAAAGGACAATTACAACTCAATGTTGTGTTATTAAGACATTGCTACTAAAATTTGACTTTTACCATTTGTCATTGCAGCCCTCTCACTTACTGCTCAAGCCCGATGCAGAACTTCCCCTTGGAGTGTACTGTAAGCACAGGAAGACCAAAATTCAATAAAAAGAAGTGCCACCTCTTGAGATTTTCTTCCATGGAGAAGCCACTCCTACAATGACATGCAGCATTTTAGCTTTCTGGGGAATTTCAGTCCTGCCTTGAGGCAAATCCCCTCAGACAGGCTGTTGCTGTTTTCCCACCTCTTCAGGGAAAATTTGCTACCACAACTGGCTCGGGAATGAAGTGAAATTATTTAAACAAAGCAGAGGAGAGAAGAGAGGAAAGTATCCATCAGGTGTTTTCATCACTTCCCGTCCCTCTTACTCCCTTCTCCTTTCCTTTTCGCTGCCCCCAGTGTGTAGGTGGAGAAGAAAAAGAGGTCAAGTTGGTGACTCAGGAGACAAAGGCAGAATCCCTGAAGACATGCTGAGGCTGGGAGCACTCAGAATAATGCAAAAGGCTGGTGCCACAGTCAATTGCTGGTCAAGCGGACTAAGATTATGTAGATAAGTGATTCTGTAACTTCTCTTCATAAATATGGCAAGAATACTAAAATGAGTGATGATAAATAATTCCAGATCTAGAGAACCAAGAGAATGACAATAATAACCACCAGAATGTAGAATAAAACAAAAAAAATCAGTTAAAAAATAAATGTGGTCTTCTCACCTTTTTGTTCTCTTTTTCTCCCTTTTTTTTTTCTTTTGTTTTTCTAGGATTAATAACATTGACTCACCACCAGTGCATGAATATGAACATGGTTGTTCAAAAGTAGTGGAAATCTGAAACAAAATTTCTCAGCTCCCTGTTACACACCAGGTAAAATTTTTAGAGTTCAACATTTTGCGAATTAAGTTCTATTGAGAGCTGTCCTTGAGGGAAGTATTCATGACACCCAACTGCTCCCAGATTTCCTTGATACATGTGGTACTAAGAAAAATGAAAAGTTCCTGAGTGTGTTAAGGCTCTGATCAGTACAAACATGCAAAGCCCTTTGAAATGACTCATCAAAATATTGAACATATTTTCCTCCCATCATACATAAATTTTTGACTCATAACCCCATTTTCTTCAAAAAACTGTATTATAACTGTGATGCAAAAGTGTAATGGTAGCTATAACAAGACCCAGAGCAACAGAGAATAAAGCTGTTCCCATTGTTTGTCTTCCCCAAGAGAAGAAAATATTTTGGAAGCATTTTTTCAGACTCAATAGATCAATCTAAAACTGTGACATTCCATAGCTATTTTTTCTTTCTTTTTATTTAGTTAAATTCTGAATTTTTTTTCCATTGCTCAACTCACATTGCAATGCAAAAAAAAAATCTGAATTATTGGACTGTTCCTCAGAATTCTGAACCATTTAAAACCCTTGCCTGGCAGCAGTATAGGTTGTCTGGTACCAGGTTCTGTGCTGCTGCATCATGTTCATTTTGAGACTAACTGAAAAAAAAATAGTCACATTGACTATAACTATTTAACTTTGACTTAATTTCATTTGAGTCACCGTAGTCATGACATGGTATATTTTCTTGTTTAGCTCCCCCAGATACTTTCTGTCCATCCATAGAAAGCTGCTACTTGTTGAGATTGTTCTCTTTCCACATTCTCACCCACACATTCCACTCCATTCTGAGTTGTCCAGCTTTACCTGTATTCATCCTGTACTTCCCTCAGGATCAGAGCTGTTGTCCAGCACAACATACACTGAGTTTCATCTGGTAAAAATAGTTCAGAAAAGATGGAGAATATTTTTACAGACAGTCTATATTATTGAAAGGCAATTTTAGATCCTAAATTTCTTTTTAAAACCCGTAATTTATTTAGAATAATGCGCAAAAGAATTTGCCAAGCTTTTGCAGTATTCCCTTTCTGCAATTCTTGTTTGTTTTGTTTTGTTTTTTTTTAATGTAACATCTGTAAAGACAACTGAAAGTGACTTAGTCCTTTTTTTTCAGTAAATAACCTTTCAAAAGTAGGAGAACATAGACTGCAATTAAGACCAAGTATGTGACTCTGAAAGACAGTCTAAGAGCCAGAAAAACACTGGAACAAACTTTGCAAGTCTTTGAAAAACAAAGAAAAATAATGCATTTTTTCAAGATATTTTGCTCATTTCTGTATATTGTCTCCCACCAGCAGATACTGTTCAAGAGAACTGGAATAAACTTGTCACTTATTTCTTGGAATGTGTCTTCCCTGTCTTAAGGACCTGTGGTATTCTTAGTTTTCCATGTTTAAAAGCAAACTGTTGAAATTGGTTCATTTGAGAGAAACATAATTTTAATTTTAAGTATTTTTAAAGGTATTAAAACACAGAAAATACGGATATAAATGATTTCCAAATATACTTTTATCACTTTTCAAATTTAATTACTATAAGAACAGTATCACTATATTAAAACCTAATTACCTTTTACTTTTTCTGGCTTCATGACAATGCTCATAAAATGCTTAATATTCATGTAACATGCTACCTCACCCTGTAATATCACCATATTTATGGAAAGAAATTGTAATCCTCTTTACTGGCTCAGGTTAATTCCAATAAAATATTAAATCCATTTTCTAATCTAAATGAGTTCATTAGGAGAGGCATGGTACTGAGAATACCAAACTCTCTACAGAGTTCAGCTTCATTACATTTCAGTACTGTGCATTTCCAGAGCTGTTGTACTACATTTATGAGGATTTATCTGTACTGTTCCAAAAACATTCATCCTAATTCTACTCCTTCTGTGCATGCTAATCAAGAATATGTTAAGTGGAAATACTAAGCTAGCAGCCAATCTCATCCCCAGATGGGTTCAAGTTATGATTACAGAAGCAAATTTGCCATAAGCACTCATAAAACTGTGCCAGAGAAGAAGAAATGAAGGTTTGGAGATTCTTTTTATTTTCTTTTTTTTCCCTTCACTCCCCCTACCACCTTTTTTTCCATGTTAGTTTAGTGGGGGAAAAAATCTTTGCCAAGAAGAAAAAATATCATGGCACACTTAGAGGGTTATTTCCAGTCCATGCAAACAGTTTACATTGTGTTAGGCTGTGAAATGTAATGCATGAAACAACTTTAAACAATTCAAACCAGACTCCTTTGGACTGACACTTGGTATCTTCCTCAAGTTTAAGGGCATCTCTCCACAAAAATATCACCTCTGATCCCAAAGTACGGCTAGCACAAACTTCAGAGTGTAAGTGAAACAAATATCTTCATTAAAAGCAGTGGAAAATATTATATTTAGCAGGTCTTCTAGAGCACCACCACCAGGAGTAACTGTCTCAGACAAAATTTTTAGTTTTAAGAAAGAAATCATAAACTAAGATGCAGAAAACACAAGTTATTCTCAAATTCTTTATGTTAAAGTGCCATGTATTATAGGCATTGACTGCCAATCAGTAGCAAAGGGGGACCTTTATCCTCAAACCTTTTCCCTTTGTCATGAGGAGGATTAAACCACAGTTCTCTTTGCATGGTTAATTTGATTTCATCTGTGTCATACACAACCAGCAAGGCAAGGAAACCTTTAATGGCCATATGTATGTAGATACACTGCTGAAATAGGGACAACATGGGTCAGCAGGGACCTTTTTGATCGCATGTGGCAGCTCTGTACAGAATTGTGAGAACACATCTGTTCTCAAGGAGAGGAACACTCCTTTAAACTCACCCCCAGAGTTAGGAAAAGAAAAAGGAAATAAATGAGCTCTGCCCCTTACTTTTGCATCACAAAATCATTAATGTTGGGAAAGCGTGGGTGTGAGTGGCTGGTTGTCTGCGGGGCAGCCCCAAGGAGTAGCTCGGCCAGCTTTAGGCGAGTGGCCACTGGTTGTCACTGTTGCTCCACAAAACGGGAGCTGCACGGGGGAACTTTCAAAAGCGGCCCTCGCAGCCAAGAGTTGCAGACTTTTGGTTGATCCCTTTGAGTGGCCTAAGGTAAAGGCATCCACTGAATTTTAACAGCTTTCAAAGCTAGATTGTTGTGTAAAAAAAAAGAGCAGCTTGTCAAACAAAAAGAGATCAGACAATTGGAATTTTTTTTTTTAATTACAAAAAACACAGCAGAATTGAATATACACAGAAGAAAATTAAGCTCTAAAATAGCCAAAAAACCAAACAAATCAAAACAGACTTTAATCACAACTTTTTAATTCCCTTCTAAAGTCCATATGCAATTTAAAGATGTTTTACTACCCCAATTTAAAGTCCAACCATGCAAATTCCTTTAAATACAATGCTGCTCACCCCAAACCATTGTGGCTCTTTGTCTCTTCCAGTAATCCTTACATATTATAGAGTTGAACTCCAGCTATGCAAATCGCGGTGCTTGTCTGAGTAGTATCAGTGAGAAATTTGCTTATTTTCCAGCTACTAACACAAACCACTGAGTGGTGCTATTCTGAGTTCTATTGGCAAACACTGAGCCAATATAGTTTCCAAGGTCACCTCATTAATTTGGAATTACCACAGAATCAGACCAAAGTGGCTGTGAAGCTGGTCTACCACTTAGTTCCTCTATTCTTCTGAGTAACTTCTCCTCTGAAGATGAAGGGATGACCAATTATTTCACTTAAATGTAAAATAACAGTTTTTAAATCAATGGGAGAAGTTTGCAGGGATTCTCCACAATTAAAGGTTGGACTTGGTGGTCTTAGATGTCTTTCTCAAACTAAAAAATTCTATGATTCTGTTATGTGCCGCTTTATTCTGCTAAGGAATACAGGGATCTTATACCACAAAAATAGTTGAATTTCACAACAATTTGCTTAGAATTTTCCCTTCAACCAGGAAGGGAAAAAAAAAAAAAGGGAGAAAATATTCAGGTAGAAGAAAGAACACAAATTCCAGATTGATTCTTGAAGGTTTGAATTTTCTTTACTTAAGTGAAAATCAAGTTTTTAAATCAAGGAGCAAAATTTTATTGCATTTTTAAACATACGTTCATGAAAATAGGATTCTAACATTTTACAAAAAAGAAGAGAGCACTCATTTACACTTACACTTATATCTCACTGCTAAATAAATAAAATACTCACTGCTAAATTGCAGCACATGCTAAAATACAAGGAATATACATTTTGCAGCTGTATGTTTATATTTCATTAGAGTAATCAGCTAACAGGTAACTAACAGTAACAGACCAAATACACTTCATGGGTATTTCTAGAGATGACCAGCAACATATATCTTCAGATAGCTCCTCCTTGCAGCCCATTCTGTCAAATTTTTTGCAGTTTCTCTTACTTTCACTGTTTTAACGAGCTGTTTACTCATATATCCTCAGTTAAGCAAAAACTCATTTACCACATTTATATTTTTGAAACAACCAGTGCTAAGTCCCCTCACAGCCAGTGCCTCTGGGCCCAAACAGCTTCAGTGACTGCTATTTTGGCTTGTACTGATGAGTACCAATTAACTGTACAAAACCTCCCAAGTTCACCATGCTAAAAGATGTGTTCAATAGGTCACAAAGCCCAAAATCAATTAAAAAAGCAGAGGGCTGAAAAGAAGGCTGGTAACTGGTGGAATCTCCACAGTGATTGAGAAAAGAAAGACTAAGAGAGACCCTGACTAAGCTTTCTGTCCCATCCCACGCAGGTTTCTGCCCTAAGACAGAGTCAGCTGCAGTTTGTCATAGGAACAGGGCTCCCCAAGCAATCCAAATTTGGTGCATGAGTTATTGGTTTGTTAAAAAAAAACGAAACAAAAGAAAGCAAAACAACACTTTGATTCTATGGCACTGGGGAATAATTTAAGAGCTCAAAATATACCCAGCATACAGGATGGGGGATCCCTCCCTACCCTTCTGTTCTGTGCCCTGCCTAAACTTTAATACTTAATTCCTGTTGCTTGTGAAGCACAAAAGAGTCGGTGAGGCTGCAGAGGAGTATAAAATTTTGCAGTGGCTTTCAAATGTGTCTGAGTACCCAACAGAGAGTATATTAAGGAGATTATTCAATTATTGCATGAATTGGAGTCATCTTTTGCAGCCTGCTGTGAGCTTAGAAACTCCATTCCTTAAATTAAAAAAAAAATCCTAGAAAAGTATTTTATTTGTAAGTAAAATAATAGGGGCAAAATTACTTCAACCCCAGAAAGTGAAAGCTTAAAACCCTTTGTAAAGTATGTGAATTACAGGTTATTCACAACCTGATTACATTTCATTACATTGTATAGTAGTAGCTTTCTTCTGACTGTAAGGGGTTTGTAAAAATATCCTCTTCTATTTTCAGGTAAGAAGATGGAGTTTCTATAATCAATCTTTTTACTGTGGTACTTGCAGTCAGTAAGGAGCTACTCCATATGGACAAAGTAACTTTCACATGTTTATTTTGGAGGGACTCTCAGTAGGGGTTTACAAATACCTTGCCCAGCTGCTCCCTGAGGAGAAGGTACATCTAAACCAAGCTGTGACATCAAATTGAGAGATAAATCCACACTGAAGCGGATTGCAGAGCTGCAGAGCTCCCTCCCGACAAGGAAGTGATGAGGGGCTGCAGAGTCCTGTTAAACTCCAAACCTTGAAGCTATTCTGCCAGATTTGAGGAAAGGAAATTTGTCCCTAGACAAAGGAATTTTGCTGTCCAGATGCCCTTGAGGCAGCTGTGGTAGCTATATTATTGTGGGTGTACAGATGCTCTTCTTTGCAATGTTTAAGGATTTCAGTGACATGGATGACATGAAGGAGTGTTCGGGGCTTGGGCTTGGACTGTTTATCCTTTCCAAAAGACAACGGAAAGGAGGAAAAGAAAAGAAAAGAAAAAAACAACACAAAACAGCCCCTAGGACACTAAGTGTCACTTTAGTTCAGGCTAGGTCTTCATTAGCATTTTTGTCCAAGGATATGTAGATCATGATTTTATTAAATGTGGCTACAAATTTTCAGAGGCTAATTAATGACTTTTTCTTTTGTAACATCTTATTTGAAAACAAACATGTAGCAAATGTTAAACTCTACTTTCGTGACGCCATTAAGTAAATGCTTATTTATTTCACTGTATCAGAAGCAGAGCTGGACAACTGATAGATATAAGTTAAAACAAAAATGGAAATTCAAGGATGAGGCCAAAATGAGCATAAAAGCTTTTCTCACTAGGATTTTTTTTCAGGATTAATTATTAAGAAATTATTGTCTGCTAGCAATAGTTTTTTCACTCTTTTAAAAGAAGAGTTACCAAATCATAGCTAGCAGACAATAATTTCTGTTAAGAAAAAAAATAACAATTAAAGACATCGAAGACTAATCACAATCTCATTGTCAATTTTGTATTGACGCTGGTTTCCTAAATTGCTGATTTCCCCACTGCTCGCAAAGGAGGGCCATGAAGATGCTCAGAGAGCTGAAACACCTCTCCTGTGAAGAAAAACACAGAGTTGGGGTTGTCCAGCCAAAACAGGTTGAGCAACAAAAATGTGAAGAGATCAGTGCAGCAGGGCACTGAAGGAGGACAGGTGGTAGTGTTGAAGTAAGAGACTGCCTAGTACATCTATTTCAACCTGGCAGGAGTAACTTTTAAGTAGGATTAATCAGTTAAGCTACCAGTTAAAGATGAGGCTTGACTGCATCCGCTAATGAGAAAAAAACCAAACTATCACTATGAGTTTTCAGCATATTAGTATTTATTTTCTGTGCAAAATAAAAAAGACACATTGCTTCAAATAGCACAAGAGGGAACAAAGGAGAAATGACTGTATGGAGATGTAGGGATGAACAAGAGAGAGAAAGGTACTGTTGGCTGGCAGCCACTGGTATGTCTCATTATGTGCTTATTGTTATTTATAAAAGATGCTTTATTTTGCACTTTGAGAGCAATTCCCACAATTCAGGAACAGAAGCAGTACTGCAAAATTCTTGAGGAAAAGAACCACACAACCCAACAATAAATGCTGCATGATTTTCCTCATCAATCTCTTTGGGGAGGTGGCAGTCAGGTTAACCAGCAAGATGCTACTTGATCTTCTCAGAGTTAAATTATGCATGAACAGTGAAGACACAGGAGAAACCATCACTAAGATGGCCACAGACCTACTCTTTGGAATGAATTCATTGATGTGAGAGGAAAAACACATAATCAAAGGTGGGAGGAGGAAATGGCACAAATAGTGTTAGACAAGTTGAACTCTAAGCAGCAGAAGACCCTAACTCTGTTTTAATTTTATAGGTTTAGACTCTTAATATTTTCTTGTAATTAAAAATGATTTCCAAGATACAAAGGTTAGATTTATGCCTGACTCTCTATCATATTTTTCATCAAATCCATTAAAACAGTTATCTGAAACAATGACAGATAGTCAAAACAATTACGTGACTACCTGCCTTCTCTGTTTTCCAAAATCAACTGTTCTTCAAGACTTTCTTTACTTATCAGGTATAGGACAAGCTATCATAACAACAACAGTTTTAGAAAATATTTTATTATTTAACTTCAGTAATACATTGAAAATTTTGAATTCTTTGGTATCCTGCAGTTTACTGAAATTGTCTTGTTTTGATATTTATGAAAATTTACCTGGTATTGTTGCCTATTTGGGGGTTGGTTGTAGGTTGGGTTTTTTTTCCTTATCTTCCATAAAATGTCAAATACACTCAACTATGATTTTGTACAGTCACATATAATATTGCATTTCTCCTATTAATAGATGTTTCCTTTTTTCATTTTTTTCCTGTTTTTCTTTTTGCTTTTTGTTCAAAAATTATATTATTCACATAATTAAAATCAAAATCTTTAAAAAAAACCAAAAGAACTCAATATTTTATCATGAGGTGATTGTTTTTCACCAAGGCCCTACCAGATTCCACTGAAAGGTAATATTACTTTTGATGTTGTCTGCAAAATCATTTACCAGCTAGGGCATTAAAAAGAACTTTGAGACAATATACTACCTCCATCAGCTGAGAATTGTACTCTTATCTTAAATTAAGTTATGAATAATCCACTTGGGATTAACTCTGAAAGAAATTCCAGAAGGAACCAGCTCAGAGGGCCAGAAATAAAAGGAAACTCTTAAGCAGGCAGAGCAGAAATTCAGGCTGCAGTGGAACTATCAGGGACTTTCCTTGCTGAATGTACCTCAAACGTCTGCCTCTGCCGGCCCCAGTTTCCTTTTTATGTGTAAAGGCATCCACCAAGGTGGCATTATACAAAAGATGCATTGCTGTGATCAAATTGCATCCTTTAAAAAGGCATGATTTAATAAAAGTAATGATATTATTATGTACGATAAAGTACTTAGTAAATAAGGCTTTAAGGTGAGAGGATAGGGATTAGCTAAACCTCTCAAGTATGAGAAATACACCAAAATAAAAATGTAAGACCTTTTTAACATACAGAAGGTGTAGAAAAGAGAGAGGGAAGTGAGTGAAAATCCACACACTAATTATAAATTTTAAAACCGTGAGAGGAAATCAGAATGCAGTACTTTAATTACCCTTTATGAATCTATCTAGACTCAGTAGCTCAGGAGCAATATTTTTCCTTGAAATATTTCCTGTGGACTTATTTAAGGGCAACATTTCCAACGGAAAACAAAACTTAGTCTAGAAGTGGATCACAAGGAAGCTTCAGCCCATCCCTGCCACGCGGGCTTGGTGGGTCCCTGTGCCTGGGAACACCTCTGTCTCCAGATTCTTTTTCCCCTGCCATGAGCACAACGAGCTCTTCAGACACATTACAAACACCAGTCACCAGTCTCAGCTTCCTTTTCTAGCTGCTGCCACAGTGCTAAAGCCAAAACCAACTGCAAAAAATGAAATATTCTTTTCACCTCTTGCTCAGCAACACTCTAAGGCTTACCATGTAAGAGTTGAGACTCAAAAATGCAAGCTGGTCCAGCAAAGCCTTCTAGTTTTTGATCTTTGGCAATTCTTACTACATATTATTTTAGAATACTGTATTGTATAAACTCACCAGATCATGTTTATTATCATGATGATTTTTTTTACAGTGATTAACTCTGTGATAGGATTGATTTAAAACATTAACCCTCTCAAAATACTAGTCTCCTGAAGGAAAAAAAGAAAAAGCCTATACATGATGTATTACACATGCTTCACAGTGATATGTCTTACTATGCAAAAAGATACATCACAGAAAAAACTAGAAAAAGCTAGACAAAAATGTAACCTGAATATATTCTCAGATGGAACTCACAGGTTATTTGCTAAAAATCAGAAGCCAGACTTAGTGGCAAGCTTCTGAAAACTTGCACAGCTCTGATAAGAAAGGACATCTTTCATAAATATTCATTAAAAATTACCTTTTCTAGATCATGAATTTTTCAAGCAGACACTTGTTTGACCTCTGCAAGGAACAAAATCCAGCCCATAGCACAATGTCTCCATTTTCTCACAAAAAAAATTAAAACAAATAAAATTGGCTTTTCTTGTTGAGCATCTACTTTTTTCCACTACATGAGGCCCTGGTCAATTAGCTTTGCAATCCAAGCATCCAAGCATTAATATTAAATTCAAATTACAGTCTTTAAATACCAAAGTGTTATCTTATTTTCTTGAAAAATTAATTGTGAGGCAAGACAATGGTTTGCATTTCAAACAATTTTCTGATAGGTCATCACCATTCCTCACACATCTTTCAGTTCAAACAAGACAGTTGTAATTGGTAATCTTAAAGCACTTCATTGATATCTCCGGCTAGGAATCTTGGAATACCTTTGTAAATCCTCTCAATCTGCTTTTTCCTGCTGGAAGCTGGAGACTCCCTGTGCACCAGTGTTATCACACCAGGTAAAACATGCAGATTATTCAGTACCATTGTCATTGGTTAGCAAGAGAGGTACAAAAGGGTACTGGGATGACTGCTCTCAGGTGTGCTGTGCCGAAGAACCCCTGACTAGCTGTGCTCTCTCCCCAGGGACTGTTTCATGGGGNGGGGGGGGTGGTGTGTGTGCTCCAATCTAATCAGCTAATTGCTGGTAAAGACTTTTTAAACAACCTTAATTTTAAATCATCATCATAACATTGGCAGCTTCAGCTCTTCTGCTGTTCACCTTTACCCTAACATCTTCTCGATGCACAGATCAAAACATCACCAGCCAATGCAGGCAGAAGCAGAAGGCTTTATACCTCAGCTCCATACCCAGACTGGTGCAGGAAAAGAGAATTTTCCCTTGTAACAGTATTTCAACTTGGCTGGTCAAAAAAAGAGAGAAACATCATGCCTTGTGCATCCTGCTGCATAAGCATCATCATAATTTCTTCTTAAAATCTCATTATTTTAGGGTTACTTGAAAAGTAAGGATGGAAATGAGAGACTTCCTTGCATGAATTCTCCTAGGCACAGGAATCTAATAGGAGATGTGTTAAGCAACATAAAACAGACACTTTCTCTTCAGATGCTCTCTTCAATTCCTCTTCCCCCTAGATTGTATGCAGGCAAACCCTATGAGCATAGACCTAAATGTATTAGAACCATAGCTAACAGGGGAAAAATTGGGAAGCTGAAAACTTTAAAATTTGGCATGCTCTTATAAAATTCTGCTTACCACACCATTCTCAAACACCCTAATTCATTTAAGCAAAACCACATGATTTATTGCTTAGGATGAACATAAAATCCTTCCAGTGCACAAACTCATTAGGACATGCTAGCAGGGTTTAAGCTGTGTATTTGTAGAGCTTCAGCAACAACAATAACAAAAAAAAAATTATATGGGGAGAGGGTGAATTGTGTCTACCTCGAGTAGCAGGGTAGGAGCACGCGTATGGCTGTATCAGCTCACCACCACCTAGGCACAGTAATAGCTACATGCTAAAAAATGATCAAAAAATAGGAGGTGACTTTTAGAAACTAATCTTGCTTACTTAACTCTTTGTTTTCAAATGCATTTCTTTAGTTTATCCATGACAGGAAAAAATAATCAAAAAATTTTCAGTCTGAATTCCAAAAGAGAATAGTTTCTTCGGTATAGAAGACAGAAATGTGTTAGGGGCTTTTATTACATTTTATATATTGCTGCTTATGTGCAGAGAGAGCAAGAGAGAGAGAGGAAATGAAGCAACCCAGCTGCCAGAGAATCAAAATGTGGCAAATAATATATGCTCCCCCTTCCAAAGGCAAGGTGCATATACACATATAGGCTATTCATTGTGAACAACAGAATTGCTATTTGCCTATTTCAAATGGAATCCAAATGTGCCAAGCACAGCAAGAATACTGAGAGCAAAGAGTGCTTAATATTCTAGCCCAGCTCACTGAAAAAAGCACTGAATTGACAGAGCAGTGTTCTGTAGAGCAACATGATGTGTCTGCTTTAAATGGAGAATAATGGATTTAAGTTTAGTGCAGAACTAAAGGGCTCAATTACTATTCATGAATTCTGAAATGTTCTACTACAGAAACTCCTTTTGCATGAAATGTTCATCAGAATCAATGTGTGGAACTACAAAAAATAAACCTTGCCCCCTCACACAATACAGTACTTACCTAGATTTGTGCATTTACAAAGAGCATTGCTGCGGCATTTATCTAAAGCCACCTAGACTACAAAATAAACTATTTTAAATGTGCTTCAGAGGGTTGCTTTAGGGAAAGCTGCACTACTAGTGCCACTTTTTGTTGCTTTTAGATAACTTCTTCAGCATTCGCCTACCCTAGAATGGGACTTGGGGGTTCAGGAAAGCTGTTTTCATGAGGTCTCAAGAGAACCTTTTGGGCAGCAATGTGAGAAGGCCAGTTTGCAAGCCCTTTGAAGGGTTTCTCTAACATACCTGGATTTTTGTTACAAAGTGCTTTACCACTGGTAGTTGCAGAGATCTCTTTTTGTTCTTTCTGTAAATATTCAAAAACTCAATTTTCTTTCCGCGCAAAGTCAAACCCGGCACTTACATCCTGTATAATTCAATATTTCACTTGAAATACAGGGTTTATACCACAATTCAAAAGCCTCATCATCTTCCACAGGTTTAGTCTGTAAAATTTTTATGCAATATGAGGTTTGATCAGTTGGTAAAATGCAGTCAGAGAATTGTCTTCTCTCTTGTGCTGCATATACAGGCATGTATTGATGTCTCATTGAATTATTCTTGAAATCTAAGCACATGAATCTTCAGATATGGTTTCCCTTCGCAGTTTGCAGTACTCATTATAATTAGGATTGATCACAAGGAAAATTTTGGTTCAGAATGATAAAAAAGTAGTGCAACATGTCTTTAATATAAAGTGTTGCTGGTATATCCTTTCTAATGATGTTCAAGTAATAATCTCCCCTAAAAATTCATGTATCTTTTATTTCTTTGTAGCAAAAAGCCAAATTAATAATCTCTCTGCTTGGAAAACATCTGCCATTCAATGACAATTAGCATATAAAGGATGACAATTCTTCAAACATTTGTGTATTCTGCATTATAATTGAGATTAGCACAGGAGTTTTTGTTTGTTTGTTTATTTCCCCAAAACACTATCTTTTAAAGAGTGAAAAGTTTTGTGTGTTTTCGGAATGTACAGATGACTGTCAGTCCTGAAGGGCTTCCAGGCGCTTTGTGTTAACAAGCTCCTTCTGTTTGCATATTCCATCCCTCAAAGCAGCACATGTATAATTTTCTCATCATTGTGTGCCATCTGGAGTATACTGCTTGAACTGCAGGTCAAAAATAAGGTCTGAGGAGTATTTTCATTGCTTATACCTGGGAATATTATCTATTTCAAGGCCTCTTCCTCATATAACACATCTGAAGTTTGGTCAGGACTTTGACAGCATTTACAGTACAGTAGGAACTTCATTTTGGAAATCACTTTTTTTTAACCCTGTCTGTTGTCCTTTTCCTTCTCAGTGAGCTAGAATCCAGGAAAGATGAGAATCGATTCTGATGCCTACCCCTTAATTTTTGTGATACCTCAACTAAGTAGCACAAGCTATGAACAAAACTAGCCACGACCGCTTATTTAAACTTCCAGTTCTGAAGAATTAAAGGGAAAATGAAGTAAAAAAATCACCTACAAAGAAATTGCAAGAAACTGATTAAGTCATGCAGGGTCACTTGACAAAGAAACTTGAAAGCCAAGTTAGCTTCCTTTAAAGTTTTAAGTCATGTTTTGAGGAAGAAGGCCAAAAGCAGGTCTGGAAATAACTGCAGGAGCAGAGATGTCTTTACTAATTGCAAGTTCATCTGAAGAAGGAAACTTCACAAGAGAAAAGACTTCCGCTGCCAGGGAAATGCCACAGGGAATGAAACCCTGACTCCTTGAACAGCCACAGCCTAAGGCCAAAGAACAGCAAAACCAGACACATGATACACTCTCATCCCTTAAATGAGCTCGATGTTTTCTTGCACTAAGAAGGAGCTATTTTTCTCCTTTCCCCCCCACCCTTTTGTTTTTATGCACAAAAAAATCTACGAGTGTCTTCATTTGGTTCAAAACCAGGTATTTCAAAAGGTGAAACTGCAATGCACCTGAATTTCTCTGGCACACCAGAGAAGGTTGGATTGGACCTATGGGAGCTGGATCCAAGGTCCTGTTTTCTAAGGGTCTCTCTGACCCATGATGTGGGAGTCAAGCTTCGAAATATTGTGAGGGTGTCTTTGCAGCTGAACTTCCCCAAGGCTGTATGGCAAAGAGATTCAACTAAAATTTTAATGTTTAGAGAGGCTAAATTTCAAAATCTCAAAATGCATTCATTGCAGGGAATCAAACAAAAGATAGAAAGTCAGTTTGGTATGACTCAGTTCCTTCAGTATCTAAAACAAGATAATGTTGTCTCATGTTTTCATAGAGGAGGCAGCTTTTGTTCTCCACATTGTAGTTATGAATGGGGACTGCTGTGTTACCTTGAGCTCTTTAATGCACTTTGGTTAAATAGTGGCAAAGACTAGACTCAGACAATTTATTTTATGCAATCTAATGTTACAGGGCTATAGTTGAGATTACTTTAGGTAGGAAAATTTGACCGGGTTCATCCAATTGAAACAGTATAGATTAACTCTGTTGCCATAGAAACATACGATTTTGGCACAGCAAACACAAGAACAGTACATCTAGTCTGGCATTTCACTTCTACTAAAGACTATCATCTGATTATTCAAGGGATGATTATAAAACACATATCATATGCACCTCTTCATAAATTTGAGTCTATTAAAACAGTATTCTTGGAGTTATCAAAAAGTAGTGCAATATTACCGCATATTATTATATGCACACTGAAAAGCACAAAAATTGCAATAATTAAATATGTGCACGTGTACTTTTTCCTGCAATGCAAAACTTCTGACAGATAATTATTTGAATTATTTGGACAACTTTCAGACATTTTCAAGTAGATTTTATAAATGCAAGTCCACCTTCTTGCAAAAAACAAAGCTAAATTGTGTGTGAAATCTTATTAGTAGCTCAAACATTTTTCTCTTGTGTATCTTTAACACTTTGAGTGGTCTTTCAGTTCATTGTCTTCCTACAAATTAATGTATTTAACCTTATTTTCCTGATAGCTATACCTATGAGAATGTCCTTTCTTGACTTTGTTTTCTAGCAAATTTCAGAGAAGCATAACACTGAGCATCTTCCTCATGGCAAACAGGTTAGTGACTCAAAAAAACTTTCTTAATAAACCATTTTTTTTCAAATACATTATAAAGTATATGCAAAAAGATTAAGCCAGTTCAGTTTTTCACTTTCCAGGCTGTCATTTTAGATTTCAGGCAAAACACAGACAAGTGTACTGTAGAAAGAATGAGGTACTGGTAGCTCTAACTCCATGAGACTGGATTTTACATTTTAATTCTGGAACACCTTCATATTAAAGAGACATTTATTCTAATAAGAAACATAACTTAGAAACTGCAAAGTTTTGAGACATTCTTCACTGAATGAAACATATTTTTTCACCCCATATTAGATGTCACTTTCTTTTCTGTTTGGTAAACCATATCAGTATTAAACACAGATGAAAGCTCCCAAGTGATCAGAATTACACCATTTCTATTTTTGTGTGCACAGCCTTTTATTACTGTTGTTACATGGGAGCTGTGATTGCAAAGCTCTCTATATTATATATCTCTCTTTGCAAGTATAGGAAACATCAGGCAGACAAAATGTTCTAAATTGTGCTACACTTTTTAAGCAAGAAAATTCATGTATATAAATACCCATGGTTAGAGCTGAACTCAGTTACTCTTCTAGATAATATATTCTGTTTGATTCTATTGGTATTTGCAGCTTTAGCAAACAAAATACAAAAGAACTTAAAAATATATTCTGCCTTAGTAGGAGACCGGAAATGTACATTATTTAGAAGGATTTTTTAATAGGTGGCTTTTTGGTAGGATAAAATATCTTTATTCTAAAGAAAAATTTTTTGTATCAAAATTTTTTCTTGATATTACAGGCTGCCTATAAATTTATTGCCCCAAAAATCTTTCCAAAAAAGTAGTATTGTGATGGGATGACCTCATCCGAGTGCCAGATGCTCACCCAGCAGTTTTTATTTGCTCTTCTCAACAGGACAGTGGGAGAAAATAAGACAGAAAATCTCATGGGGCAAGATAAACATCTTATCAGTATCCACTGCAGACAAACAGATTTGACTTGGGGGATATTGATTTAATTTATTGTTAATCAAAATTGGCTTGTAAGGAACAAAGACAAAAAAATAAAGCAACACCTTCAGAACCTTATCCAGGCTCAACTTGACTCCATCATTCCCACTCCTCTACCTCTCCCAAGACAAGCAGAGCAGGGGAAGAGGAATGGGGGTCATGGTCAGTCCATAATAACATCTCTCTGCTGCTCCTCCTTTCCTCACACTTTTCCTTTGCTGTGGCATGTGGATAGCAAGCGGCAATTTTTAACCATCTACTTTTTAGACACACTCAAGATATATTAAAATACAGACTGAAGTTTGATCAATTTCAGATTTAGAAATAAGGTGATGCCAGAAAAATTTTATAGCAGACCTTTCAGAAGCCACACATATGTTTCTTTAGAACCATGTTCTGCTTTCACATGTTTCTCTACCTCCCAGTTTTCTGCCATCTGGGTATGCTGCATCCTTCAATTTCCTGAGGCATCTTTGAAACCAGATGAAATTAACTATTTCAGGATCGTTCCTTTGCCATTATCTCCAAGCATGCTACCCACTGGCATGGCACCTCTTAAATCCAGGCAGTAAAAAAAAGCTAAAAAGCTAAAATATACTTCAGAATTTGACAAAAAACAACTAACCCACCAGACATAGATATAGTATTCCAACTATAGGACAAAACCAATTGCTCTGATACAGGAAAGTGTTTCACCAAAAGTAACAAAGGACTGCTTAAAAAAAGCCAAACAAAGCAACTACAAAGTGGATCATATTACTATTTAGCTATTGAAAATGTGAGAAGGTAAATTATTCGTACTTGCAAAATATTCTATCCTTGCAGAGAGTTCAGTAGTCTGCAACGGGCATTGCTCTGGAGTTTGCTTTTCTCTCTGCTTGGAACAGAATAGGTCTGTTGTGCATCAGCAAAAACAATTACTTTTTTCTAGGAGTTTTTACTATTTTGCACCTGATTCTCCACGGCAGCATTGGGTCCCCATTTAGCTGCTCAGGTGGCCATGTCCCAGCCTGACATCTTCCTAAATCAGTCTGACTGCTAAAGGGACACCTGTCAGGTAAAACAGGGTTCCTGTAGGAAACCACCCACACAGGAGGTAATTAGCAAGGGCTTGAACAGGTGACCTCCAGAATTTTCCTTCCAGTCTGAATCTTCCTGCATGTCTCACAATGATTTTCCCAGGCAGAGCAACTCCACTAGTCACAGGCAGATGCATCAGCAACTATCCAGGCACCTCTGAACCTATATCTACTCCAGAAAATGTCCTGGCTCTGCCTTAATATGAAGATGGCCCTAATGGTGCTGCTGATATTGTCATTCAAAAGAAGAAGAGAAGAGGGATTCTGCTTTATTCTACTGTTCCTGTTAGGCTCAGGATATGTTATCACCAAAACTGCTACAGTCAACTTCGGTAGACTTAAAATATACTTTTGTTAAAACTATTCTTTTCTGCTGCTCACTTTCTCACTAGGCACTCACACACTTTATCACCACAACCTGTCTGATTATTTAAAAGCTTATTTAATTATGTTTATTTTTCAGCAGACATACAGCACATATGGCTGCCAGCTTCACGCTCTCTTGGTGTCACTTACCATAGCCACAGAAAGCCCAGTGTGTACATTTTCTAAGAGGCCTTTAGATGTAGGAATAAAATTATTTCTCTCGTCACTGTTTCTCTACCCTTTCTCCATAGACAGTGAGCTGAGGTACTGAAAAGCTGTTGGACACAGTCTTGGGCAGCTGTTTCCATGTGGCACTGCTTCAGCAGGATGGGTTGGGCCAGATGATCTTCAGGTGTCCCATCCAACCTCAGCCATTCTCTAATTCTGTGAGTTTGGAGCCATGACATTTCACATCCCACGAGGAGTTGTGCCATAGGACTTCAGGTTCTTAAGGGGTTGAGATATGCTGGTTTCCACTCTCATGAAAGTTGAAAGCACTGAACAACCAAGTTATATTTGGCCATATAGAACATATATTTGGCCAAATTAGAACACCCAGAAGCATAAATTACTGCAGTCTACATACATTTAAACTCCTAACTGGAGCTAAAACATTATTACTTCAGTCAATATGCAAAAAAAAAAAAAAATTATGGGAGAAAATGCTTATATGGAGTTATATTTGTAAGTTACTTCAACCATTCACTGACAACTATAAAAAAATACAAGTGACATTTCTCTGTTTTCTATCCATAAAGCTCTTTATTGATCTTGGTTAATCTTTAGATGTTACTCTTCTTTAGAGGTCACAAACTTAACATTGATATCTGCATTACTACATTGCTACACTGTGGTAAAGTACTAGAATCCATGTAATATCTTAAGGTTTTTTGAAAAATATTGCACCTTGTCATGGTAAGAGCCAATTACTATACTGAACAGATTATTTTGTAAATGTTTGAATTGATTTCTCAATTCGGTCTTGAAGATAAATACAGCTGATGGATGTACACAACAATTACTGTAAATTAATTTTTTTACTTCTTTTCAAACCTGAAAGGAAAGATTTTGTGCAATAATTCTGTCACTTCATATTACAAGAAACATCTGGGGAAATTACTTTTAATCTATGTGAAACCATACACCTAGTGTTATAAAAATGGGAAAAAAAAAATCTATGGTTCTTATTTCCAAAGATAGCACTTTTTTTACTGATGTGTTTTGTGGCACGACTGACAAAACTCTGGAAAAAGAGTCACAATGTCAGATATTCTCATCCCCTTTATAAGCAAAAACATATACATTCAATACTGCAAGGAAGACCTTTTGCCCTTCCAATATCTCATTTTAGATAATAATACTTGTACTATCTTCACATTAAAGAAAGAAACCAAACCTGCTTAGTAAATGTGACACTTGTAGAATATTTAAGTGTCTACGATTTGAACTCCTTCAAGTGTCCTTCCCCATGAAGTATTTACTTTAAGTCTTGGATACGCAGTTCTGATTTATCTGTTGAGATGGGCAAAAAAGTATTCATAAAAATATATGTGACTTCTAATGCTGGCCCTGCAGCAGCCAAAGTATAAAATGCGTTAGTCTAACATGACAAGCTCTATCTCTGGGGTTTTTTTTTACAATTTCCCAATCTTCACCAGGAACTAGAGGGTGAAAAAGCATACAGTAATTTCTGTTTTGGAATGAGAATACACTCAGGCTGAGAGTCTTGCTTCTAGACCTCTTCCCACAATGACATCTTTTCAATGGAGATATCATAATAAATTCTTTTAGACTAAAATCAAGATTCCATAGGATTTATTCTGAGGTGATTGTGGCTTTCTACTCCTGGTTTTCTACAGCAGTATACCAAGTGATTTGGGAATTAATTGAATTGTTGAGTGACAAAAACATATTATTGAATGACCGAAATGTATCTAAGTCTGGGAGACTTGTGCGCCTTCTTAGAAATGTTGATGAAAATATAAATTTAGGGCAATTTTGCAGATTTTCTCTTTTATTTCACACAGTATTTCTCTCAAAGGGTGCTTGTTAGAGCAGTGGTCCCTGTTCTGGCCCTTGGTCCCCAAGGAGCTCATCAGTGGTCCTTCAGGGATCAATGGAAGACTTTTACTTAACTGTGAAACTGAACCACCATTTACAAACAGGGCTCCTTGCAGGACAGGAGAGGTCGTTTCCAGGGAGGTTTAAAGTGAAAAGAAAGAAATCAATATGTAGTTTTAAAAATAACTCTGTTCAGGGAAGAAAGGAAACAATCTTACAATGGGACATTTTTAAATTGTTTACTGTGTGTGTTACAGTACCAGGCAGCAAGTACAGCATTTTCTATGCCACACATGAAGCAGAAGGCATTTTCCCCAATGGAAAACAACACCAATAAGTGACAGAATAAATTTTAGCATCTTCAAGAAAGGGCAATAATTTTAAAGGAAGAATTATGCAAGAAAAATTGGAAATATATGCAAAAACTCTTGTAAATCATCAGCTCCTCTTTGTAAATTTACCCCTTTGAGTGAGTTATCTTATTTTGACTTTGTTTCTCATTGAACAGAGGACAGTCTCACAAGTTTACATGAAATAGTTTGTATTTACCTGAACTGGTTTGTAGAATCCCACTGTAACCAGCTATCCAGCCTGGAGGTAGTGGGGGGGAGCAGCAGTCAGAACCAGATTTTCACAGATTGGTCAAGTCTCACCTGGTTGCATGAATTCTGACAAGTGCAAAATGTTTCACAACTCTCATTTAGGAAAATCAAGTCATCTCTCTTTCCAATTCCATATCCTCCTGAAATTTAAAATCCATTGTTAAATGTCTAACTTGCTCCCAAGTTCTTTTGAGAATTTGCCCAGACTATTGCTCAGATTATGGCAGTATACCTGAAACTGTGATATAGACATTAAAATGAAGAGCCTGTATTAAAAGACAAATTTATTTTTGAGATCTTGGCATAAATTAGTGCTTGAAGGGAAGAGAGGATCAAAGATCCTTGCAATGACACCTTCAGTAAGGTCAGGCAAGACCCCCTGAACTGCTGCTCTGCTTGGCTGCAATAATGCAGCTGGCACATGGTTTTAGCATGAGCTCTCTGTCACATGCAGGATTCACTGCATCTGGGTAATTAAAACTTCATTAAAAACCTCTCCTAAGTATCTTACATACAGAAGACTGTTCTCCATGACCTTTCCTGCCTCTTCAGGAAGAGTTCCTATTGACTGTTTACAAGTGTCTTATCTCTGTACAATTTAATCAGTTTTGCAGCAGAAACCCCCTGGGGCAGTGTCAGAAGGAAGTTTCAGATTCTCCACCACAGACGTTGATCACCACATTTAAGGGTACAAATCAGTCTGTGCACAACAAATCCAAAGAATTTTTTTGTTATTTGTCAGAATTTTTTTTCCTGAAGTCTTCATTGAATTTATAGAATTAAGGTATTTATCAAAACATCATCAGAATACAGCTGTAAAAAAGCACCTGTACCTGAGAAAACAATATATTTCTGCAGCACATGCTTCATCACAAAATGCAGCAGTTACCCACAGAGCACAAGAGAAATTTTCTCCCATTGCCAGCTTCATTTTATACTACTTGCTATTTTTTCACGCTTTAATAACTTCTATCCTCTTTATCACTGAAGAAAAACACAACGCCTGCAAAATAAAATCCCTGTAAATTAGCAACACTGTTAATATTTAACAATAGTCACAAAATCCTGGTTTTATGGTTTTCTTCTTGTCTTCTTTGTTTCAACAATCAGTAAAATGTTAATTAAAACAAAACTAAATCAAGAAATAAACACCCCCAAAATCAACAATGAAAACAACTGAAACAAATCCAAAATGGGAAAGAATGGAGGAAAAGAAAATGCTATAATATAAACAACAAACAAACAAACACACCTGAGCAAAGATTCTTAAAATACAAAGGGTCATAAAAGTCTCATCCGATTTTCAAAAGACACAAAGGAGAAGCAGTAAGGACCCAGTGAATTTAAGGAAGCATACTTATTACAAGGGCATGTACTGATAGAAAAGGGATTCAAACTGAAAGAAAATAAGTTTAGTTTTGCTTTTTGTTTCGAAGAACAATGTTACTACTTTTCCAATACCAGAAAATGAGAAAGGAAATAGACAGGAAAGGTTTTTATTTTTCCTTGGCAATCACACTACACAGTTGCCAAACAAATTCGTATTTTCAACTCCTATGAAAACTGCCAGTATATCATGGTTAACTCAACTGTGTAGATAATTGGCCTTAGGAGACTGGGAAGGCTGTTTTGAGAAGGCTGCTGATGATCCCACTGATGAATTTCAGCAGCATGACAGAGACAAGCTTCTGCATCTTTCACAACTTTTCTGTTATCTGTGTGTTAAGTATTGCAGTAATTGTCTCTTTATTTTGCCCATTCTAAATTTGTGTGTATTGCTATTTTGAGGCAAAAAAACCCCAACTGATTCATGTGGCCCTCCTGGTGGAAAGAAACCACAGAGCCTCCTGTAAGGGCTGACAGGAGGGAGCAAATGCAGGGGCAAGAAGAATGATGTTGAAATTTAGAAAATATTGGGAGAACACGATGCAGAAAAGCTACTGTTACTTGATCTCCCAGAGGAAGCTGTGTAATGTTTCCTACAATTAAAATCTGGATAAAATTCAGCCTGGAAACAGAAGGACACAGAGGCTGGGGGAAAAGTGGGATGGAAAGCCTTTGCTCTCCTTTGCTGCCTAACCCAGCTCCTCTGGCTTTGTCGCTTTAAAGAGTTAAGCCAACTAGTTCAAAACCCAGTAGTTTAAAACCCAGTGAATTTTCTTTAACATAAAAATCTTTTGATCTTCCTTGGGAAGCACATTCTCAGACAAAAAAAAACAAAACAAAACAAAAAAAAAACCAAAAAAAAAACCAAACAGCAATCAACCAACCAACCAAAAACA
>VXBQ01001582.1:25076-47210 GCA_013400175.1 Phainopepla nitens | reverse complement strand
AGCCCTGCATGCTGCCCGTGCGCTGCGTGCCGCCCGCCGCCGCGCCGGGGCCGCCCGGGGAGCCGGCCACCCCGCTGTCCCCGCCGCCGCTGGACGAGGAGGCCGGGTCCCGCTCGCCCGGCTTGCGGAGGGGGCCCAAGAACCACCGGGCCAGCGAGGAGACGGTGGTCCCGCTGGAGCAGGCGGAGCACCAGTGGCTGCTGCTGGCGGCCGACGGGCAGTGGACGCAGCAGCTCCACGGGCTGCTGCTGGGCGACGCCAGCCTGGCGGCTCGCAGGGACTTCATCTCCGGCTTCACCGCCCTGCACTGGGCCGCCAAGAGCGGCAACTGCGACATGGTGACCAACATCATCCGAGCGGCCGAGAAGGGCGGGTCCCGGGTCAATGTGGATGCCAGGTCGCACGGTGGCTACACGGCGTTGCACCTGGCTGCCATACACGGCCAGGAGAAGATCATCAGCATGCTCGTCTACAGCTACCATGCCAGGATTGACCTGAGGGACTACAGCGGGAAGAAGCCACACCAGTACTTAAAGGAAGGGACGTCCCTTACAATCAGGCGCTTGCTGGGGGACCCCAGCCTTTCCCAAAACACGGAGCACTCCATGCCCATCAAGAAGTCCACAAAGCTTGCAGCTTCAATCTTGAGCTCCACGAGCACTTTCCTGGGAGTCATATCCGATGACATGGCTTTCTATGATCTCACCAAAGGTTTAAGGAAGCCCTCAACTTTGAACAAGCTTCTGAGTGCCACTACTGGCCCAAGGAGGAAGCCAAAGATCAGAGGGGGCTTCCCTTCGTATTCCTCACTCTCTGAGGCAGCAGAGGAGGAGGAAGAGGTTGTTGTGAAACGCAGACCCGTTTCTGAGCTGTTCTTTGGCCACTAGCCTCTGCCTTACTGTGATCAAGTTTCAATAGCGTGGCTGATGTCTCAGCTTTCTCTTGCAGAAGCAGTTTGGATTTCTTCTCTCCGTGTCTGTCTTTTTGGATGTTGAACTGAATCAGTGATAGGGTCTACATCCAAAGCCCACAGTGTGAAGCCCAGCCCCAGGTGCCTGTGGAAAGGGAGCTGCCAGGAAGTGCTATCCATGCTGTATGCACCATCGTGCTGATCTGTTGGTGGAGACCACAAACTTTATACTTAGTGTTTGGAAAACTAAAACAGCTTATGTGTATGTGGACAGGTGAAAATGCCTGAGGTACAGCCTTCTTGATCTGTGTTCTTCAGCTGGAGAGCAGAAGTAAGGGGGAGGATTGCATATTTTACACTGTGAACAGCAAGCTGGTAGCTGGCTACTTTAACAAGGCTTGTTATCTAACAGGATTAAATTATCAGAGGAAAGATGCATAGTTTTCTATGATGTTTCGGATTATTTTGGTAGCAGAAGAAGGATATTTCTATTTACAAAGATTGTATACTTTTTCAAAACAAAGTTTCTCACTTTGAGAGTTTCTCACTCGTATTTCACATCAGAAGTACTAACATAACAATCTCAATTATTGCCTGATGCATTTTATTAGATGAATAAAATGATAGACCCTGACCTTCAGCACTCAAGTCACCATGACTTGTCTACCTCAGTTTGAAAGCTTGGCTAGTGGTTTAAGTTTTTCTCTCTTCCTTAAAGACCTTTTGACCAGGTGGTACTCACTACATGTCTTGATGATACTGTGAACATTTAAACTTGACTGTAGTTCAATCAACTTATGCTGAATAAAAACCCTTGTTGATAGTGAAAAACTAAGCTGAAAAGCTGGGAATTGGATCTGTCAGAGTTTCTGAGTAGCCAACTGAAAACAAACAGGCTTGTATGTCTGATTCTTTTTCTTTAAAACTTGTCCTGTTTTGACCTATTTACAATAAATATTTATAAACATTGGGCTTTATGTAATGCTAGGTGTTTCATGATAGAAGCTCTGCATGACCTCTTGAAGCAGTATTTTCTCAAGAGCATGAATCATTGACCTAAAACAAACTCTTCTTCTTCTTTTATATGATAAACATAATTGAGTTCTATATATAGAACTACATGTAGCTCAAAAAGCATGCTGCATGTTAGGTTTGCAGTAAGATTATTATTCTTTTAATTACTGCTTGGTTAAAGTTAATGCAAAGAGACAGAGCTATGAATGAGAACTGTCCAACTTCTGGGGCAAGTCTGCTAAACCAGCATGTTTTCTCTAAAACTGTGACTAGAAACCTGTTTCACTGAGAGGTGCTGAAGGGGAGAGCAATGCTGCACGGCTCTGTTTGGGTTTCTGCATTGAAACACTGGTTTGCACCTTGGCCTTTCCTTCCAAGTGACTTCAGGAATGTTTTTCTGCCTTGCATTAAGCCTAGTACTTGTAATTGGTTCTAATTGGCTTGTCCCAAACATTCACAAGGAATGCTGTGGGACTGAAGATGGAGGCACTGCCCTCTTTATGTCAGAACACTCTCCCTGAAGTTCCTGGAGTTGGTGACATTTGTTGGGAGTGTGATCAGAGGTTGCCAGGTCTGATGCACCTGTTCTAGGAAGAGACTGGATTATTCTGCACCGGTCTGCTTCTGGAATGAACTAATTAAGTTGTTAAGCAAAGGTTAATGATCAAGCACCTCATGACTTCTATATCTGGAGTAGGGTTTAAAAAAAATAAAATCCAATTTGCTTTCTAGCTGTCAGTGTGACCATTGACCAGCGTGGTGCTTTGAACCCTTGATTTGTGCTGCACTCTGTCAGCCTGCAGAGTTCTGGGAGAAACAGGGCTCTGTTTTAAAGTGTCTTTCCAAGTGTACGGACATAAAACTTTTTTTTTTTTTCTCCCCTGAAACCACAGAAGTGTGTGTGTGCGTTCATGTTACCTCTGAGGCACTGGCGCTGCCTGGTGAAAGCGTTCTGTTTCTGTGGGAATTGCAAACACTCCAGTGTGGCTTGGCCTTATTGAGAAGTTTGTTCAATAATTGTGGGTATAGGCTTGATACCTGTTCAAACAACATTGCTGAACTTAAGTGTTCATTCAGAGTCAAGCCTACATAAGCCAGAGGCAAGGTTCAAGGATGGAGTATTTTGTGTTTAAAAACCCCACCTGACTAATCTGGAGATCATGGTTGTGATTTCACCCCCCCAAAGTATGGAGACGGTTTCATTGCTTCTCTGTTGTTCTGTCAAAGAAGTCACAGCTGAGATAAGACTTCATTGCAACAAGAAATTCTGCACTACACCTTCCTCAGAGGGATGGAAGCAGTTATCTGGTGTGATAGAAAAATGCCCAGCAGCAAGAGCCCTCTTCCAGCATTCCCCAGGGAGTGCTGCAGGCTTGGCAGGAAGGTGGTGTCCCCAAGGTGGGGAGCTCACAAGGCTGGGTGCTGTGGGTGGGGTAGCCCGGGCCAGGCCCTGCCAGCAAGTTTGTGCAGTGACTCAGCTCATTCCTCTTCCTTGTTGAGCCGATGAAGGAGAAGATAGTGGTTAGGCAGGCTGGGATGAGTACATGAAGTGCAGTACAACTTCAGGTGCAGACAGTACTGAGAGGTGTTGAGAGCACACTGCTGTAACCTCACATATAGTGCCTTCAGTTTGAAGTAAAACCAGCCTGCCTGGGTTTTGGGTTCCAATGTCTCTCTTTAAACTGTGGGAAGGGACACTGTAGAGCAGTGAGTGACCATAAGAGTGTTTTTCTGCAAGAGCTAAAAGAGGACCATTTTATGAATCCCTCAGCTTGACTGATTCTCCCTAATTGTCATTTTCAAATCCAGATCTGGCCAATTGCAGTAGGATTTTCACCTGAGGGAATGGCAGCTGTGAAGTTTAGCCAGGATGTTCTCACAGAACAGATGAGAAGAGGACTGGGTTCCCTCAGCACACTGGCCCGGGGCAGGGGCTGTGCCATGAGCTGGGCATGCAGCCTTTGAATCCCTGGCCCAGCCCAGAGCTGGGAGCTGCCCAAGGCACCATCAAGGCTAATAGTAAGAAAGGTAAAAACAAAAAAACCTGAGGTTCCCCACTCCAGCTCTGCTCCTGCCCCCTGGAGAGGGCTTAGTGATGGGGAAGGCTGGAGATGGAAGGCACAGATCAGGCACAGGAGCAGGACTCAGGTGGTATTTTGCCTCGGTTACTAGCCTGCCCTCTCAGCATGTCTCAGTTTTCCTGCTATAAAATGTAGATAATCACCTTGGTCACTTCTTTAAAGCACACAGTCAGTACTGATATGCAAATTGAAATCAAGATAATGTTTTTAGACCTGTAGGCAACATGAGCAATGTTATTTCCCCACCCTGTGAATGTGCATTCAGTGGAGCACCTATACAAATAAAACTAGCTCAGATTTTAGTTCAGCAGTACTAGGGATCAGGAAAGCTACTGTTTGCCTGACCCTGGCTCAGTCTGCCTGCTAAGGATAACTTGGTTTGTCTGTTCCTTTGCACATTTTGTTCTGAGGAGTATCAGCTCAGAAACCTGCTCTGAAGAGCTCTGCAAACAAACCTTAAACCACAATTCTGCACAAAGGGACAGACTTTGTCCTCCCGGATGTGGCTGCTGGAGCAGTGTGAGGCAGTGTGGTTGTGGTCAGGCTCACAGAGATTTTTGGCTGTCTCCATTCTGTGTGAGTGCTGCACAGAAATGACTATCAAAACCCAGAAAATGCTGCTCCTGCACTGCAGAGGAGTTTTAATGAGATTTCAGCTGTATCACAAACCCATGGTGCAGTGGAAGAGTCACAGTAACTCCAAAAGACCAATGGGAGCTGCAGCCACCAGCTGGAGGTAGAGGAAGCATTTCTAGACAGTCTCCTAATTCCCCATTGCTCATCTCTTGCTCCCTCTCTTCATGTTTCAACCATGACCTACATTCCTTGGATGTATTTGCCTCCTAATTTGCATATTAATCTGAATAAAATGGCAGCATGGCAGTTTTTGCCCTTTCTGTTTATTTGAACTATTGTGGGACTCCCCAAATTAGGAGGTTGTTAACAGGGACTTGGCCAGCATGTAGCATGGGCACAAACAGAGTGGTGTTTGTTTGCTGCAGGGGGAGAGCAGGGACAGAGCGGGACAATACGGATCAAAACCTCACATAAAACTTGAAGAATATTTCTATTCCAGTTTCAAGGTTTATTTCAGTAATTTATAAGACAAAGCAAGTAATTAAGCACACAACCTTTATACTGTGTGTGTAACCTAGAACCAGGCATAACAGATCCATACTGTTAATATTAGCACAGCTTTAGTACATCTTCTTCCCTTTCTGTGAATAGAAAATACAGATGTGTACAATAAAAATTATGCTGGCAGTGTTCAACTTTCCCTTTCTTGGTAGAACTTCTGTTCTGTGTTTGCCCCAGGTAGAGCATTAGTCCTTTTCTTCACCTGAAATCATGAGTTCTTAGCCAAACCCAAACCACCATCTCCCAAGAGGAAAACCATCCATCCCCATCACCTTGAGACCCTCCAGACAAGGTGAGAGACTCCAGCTGAGAAGCACAGCAAGCACCGTGGAGTCACAGCTGCCACAAACCAAATAATGATAATTTCCAGTGAACAGAACCTGATACCCAAATGCACAAGCCCTTGATGTGAGGTCATGGGGTGCCAGGCCTTCCCTGTGTCCTCACCCACAGGCTCCTGCATGAGCAGATGGTCACACCAATAAGATTCACCAGTATGGTCAAAATAACAAACTGCAGCCCTACAGACAGAATTTCTCACATGATATTTGTGTTGTATTTTCTTCCACCACTCTCCCATGGTAGTTTTCCCCTTCGCAACAGAGCTACAGCTTCACTCCAGGCTGGGATCAGCTGCAGACCAGACCTTTCCAGGCAGCCACTGTGACATCAGGTGACACTGGTCCTGCGCTCAGCAGGGAGCAGCTGAAACCCAGGAAGTCCTGCAGGCACCCACCATGCCATCAGGAGCTGTCACAGGGCAGGGATCTCTGGAGAGATTGTTTCCCAGACTCCTTTTGAGGGAGTCTGGGATGTTCTTCTCTTCCACCATGGGCTGAGCCCATTAGGAAGACCCTTGGGTCACTTTTAGAAATGTCTCTTGTTCTCTAAATCAAGTCTATCAGTGCAGCCCATATTCTCTCTCTGTGGATTTTTCTATGAGATGACTCAGCTTCAAGGCTCATGTGGTATTTTAGAGTCTCTGATAACCTTTAATGCCTCTCTTCGTTTAGCAGTGAAATTCAAGTGCTGCTTCTCGAGAGCCTTTTGTGAACCCCAGAGGTTGCATGATTCCTACAGGCTGATTATTCTTTAATGTCTATGTGGGCTCCCTCCAGGCACAGAAGATTGGTTTTGCAATGCTGCTCTGAGTTTATTTAAAAAAAAATATTCAGATGGTTGCCATGAATTCTCAAGGCAGAGAGAACATCCTTCTACTTATTAAATGCAGCTCTCATGAGCACCAAATAGATCTTTTTGCAGAGTACATTAGCATTAACTCCTGCCTAGCTCTCTGTTCCTTAATTAGTTCCACATGCAAAAGTCTCCCCGCATAACACTCTAATGAAGAAAATGAGGCTGAGGTTTAAAACAAAATAATTAAAATCCTTCAATTTAGTGCCCAAAAGGCTGAAACAGCAGCTCCTGGTCCAGCAGTGTCTCCCACACATTGCTGTGGATGTTAAATGAAGTTCTAAATGAGCTCCTGTGTCTAAAATCTCACAGTTGCTGCCAGGACCCTGCTGTCAGCCAGGCAGGATGCGCTGCTGCCGCTGCCACTGACCGCCCCCACACCTGCACCACCCCCTCATGCTCTGCCTCGGGCAATACAAGTCATCTTCTTATCCCAAATCGGGCCCACCTGCTTCTGCCTGGCACAAGAGAAGCTATTGCAGAGTCTCTCCCCACGCCACTTGTGCGTGGGCGGCCGAGCGAGACGCAGAGATGGTTCCTGGAATCCCACCAGCCTCCCACTGCCGGCACCCACAGGGAGATCTGGGCACTTGCATTTTGCCTCTTTCGCCTCTTCCTTCTCCTCGGCTCTGCTGTTCTGCGCTCTCCTGGGTGCAGCTGTCATTAATTCATGGAGACAGCTGCCCGAAGGGCTCCGATTTCAATTCTCTATGGCGCTGGCTCACATTATGTTTTGCCTGTGAAAGTGTCAGGCTGGCAGGCAGCCACAGGAGACTCCCAGAGCTGGGGGCAGCGGGGATTCCCTGCCTGCTCTCCCAGAGGGTCAGGTACCGAGCAGCTTCTTCATTCCTTGCATATTTCCAACTCACACAGCCTGGCTTGTTTACATAAGAAGTCCCCAGCCTGGGGTGGTTGCCAAGGTGCAGAAGTCTCTTGAAGCTGTTACTTTCCCAGGGCTCCAGTCAGAGGTAACTCAGTGCCATTGCTGCAGAAGTCACAAATGATGCTCATGAGTAATGGTATGAACAGTAATTATATACAAGCACTGCGTAGGGTTTTATTTCCATAATCCCTGTGGATCTGCTTCCCCAAGAAGACCACCAGTTACTGCTATTGAGAGTTCAAGTCTTAACTCTGTCTTCTGATGGTAAAGGGTCAGAAGAAACTGTGTGGAGCAGTGTGGGATCCCAGTGTTGTAAAAAGAAGGTGCTCTGCATTTCTGGCCATCTTGCCTTCTACGCTGCATGACTTGAAGCTGGGAAAAAGCTGCCACATGTTGGTATGGGGATGTAACTAGTGCTCTAAATACCAAACTTTCAGCAAAGTGCAATAGGAGTCAAGAGCATGTGCTTAAACTATTTCTTGGCTTCAGTCTGTCCTTTGAGAGGCCACAGCTGACCCAAGCAGAAAGGGACACTCACCATGTCTTAGTTGTGCCATGTTGGTGAGCCAGGAATGCTGCAAGTGCCTGAGGTCCAGCATGGATTTTCACCATTACCCTACTAATAAATCTTTGACAAATGATCAGTATCAAAACCGAGACCCACCTGACAATCCAGACCTGCTGGTGCTTTGAAAGGGGGTCTCTGCTTGCCTGCAGAGAGGTTCTGATGTCATCACGGTGTCCATTTTTCACTTTGCCTGGAATTTACAGCAGTCTCACACTGTACCAAGAAGTCTTTTTTTTAATTTTTTTTTTTTTAAACAGAGTGAACGTTATTTTTAATTATTGCCCTTTGAAGCATATGTGTGAGTACCAGTTGTGGAAGGGGTAGCAATTGCCCTCCCCATGGCACAATGCCCTAAAGAGATAAGCTAAACAGGGCAGATCCATTTTCCCCCTTAAAAGCAAGCATTAGCTTCAATCACAAAACACCCATTTCCAATCAGGTGTTTTTCCCTAAACTAGGAATAATAAGAATAAAGTGCACCTTCAACTCAGGCTTTTTAAATAATGTAAACAGCTCATTTAACATTACTTGTATTTTATAAATTCTCCACTGACTCCATTAACATTGCTTTAGTTATTTTAAAGACCTTTTTCAAAAGGCAGCTTTCAGATTTATGTATTAAAAGCCTGTGTTTATGGCCCTCTGAGAACCACTGTGCAGATTACTCACAGGATCTACAGTGTCTGGCCATTTTCCCTCAGGAAAAGTTCACCACAGTACACTTGGCAGCTTGGTCACTGTGCTCCCAGAGTTCTTGTGCCCAGTGACGTGCAATTCCAAAGAGGATTCCTCAGGAACAGGACAACTTCTCTCAGTGGTGGTGATACTGTATACCAGGACACAAACCACAAGTAAAACATTTCTTGGTAAAGCCCAGCATCATGGCACAATGAACATCTGCTTTGGCTGTGGAGGAAACCTGAGTTTATTTAGAGGCTGCCTTATTCATGGTCTAGGTATGTCGTTTAGGCTGCATATTGTTCTCACTGAATTCTTGCAAAAAAACCACACTGAGATTTTAAATACAGCAACATCACTGGGCTGACTCAATGCAAACACTGGGTTAAAAGATTTTTGCCAAGGGATTTATATAAAGTCTCACTGAAACTGAAAATCTCCTCCAGGGGTTCCTCCCGGCCCAGTCTGCAGCAGAGCCTCTCCACCATGTTCAGGCTTTTTGTGCATGCTGACAGTTACCTAAAAACAACGCCCTGAAGGTGCTCCTAGAAAAACAAATTCTTCAGAAGCACAGCAAGGACTTTGCAAATAACTGTGCAGGAATAAGCTCAGAGTTTATGATCCCCAAACCTGTTCATTTAAAGTGGCTACATCACTGATTGGCTCTTTGATGTCAGTGAAGACCACCCTTTATCTGACCTCCTCTGAACAGCCTACCAGGGTTTACACAGAGCCAGGAAAGATTCATGGGTGGCAACTGCCGAGAAAGGAAGTAATTATTTTCTTTCATTACAGTGTATTTTTACTGTGTCACACATATAAAGAGTAGAAACAAGTGCAGGAGTTTCACTGAAATGGTCCATAGCGTTTCCTATGGCTTTGTGCAATCACCAATTCAAATCTGAACACCCACATAATTTTTCATTTCAAACACTCAACCCACCCACAAGAGGCAAATATTTGTATGGTTCTTTTATTGAGATGATGTCAATCTGGAAACAGACGGATGGACAAGAAGAAGGGGAAATACACATTCAGTTAATAGGAGCAATGAATCCTACAGTCATGTCCACAAGGCAGTTTGCTGCACACTGTGAGGTGCTGTCAGCTGGCCTGTCCAAGTGGAGGGTGTGTCCAGAGCGTGCCTAGAGCATCCCAGGGCATCTAAACACTTGTCAATGCTGTGACACAAACAGGATTGGAAGAATCCACCAAACTGAGCCCTGTGATGAGAGTGCCTGTGGATTTCCAGGGAAACATCACATATAATGTATAAAAATGTCTGGCCTGGTGGTGAGTGTTAGATGGGGATGCTTTGCTCGAGATTTTCTAATTGTTCTTCGAAAAATTTTATCTGCTCTTCAAGGTCCTTCTGTTCAATGAGCAAGGAGGTCTTGACTTGAACAAAGTGCTGATAGTCCTGGAGCTGCTGCTCTGTCAGGTATTTGGCAAGGATTCCAGAGACCACACGTTCTCTCCTGTCCAGATTCTCCTTCAGGTCCTTTGCATCTTCCCGCTGCTGAGACAAGAGCTTGTGCCGTTCGTGTAGCGATTGCTAACGGAATCGAAAAACAAAGCAGCACACCGTGAGAACCCATCATTCCTGCAGACTCTATTTCTTCATTTGGAAGCCACAGTCCATTTAATTTAATTAGTTCCTCTGGTGGGCTTTGTGTTTCACCTGAGTCTTTTCTCAATTGAATTACTCATTCTTGTGGCTTGTAAGGTAAAGACACGGTAAATGCCATCAAGGCTCGCTTCTCCTATGCTATTCTCATGAAAAAAAAATCAATATACTTAACATTCTGGTCATTTTAAAGTATCCTGCAACAATCTTCATTCAATTAGAAGCAGTTTAAGGCATGTATCTTTGTGTTTTGTGTGTTGCATGTGGCCAGAGTGCCACTGACATATTATTAGTCTTTATTAGGCATTTTATTCAAATATTTGAACAAATTACTTATATGTGTTTCCTATGAAGAATATAAATGTAATACTAGAGAAACAATACCCTCCCTGCCTACCATAAGGTGAAAGTAAGTATGAAATACTGTTTGAAATTATTCACATTAACACAACTGACATTTTGGAAAGGTGAATCCTGGCTCTCCATGTCACACGGCATGGAAGGACCTTTTTAGTGCTATTCTGTGTGTGAACTATGATGAACCTCCAGAGATACAGGTCAGCAGCAACATAGCTCCAGAAAATCCCAGTTATTCTAACGCTATGCTTTTCCAAATTCCAAAAGAGAGATAACAGCAGGTATTGTGTGTTGATAAAAACATGTCTAAGAGTGATAAGTACAGCAGGGAAGCATAATTCCTGGGATAAATTTGGCTTTTCTTCTTCAGCAAAAATGAGATTTTCCAAGAGTTGAAATTATTTCTTGGTCACATGAGACAAATCCTCATTTTCCATCAAAGCTTGCAACTTGAGTTAAACTACAGTGAGTTTTATCTCAAGTTATGACCATGCCTTCCTGCTCGCTAGGACAAACCCATGGAGTGAAATATGATTTCAAAAGGAGTAATTGATGCAAGGAAATTACCAGTGGAGAAATAAACCCACAAAAAGCCCTCCACAGGTTTGGAGCAGGGAGCAGCCCAAGGGTCCAAAGGTTACCCCTCTGGCTTGGAGCCTCTCAAGGTTTTGCTGTTGGCTCCCAGCACTGAGGTGCAGGCTCACTTTGCACTCCTGTGCTCCAGCACTGTACCCTGGTCCTCTGCAGAAACCTGCTGTGCTTCAGCCGTGGGGACACGGCCCTCCTGGGACATGAACACTGCCTGGGCACTGGCTGCCTGGGGTAATGGACAGCTAATAAACTAAACAAGCTGTCAGACAAGTGAGCTGAGCATAGCTGCACCTGCAAAGAGGTGAACCAAACAAGTTCAACACCTTGGTGGTCACTCACCTTCTCCTCAGCCTCTGTGCTGTCATCCACCCTGCTCATGGCGTGCTGCACTCGGGCCAGGCGGCTGGACAGGCAGAGCAGGAGGCTCAGCACCTTCTCCAGGTCCCCAATGAACATCAGGTAGCGCTCAAACTCATTGGGCTTGCACAGGCTCCTCACCATGACCTCCAGCTCCTCGCCCCACTTGGCACATTCCCTGGCTTCCACGAGAACCAGCTCCTGTTCCTCCCACAGCGTCTGCAGCCTGCACTGGAGACTGGCCATGAGTTCCAGCTGCAAAAAGAAAAAAAAAAACCAATCACAGAAACTGTTACTACTGAAGAGAATCCATATCAGTTCTAGAGAATGGATTTTCTTCACATTGTCTTTGCCAAATTTTTGATTTTTAAAAGAATTTTAAGCTACAGGAAGGAAAAAAGGGGGAAAAAAGCAGTCAATATTTTCTAAGCTGTACTTAATTCTCAGACTCTGAAAAGCAAATTACTGGTAATCACCTTAGCTGGTGATATATTCTCTGGCTCAGAGAGCTTCCAATCAGTCAGAAGGGAACTGCACTAAAGATTACAACATGATTACACAGAGTTGTTGTTCTAAGACATGGGCATGAAGTCCCAGCTCTGTACCAAGCTTTGGAAGAACTGATTGGAACTTCACTTATCATATGCACAGAAAAAGTCAGTTCCATGGGCAATTCAAGCAGACCATGGCGCCTGGGTAGAAAAGTAATCAGAGGAGGCTGTTTCATGGGGAAATTATATGGAAAAAGGCCTCAAGAGTTGAGTGGGAGCACACTGTCAGCTTCTTTGAGTTGGATAATGCCACCATGAACAGGAGCAGCAGTAACAGAGATGTAATGTGCACAGCAGGAGGAGCTTCAGGAAGGCAGATTGTCATTGCCTGAGATGGAGCATGGCCAGGGGAAAAAGCCCACCTAACTATGCAAAGCTACATAATCTCCCTTCCAAGCTCCATGCTCCTGTCACTGTCCAGCTGTGTCCCCCATTCTCTTCATGTATGGAATTAATTGGACACTGGAATGTGCAGAAGCTGCTGCCAGCTCTCAGAGTAAAGAATATTTCTTATTCAGGCTGCCAGCTCTAATTTATATTACAGATTTTGAGATTAAATTTGAATGTCAAATTGGGAGTTTGCTGCTGCTGCATAGGAGCTGGCTGTGCAAGGATACCTTTAATGATGATAGATGAGAGATCTGAGTCCGAGCAGGCAGGATTTAAACACTACCATTTATGATCAATATGCCAATTTGCCAAGACTTCACCTACTGGCAAAAATTGATTCAAAGTTACCTGTGAAATGTTATTTGGATAAGAATGTCCATCGTAATAATGACATTAATAAGAATTTCTTTGTCATGATGGAGAAAACAGTGGTTCCTGTGATGTCATCTACATACTTTCTTAGATGTGATGTCATCTGGCTCATTTGTGTTGACTCTGTTCCTCTTCAGGACTTGGTTTCCCATAGAGGCAGGATCTTTGCTCCTTTGCTTGGTTTCATGTTTAGATTTCAGACATTCTTCTGGTCCATCTCCATGACTTTTCCTGCTATTGGAGCAGAAAATAAGTACCCGTAGCAAACACTTACAGTTTTCTTTACAAACACTGAAGTTATGGTTTTATCCATCTTTACTTCAGCATCACCCTCCTCTCTTCTCACCACAGGAGATCATCTAATTTTTTAGAAGATATAAAGCAAAAGATCTGCAGCCTAGGTCAGTCACAGTTCCTTTAATAAGGAGCCAGTGAACCACTTTTCTTCCATCATATACACTTAACCTCAAACATTTCTTGATATGTAAATCAGAAAGCTGTATGTTTTCCTAACAAAACAAAAATAAAACAACGTGCTCAAGTTCATCTTACTACTAGTATGTATAGTATCTATACATTAAAATAGACCAAAGTGCTAGATAATTGGTTTTGTCTACTTACTCATTCTCCTGCGCATGCTGTACCTTTCCCCTTTTCCTGCGTGATTTATCCAGCATGGAAATGTTAACAGGAAACAAACCCTCCATCAGGTCCAAAGCAGTTTTTCTAAGAGGATGAGGCATGAGAATGTTCTCCAGAGAGCTGTCCTTGGCAATGATCTCCATAGCAAGCTCTTGGTATTGCTGGTCCTGAGAGGATTGCAGCCTCCTTTTGGGTAGGTGTGTCTCTCTCTCCCGGGGAACATCATCGTGCTTGCTCTGCATGGAGGTTTCCTGGGCAAGTAAACCTTTAGCTGGATTTCTGTGTCCTTGGTGAGGCTGAGCTGATGTGTGGGGATGCATTCCCTGCTCTGGAGAAGCTGCAGGCTGCTGGAGTGCAGCATTCCCACTCAGAGACTGAGCTCTGGTTTCCTCTTCCACTCGAGCGCTCTCCTTGCTTCCACTCCTTGGGACAGGAATAGAAGTTTCAGGAGCCTGCTCCTTTTTATCCTGACCACACACATGTGCAGTTATGTCATTATGTTCATGATTCTTGGATCCATCCTTCTCAGGATCCCAGAAACTGTAAGGAAGAAGACAGTTCCTTTTATTTGAGGCATTCCCTCAATAACAGATATTTTTGCAGACTGTTTAAGAGCTATGATCAAATGTTTCTGATGTTATAGTCCTGTCTGGAACTTTCAGTTACTTTTATGTTAACCTGATAAACTATGAAATTTCAGAATTTTTTTTCCCCATTAGCCATTCAAGTCTCCAGAAACCACTGGGATAATTTTGAAAGAGTGGAAATTCTTTTACTACAAAAGAGTCAGCATCACTGCCTTGCTGAGTCACAGTTCAGATGTTTATCTCCCTTGATGCTCCTCAAACTAGCAAAGAAACTATGGAGAGTTAAAACACAAATCTCCTCGTTACTGATGTTAAACGGCACAGTTTTTATTTCCTTTAAAAAACCACACCAAAATCGCCTATTGCAGCAGTCCTGGTCGCACATCTTCTCGGGACTGGGCATATGCGAGCTGTCGGAAATGCTGTTTTCTGCAGAGCTCGGATGAGGGAGCTGTGATCCCAGAGATGCGGTGGAGCACGGCTGGGCAGGGACGGCTGCTCCGGGGAACCTGGCACTGCACGCGGTAGAAACGCTTTACAGACCGACCCAGAGGGTAGCGGGTGAATATTCCCTCGCACAGGACAAGGAAGGATCCCGAGAGAGAAGGAGGGGAGCGGCGCCGGGGACAGCGGCTGTACCGGGCACAGCTCCCGCAGCCTTACCTGGGGCAGCTCCCGCAGCGCCGGCTCGGGGCTGCTGCGCCTCTGGCACCTCTGCTCGGCTCCTGGAAGGGAAAACAGCACACTGCGGCAGCCGCCACTTCAGGCGAGGCAGATGCTTAATTTTACTCAAACATTTTACGAATGTTTGTTATCCCCAGAAAGGGAAGCTGATGGTAGACCTCCAAGTAGGTTCGCCGAGGTTTGTGGGGTTTTTTTTGTTGGATGTTTTTTGGTTTGGTTGTTGTTATTGTTTTTTTCCTAGGGGAAAGGTTTGGGTTTTGTTCCTTGTTTTTTTTTTTTAATCTTTGAGGGTGTTTTTGTCTACCTCTTTTTTATTAAATAAACTGCTATTATGCTCTTCCTATGTAGCATCCATTTTTTCCCCCTAGAAAATCAAAGGAGCAGCTGTCAACAAAAAATACCTCTACTCTCATAACAATTCAGAATTTCAGCATCGGTGGAAGTTTGTCAGTCTCTTCAGTACGGTAATTTTAGTGATGTGTTAAACTATTTATTTTTTGGCCCTTTATCTTCTGAATTCTCCTCAACAATATTGACAACCACTGTCTTTCAAAATCAGGAGCCAAAAAAGGTTGGTCATTTATGAAATCTTTCCTATAATGACCTTTTTTGGGATAGGGCTCTAACTGCTCTAATGAAGTTGCTGTCATTAACAATAATGACAGCTGGAGCACAAACGGCCTCATCCTGCATACAGCACGTGTTCTGTGCAAATGCATCTTCCGAGTGCCAGAGTCACTCTTGACCTTCTTTATGCCCCCTTTAGGTACTGGTTTCTTACCTGTGTGGAAGAAGGAGTGGACTTTGGTCTCTCAGGAGCTCTCTTGGATGCAGAACCTGCCTGTGGGAGACTTCCAGCTGGTGGACACTTGCTGGTACAGCTCCTGTCCCCTTCGTTGGGATCACACCTGCTGGGCACGTTCAGTGGGGGAGCAAAAGGCAAAGGAGGAAAAACATCTGGTGATTTTTGCTCAGAGAGAAGTTGGCAGAAAACCTCATCATTTTGCATCTTCCTGTTTCCATTTGGGTTGGAAATCTGGCCGGGAGGCCCTTTGGGATTTGACAGCCTCTTCTGCAGGGGTGGCTTATGCAGTGAGAGGTGCTGTGAACCACCTGGTCTTTGACTGATCTTTCGTTCCATGTATTTGATCAGTGCACTGTGCTGGATTTGTTTCAGCTCTGTCCTGGAGACACATGAACTGGACAGTGCCCTTCCTCTGTTCTCCACATCCCTTCTCCTGGATGCCACTGCCTCTTGCACAGTGATTTCATCCCTAACTTGACTCCATGATACTTCCTTATCCATTGAGTGACTGAGCTTCTCAGGCTCAGAGTAGCACATTTTCTTTTGCTCTTGGGTTACCCTTTTCCTTCCCTCTGCTTGACCTTGTTGTGGCCTCCTTGTTTCTTCATTTCTATTGAAACTTTCCAAGGATTCTAGATGAGAAGGAGAGCAAGGAATAGGTTTGGCAACCTCACTTGCACTGGATAACGAGAAAGACCGAAGGTGTTCGACTGATGGCCTTTTAGAGGATTTCTGTCTCAGTCTGACAGGCAAACTCATCTGTAAGTCTTTCCTTTTAAAGGAGGTTTCTTTGAGAACCCTTTTCTGTGCCACTTTAAGTTTCTCTATATAGTCATTCTGGAAACTCTCTTCTGTGAATGAGGCAGGACTCCTGAAAATGAGATCTCTGCTCTGGAGCACGAGATCATCAGCACTGCGCTGATGGCGATGGCTGCTCCTCTGAAGTTGATGGCCTTCTCTTGGTCTCTCTAGACACTGTGCTGAGGCAGCATAGCTGCTTGATGGAATTTCCTTTGGTGAGCTCCTTGAGTCCTTGTTGGGGTGCCGGACATTGGTGGTTTTCCCTGCAGAAAGATAGTAAAGCATAGGAGTTGCCTGCCTGGTTATTTGTTCACCAGCACAGTCCTCCCGAAGCCGTCTCAAGAGCTGCGTTTGAAATACAGGCTGGTGCTTCTGAACAGGAGGTTCCTCCTGGTCCAGACATGTGCTGAGGTCGGGGCTGCTGTTGTTATCCTGGTTTTCTTTCTGGACTTCACGTAATGACTGAGATGTGGAATCTTCCTTTGGTCTGAAAAAAGCCATTTGGCTTGTGCCATCACAGCACTGCTTCCTTCCCTGATCCAACTCCCCACACTGAGGGTGCTTCACTTCCATGGCATTGCAGCTGCAGGACAGTGGTGATCTCTGCACTTTGTTTTGCTGTTTTGGGACTGGTTCCCTAACATTTCTCATAATTTTTCCTTCAGAATCATAGCACTGATTTTTCTCTGCATAACTGTTTGGCTTCCTGGGAGCATTTTTATTTAGAAGAGCATTCTCCATATATTTTAATTCTGAGCTGTCCTCAAACACATCCTGATCCATGTCTGAGTGCCACTCAGCATGGAGTGGGCCCTGAGCACAGGGCAAGAACTCTTTCCTCTGGCTGGGCCCTGGCACAGTGCTTGGCAGAGCTGCTTCTCTGGCACTTGGCTTACGCCCATCCCTGGGACACTGTTTGACTTCCTGTGTATCATTAACAGCACTGGGGTTGGAATGTGCTTGGTGATAGGATTTGGAGTTCATCTCTTTAGGAATTTTATTAGCATGACCTGAATTACAAGCAGAAAGTATTTTGGGGACATTCGCCACTGAATCTGTCTTTAAATATTCTTGAAAAATGAATGAAGAAGGTCTGCTGAAAATGTGTGGATTGCTTCTCTTTGTAGGTTGTTGTAATGGGCTCCACTCTCCATTTTCTTCTGTCTTTAATGCCTGAACTTTTGATACCTCATTTGTAAAATCAGAAGAAAGGTCCTTGTTTTCCAGAGTCTTTTCCCTGTTAGGGCCTACATCTTGCTCTGTGACTGCTTCCCAGTGTTGACTCCATGGTCCATCCCTATCTGCTAGCTGGCTGTCCTGCACACCAGCAGCTGGCTGCACACTCCCCTCAGTGTGCCCTGCAGAGCCTCGTGTCTCTCCTGACCTTTCCAGGTGTCTGTCAGTGATGTTATGGCTGTCGAGTCGCGTGGGAGGGGACAGTGGCGGTGCTGCCAGGGCTGCAGGTCCCTGGTTTGAAGTCCTTTGGGTAGGAGTAATTCCACAGCGATCTGTGAGACCGGTGCTGTGAGGGCTGGGGTGGGTGCTCAGGTCTGGTGCCTTGTATGGCTGGGGGGATCTGAGGTCAGAGTGGGCAGCACTGAGATTATAAATTCCTGTTACATATTCCGAGTCCATGTACGGGACCTGCTCTGGAGGCACACAGAGGTGTTCACCGTGGCACGATGGAGTGGGGTACTCTGGAACATTTGATCCTCCTGAGAAAGAGCTATAAGCAGAGTCTGCCCTTCCAGGGAGGTGCAAGAGATGGTCCATGCTGCTGATTGACTTCACTGACAAAAGATGCTCATTTTCAGAAGAGGCCACGGGTTCTACCAGCTTCCCAGTTCTGCCACCTTGCCTGTGAGTCCATCTTTCTATCTCATTCCCAGCTGAAGTCATGCTGTAGTATTTCCAGAAATCCAAGTCTGACTAAAAGTCCACAATCGAGTCGTTAGAAATGAACATTTTTCTCTTCAGTTACATTCCAATAATATCTAGAGGATCCTAAAAAAAAAGAGAAATGTGTTAAAAGACTCAGTGGGAGGATTCTCATGGCACATCTTGGAAAACCTTTCCCAAAGTCCTATAAAAAGTGGCTTGAGACAGACAGAGCATCTTGATGAGGCATTCTGCTGTCAGTCCCAAGTCAGAGATTTTAAAAGATTGCCAAATATTTATGGTTGCAGCTCAGAACTCCCCTGCAAACCCCCAAATAGACTAGGAAAAAGCACCAGCATAGAGTTAATGTACTACAAATACACCGTTTTTGCAGAGTCTGGACAACAGCCTGTTTATCAGCAGCACTTGACAGTTCCTCTGTGATTGCTGTGCATGATGCCCATAGGTTCAGTTTAACACATGGATCTCCACAAGCAGCAACCCAAAGGGCCAAGAGAAGACAAGCAGGAATTCTCACACCAACAGTGTGCCCCTCACAGCCACCTCTGCCAGCTTCAAAACCCCTGATGTGCTACCAGGCAGTAGGAGCCCCCAGTAAAAGACTGAATCTGGCACCAGAGTGGTGCTAACCAGCAACCTTGTTTAGTAATTCTCATTTAAACGAGCTCTAGAAACTGATTAGTTATTAAAAAAAATCTTGAAAGACTTCATCGACAATCGGCTCCAGAGAAAGGCCTTATGAGGAAACACAAACTGTGTCCAGATGCCTACAGAATATTACATGTTTGATTTATTCATAACGATTGAACTCACCAGACACTAATCTGCCATTCCCAATACCATATTTCTGTGATGGGACCTCAAAAAGCTTGCAGAAAGAGAGGTTTCAGGGTGATGTTTCTCTTTGATAAAAAAAAAATCACATTCCTGCCTTGTTTCAAAGACAGTCCTGCTATCATTCATTTTCATTTTGAGCCAAAGGAAGAGATGGATAGGAGCCAAAATACACAAGTTAATCTATAAATGAAACTTGGACTGGTGGGGCACATGAAATAAATTAACTAGTTTCTGGGAAACGAAAACAGCCTAACACCACAAAGTGGGAATTTGCCTGCTGCTTTTTTTTTTTGGTTTTTCTGGGTGTTTGTCTGGTTTTTTAATATTTAAGTAAGAAGCCAATTCAAGGATGTCTGTAGTTCTCTCCCTCTTTACAGATGATTTAAAACACAGTGAGATTTAATTGTCTGTCTGTGAATAAGAAGGAAATAGGAAGCATCAGTGGCTGGTGATGCCATTCCCCATCCTTTTCACCATGGTGTATTGAGGAGTTTAAAGAAATAAAAACCTTAGCTACTTGGTGAAAGGAATACCTTGGAGTTCCTTTGGGAAACCACTGAGGAAAAAAACCAGCTGAATGACTGCAATGACACTAACTGCAGACTGGGAGGGTACCACGGTGTGTCACACTGCAGTTACATTTCCTAGGCAAACAGAGTGCCTGGGAGTCTGCCCGTGGCAGGGAGCGCTGGCTCTCCCTGGGCTGGGAGAGCTCAGCAGTGCCTGGAGGTGCTCTGGGTACACAGGATCAAACCCCACAGGAGCCACATTCCACAAGAGATCCAGAAGGCAGATTGCTCTGTCATTCTTATCTCCCTTGTTTCCATTAATTTTTTCTCCCAGTGGAACTTCTCCAAGCAGCTTTACTGGTGGTGCTGTAAATGGACCCAGCCACGACTTTGTCTGGGAGGTGCTGGCACAGTTCCATGGAGGTTAATGCAGCCACCCTGATCTACCATGAGAATTCGGCTCTAACTTTTCACAGCAATGTGTAGAATCCAAGTAACTGTTGTGATTTAGTTCATGTCTATCAAGGAAAGTACTCTCCTGGTTTCCTGTACCAGTCATTCCCAAGATCTTTTTCCCCTCATTGTTTCAAGCTCCTCACTGGGATTTACAGTGAAGTTGGCAATACAGAGAAGAAATTTTTGACTCAGGTTTTTATGATAATACCAGAAGTAATATGAAATACAACTTCAGTATCTTAGAAGACTGAGGTAAGGACCTCTGACTGATACTGAAACACACCTTAGGGAAAACTCGTCTTATTTCTTTTGAAGAGGCTATTTCCTAAACTCTGGTAGCAGAGTCGTTAATCTCAATTTATTCAAAGAACTGTGTGGAAACTGCCTTCTCTTTTCCCTGTAAGAGAAAATCATTAATGTCCTTAAAACTTGAACAATGACATTATTGCCCTCAGCGGGGAGGTGGCAGAGCACCCTCAGGACTGTGCTGTCTCTGGGTCTCAGATATATTCTGGCAAGGCTGGAACACTCTGCCAGTTCACACCAGCTTGCAATACTTGCATTGTAAACAACTGAAAGCAAGAAGAAAAATGTTCAATTAAATTATATCAGAACCAAAACCACTGAAAGATGAAGGGAAGTGTATTAACAGTGTAGGAATGTAGGGAAGTGTATTCAGTCTATGCCCAAGGAAGAAATAAAGCCACTATCAACCTATTAAGTGCCAAGGTTGTTTGCTTTTTGGTTTTTTGTTGTTAAAAACAGAGGCAATCCACATCAACCTGTTCTGTTCTAGGGAAAGGTGATTTGCATTGCACAATCTTGAATTATTTGCAATCAACTCAGTATGTCAAAGCCTCATGTCTGGCAAATTAACTCTGTACAGAGAATACCTAGTGACTCCAGACCACAGTCAGTGAACGACTTACCTGTCTTATAAGGGCAAGATTTATTATAATTACAGTTTGGTCATGTTTGATCTCATTTAGAGTTTGCTAGGTGCCATAATTGATCCGTAACTCACCTGCACTTATATACAATGCTTGCCCAAACAAATCATCACCCATCAGAAACACAGGTGTTCTCTCTATCAAGTCTCTGATTTGCCCTCAACAACCCAGGAAAAACGACACATAACACAGTCTGCAATAATTTGTGTGCTTATGGAGCTCCCTTGAAGTGACCAACACAATCTTTCCATCACAGAAGCAAGAATGAGAATTTTCCTTAATAAACACAAGCAGAGTTCAAACTTTCCTAGCTCTCTTTTTGTGTAATTGCCCTTTTTATAAAAATGGCTCCATGAAAATAAAGGGGAAACCCACAGCTGTTAGTCTGGATCAAACCACAGTACACAAGTGCTCTCCAGAAGAGAACAAGTGTACAAAATGCAAAGCAAACACCTTGACCAACCTACCAATATTATGTCATGTCCTCATTTGTGAATGACCTGTTCCTTATCAAAGGGTAAACACTGGATGTAAATATTAGCTGACATTCTTCAGATTCCAATCGGTTGCACAGTCTGCAGCACCCGACCCATCTGCTCCGCAGACCGTGAGGTCTCATTGCTACCAAAGATCACCTGAGAGACTCTTGCCTTAGCAGGTGATCCTCCTGGCCTTCCCAGGGCAGCCTAGAGAGGCCACAATCCTGGGGAAGTCGGGCGCAGTCTCTGGCATCCCAGAAACCTTCAGCAGGTCATTGGTAGGGGATCCAGCACAGGTTCCCAGTTCTCCATCCAGGTCTTCCAGGACAGAAACCCACACCCCTGCACAACATGGATGCATTCTCAGTGACCCTACCCCTGAGATATGAGATGTCTGGAAATAAGAGCTGCTCCTCAGACCAGACTCTGAAATATCCAGAAATTGCAGACAAATGTCTGAAGTCTTCAAATTCCATCAATTTGACATGACTGTTGAAAGGATGAGAGAAATGGAAGAATACTACATTCAGGAAAGTGTGGCTGGCATTGCCTTTGTGCCTAGCATCTCTGAAAGTAAATATTTCTCCCTTTCTCTGCCTTTTCTTTTAAATAGATACTCTCCCTTCGTTATTATTTGTTTCTAGCCTATAATCAATGATTTTATCCCCTTGGACTTTCAACTTTAAGTTTGAAACAGGAAGGCAAATATAGCAGATGATATTGCCTTTTGTTGATTGAAAAAACACACTTTCTGCTAATCTTTTTTTTTTTTTTT
>VXBQ01001582.1:12768-25069 GCA_013400175.1 Phainopepla nitens | reverse complement strand
TTTTTTTTTTTTTTTTTTTTTTTTTTTTTTGGCTAAGATTTCTGAAGACTCTAATCCCTGTTTTTATATTTTAGTGCAATTTCCAGAACTATTGTGCAGGTAGGTAATGGTCACCAAGGATACTGTACATCAACACCCAAGGACAAAATCTCACATTTGGCTTCCAGACCCAGTGGAAGGCTCACCCTGCTACTGGGAAGTCAAAGTGTCACACAGTCCCAAAACAGAGCCTAAGTGGGATTTAGAGTAGGTTTATTCCTTGTGTGTACAGAAATAAATTTCACCATAGTTTGAGGAATGTAAACATTTCCAGGAAAACCCACGGATATACTCTTGAGGCTTTCTGGAGCTACCAAAGTGTCGTGAGAAATTCAGGGAAGGGTAAAAGTAATAATAATAAAATGCATCTCAGTATCCCCTTTTTTTTGTGTAGGGGCATAGACAAACCTTCCTAAACTTCCTCACCCTGCTATGCCAGGCTCTCTCCAGAAGGAAGAGATCCCTAGTGACCAGCATGGGAGCTTTGCTGGAGCCACAGTACCAGAAGGGTCCATCCTACACCTTCCTGGTGTCCCTCCCCATAGGGATGACCCCTCACTGATGGACAGGAACGTTTGGCATTTGCCTAACCTGCCTACTGGGAGAGGAAAAGCTGTGCCCAAATAAACTGCTTCTGGAGGTGAGAGTCTCTGGCCAAGGATTTAATGAGGAAGATCAGGCTTGGCAATTCTTCACAGCCCTGTGAGAGACCCAGCAGAGCACCCAACAGAGTCTGACCTTTTCATTAGAGCAGTCACCCACTACATACCTCTCCATTGTCCTTGAATTCCCTGACTTTCCATAGTCAGCCTCAAAAATTTCTCTTGGTTTCCATCAGCATTGGTCTCTATTCTATTAAACACCAAACACTTATTGTTTCTTCTACCTCTGTAAGTGCTTCTCAGAAAATGATTTTGCCAAAAATCACAGTTTCATCCCAAATGTATGCTTTTCTTCCCAGTAACTTCCATTTTATCCCTTTTAATGTCATCATATTTTCCTTATTTCTTTTTTTAAATTTGATCAAGTTCATTTGATGCCATAAACTTAGCCCCATGCTGCTTTTACAGGCTACAAAAGCACCACAAGAGCATTAAAAAATTACAGACTCTAAAGTACTAAAAATCAAAAAGAAAAAAAAATCTACTGACACTGTGGGTTTTTACATATATGTCTTTAGAATTAATATATATTATTAAATTAACTAATTAATAGAATAGAATTTAATTTGCATATATAATAAAGATGTTTTCTCATTTCTACCATGTTGACTGTTTCCCAGCAAGAAACACCAGGGAAAAATAAAATTCTCACAGTCCCCCTGACCTACTCCTGGCTGCACTGAACTTTCCACAGCTTAAGTAGCAAGACAAGCTCACAAGAGAAGCCTTTAAATAGGGGCAATCCAGTTCACCATCTCCTTCCACTGACATGGTTTTAGTCCAGAATCCTATGAGTTGGTTAGCAATCTGTGCAAGCACAGTTTTAAAAACATGTTCATTATTAATTGCCTCTAATTAGAAAAACCCAAGTCCTTATAACAGGCAGCTTCATCACCTACCACCCATCCCAAACCCAACGTATTCCCAGCAGTGCCTGGATCAGAATTTGCATTTTCCAGCTTTATCAGAGCTCTGGGAGAGCTGACGCTCACTCAAACTTGCTATTGAGGGTTGTCTGGCTGGGAAATGTCATGAAGTCATCTTATCTTTGAAGAATTGTGGTTTTCTGGCACCTACATATGCTTTATTCTAATATAAAACTTTTCTCAGAAGCTTTATGGAAGGCTATGTAATTGCAGTCCAAGAGTCCTTGCCAGAACAACACTGCAGGTTCCAATTTCTACTTGCTGTAGTTATGTTTTCCACAGACAAACCTGCCATGAGAACAAACATTCCTGCTGCAGCTCCAGTTTCGGGAAAGGATGGATCCAGAGGCCTTACCATGAAATCATTTGAGTCCCACAGCAGGAGCAGAACCCAGGCCTCTCACCTGCTCAGCACTCATCCTAACTACAAATTAATTTTTTAATATCATGTAACTTTTCCAGTCTTTCATAGCAGCAGTCTGAAATATAATTGGCAAACAATATTAGCACTTCCATTTTCTTGTATTTAAATCAGGGATTAAGAAGTCATATCAATTAATTTGGTATTTTAAAAAAGCCAGTAGCTCTTTCTTATTTTAACACAGGAGACAGAAACTATTTTTTTCCAGAGAATGTCTGTTTTCAGTCTAATTCATCCAGATGTTAAACAAAATTGTGCCTGCTTTGGGGCAGACAGTAATGCAATATCCAGTTACTACAGAACATTCCACTGGAACAAGAGGAAACCACCAAATATACACAAGAAATAATGTATTAGACTGCTGTGTTCCTTTGGCAGATATTGCATTCCTGTATTTTCCCACAGCTTTTGTTTGGGCAGAATTCATAAGCGTTTGTGCTTAATCTCACTGAACATATCTCTGGTTTCCACAACAAAAAATGAGAACCTGGATTAGTAGTTAATAATAATCTGGAAATATCCAATAGTTACATTAGAGCAGGGTTAGTGGTGGGGTGGGGGTTTCTTGGATTTAGGGGCAGAAATCAAACCCTGGGTTGGCAAAGAGCATCACAGAGTCACAGAATGGTTTGGGTAGGAAGGGTCCCTAAAGGTCACCTTGTTCCACCCCTGCTGTGGGCAGGGACACCTTCCACTGTCCCAGGCTGCTCCCAGCCCCATCCAGCCTGAACTTGGACACTTCAGGGATGGGGCAGCTTCTCTGGGCAACCTGTGCCAGGGCCTCACCACCCTCACAGGGAAGAATTTCTTCTCAAAATCTAAACTAAACCCACCCCCTTCAGCCTCCCTCCAGACACTCTGCAAGACTGGCAGGAGATGTCAGAGGAAAGATGCTGGGGGAAGCATAAATTAACTCAATTCAGGAAAAGGCAGCACTCAGAGCTTTTGTGAGAGACTTTTCCCAAGCAGGTGATTCCAGGACAGGTATTTGCCTCTGATAACAGGTGGGTAATTCAGAGAGCAGTGGCAGCTTCAGTGAGAGGGTCTGCTGGGTACATACAAACAAGGGACCAAGAGATTTCCTGTCTGCAGCACTGCATACCAACTAGGCCCATCCAAACAGAAAGGTGTGAGTTTTTGCAGATCCACCCTCCTATATTTAACCCATTCTAGAGAAATTCCCCTCTGAGTTCCCAAATCAGTCCTCTATAACCTGCATTTCAGCATTAGCCTCAAACATGCTGGAGAATCATTAAGTACATTTTATACAAAGGTAGCTATTTTCTGTGTAAAAATGTCTACCTGCCAGATCCTTCACCTGACTCATTTTACACAGACCTAGATTTTATTTATTCTTAAAAAACCCACATAATCTTCACACTCAAGGATAGAGCGGAGCTCCTGTGGTTGTATTAGACTCAGGTGACTCTCCAGACTGTCCATGTCCACAGCAGGGGTGCAACTGGTCCCTTATGCACTGCAACACTGATAATTTTAGCATTTTAAAGATAAATTTTCTGTTACAAATTCAATTCTGTCCTCAACGATTTGGTTACATTCACACATTTCCCTATGAAAATGCCATCTTTCACAGTCAGAGATCCTGAGGACAAGCCCTGAAGTTCAGGTGGCCTGGCATAACCATGTGTGCCTAAGACAGCCTCCAGCCCCAAGTTAAACATTTCAAAATGTGGTTTTAATATTTTCCACCATCCATCCTGCCCCTCCCTCTGTTTCCAGGCTGGCTGTTACAGGAGGGTGCCTCAGAGGGGAGCACATGGACTTCGGCAGCAGATGCTCTGCAAGGCACCTGAGAGCTGAGCCAGCCCTGGGTGGGGAGAAAGGATTGATAGAAAACACAAACACCTGTTTGTCCAACATTGCTTTCTTCTCTGCCCACCATCCACCAGCTCATGCCTGGCCCTGGATGGGCTCTTGCTACAGGTTTAAGTCTTCCCTTCCCAGTGGGCCCATAGGCTCTGCCTGCCCCGTGCTGCCAAGCTGGGACAGCACCATTCTGCACCTCCCCTTCTGCTGAGACCTCCCAAACCACCCAAAAACGGCTGCCACGAGCCACGGCACCCACTCACTGGCACAGGGCCACAGTGCTACAAGTGCCTGGCGTGGCCGGGGCTGTCCCAAGCATCCAGACCCACGTACCACACAAACTGCACCAAACCCTGTGACAGGTGTGGTGTCCCCCAGCTGCTCAAGGGACACTGCTGAGATAAAGGAAAATCTGCTTGTCAGGAGACACCAGTGAGCTCATCCACCACACACTGTGGCTCTCAAAGGTCTGCACCTGAGATCTCACTGAATCCCTCCCCAAACACAGGCACTTATCCACAGGCTAAGGAGCAGTTACTTAGACCATGGATCAGCAGAATCATGTTCTCCAGACTTACAGCAAACACAATATAAACAACAGAGTTACCAGAATGTTCTTTTCATTCTTTTTCTTGCATAAAGCAAATATACAAATAGACAGCACAGCAACTGGTGAAGACAATATGTACCAGGTACAGGCATCTAAAATACACAAATACACATACACACACACACACACACACACACTCTGGGATGTTGTTTGGTTTTGTTAGAATCATAGAACTACAAAATGGTTTGGGTTAGAAGGTACCTTAAAGCTCATCCAGTCCCACCCTCCCCGCCATGGGCAGGACACCTTGCATACCCAGGTTACCTCTTAGCTCCAGCAATCTGAAGGCACACAGACTGTGCAAATTTTCTACCTCCAATATTCTCTTTATAAAACAGAAGCCAGTGCTCTGGTTCCACATTCCAGCTGTGCCCACAGAAAAATCTCCTAGTCAGGGAAGCAGGAGTCTGCAGATCACAGCCCGAAGGGGTCTCAGTGCACTCCCAGGTGTCAGAGGCGATTGCCATCTCTCACCTGCTCACCGCGGCACCGGGATGTCCCAGCGCCTGTGGGTGGCTCCAGGGGCATCGCAGCTGCAGGGCACGGTCACAGGCTGGACACTGCCCTGGGTTTATGGCACTCTGGTGCACAGCAGTGGTACAGTGGCAGGGGAGAAGGAAAGCAAGCAAACAGTGGGCTGGGCTATTTCATTATCTCACCAGTCAATCATTAACAACAAGGCTGTTTCTGCCTGAGCTCTTGGCTGGCGGCCACGACTCCCACGTGGGCACGACTGAAAAATTCCATGAATATGCTGCCAAGGCCACAGAGGAGAGACCAGGTGAGGCCTCTCCGCCCTGCAACCCAAAGCACTCCTGTGCATCCCACCAGGAGGTTCCCACTCTGTGCTGTCCCCAGCCTGGGGTCACCGTGCACGGGCCAGTTTGCTCTGGGGCAGTTGAGAAGCACTGCTAGACAAAAACTAATTCAATCCAACTGAAATAGTGAGATTTAATCCAACAAAGGAGTTAGATTTTATTTTCTTAAAAGATTATGAACTGTTTTCTTAGGGGGAGAGAGAAAGAGCTGTACAGTAAAAGTTAATGCAGCTCAAAGCAGCTCTGAAGCTGTGTTTCATATGCTAAAGGGTTTTTTTTTGTTTTGTGGGGCTTTTTAATTATTTCAAAATATTTTGTTCAGAAAAGTGCACAGAAGGCACAGAGATTGAGGCGTTCATGTATGTTGTATGACTCTGAATCCACTCAAGCCTCTGCAATAAGTTCTTTCTGCCTCTAAATATAGGTGATGAAGCCTGATATAATTTATAAAGGCCTTATTCGGTGAGATGAATTCCTACTAGTTTCCAGATGGGCTTAAAAAATAAGCTGATTTTGTGCCACTATTTTTTCCCTCAAACTAAGCTGGATAATGCCATGCAGGCCACAGCTCTATGATTTATGTATTGTCTCTCAAGGGACCACTGGGCATTCCTTCCACATTTCCTACAAAAATAATCTGCTCACCTGGGGCAACGTTGTTTTTATATGTTGGGAAGGACAAAAGTGGTCTCCAGTGGGACACAGACAGACAACTTTGGGTTGCTCCTGGCCTCACCCTGCTCTCCAGCAGGGCTGTGCCAATGCCATCACAGAGAGTTTGGAACTGGGTTTACTCAGAGCAGCTGGAGAGGACAGGGATCTTTTTTTTTTTTTTTTGGTAGTCTCAATCCACTTCTCCTGAGCATGAAGAGCCTCTGGAATACTATTCACTGATTATTCATTTAATTCATATTTGAGGTTTTTCTGTGAGCAACCACCCAGGCTCCTCCTCAAAGTCCTCTGTACAAATAGGCCATCCCACAGCTCAGTTTCTTTTCACCAGCACATGTGTTCAGTAACTCCTCAAGTATGGAGGAAGGCTCCTGAGAAGTTACTCAGTAACTAACTCAGTGTTTAGTCATTGCATTTAATCCTATTTTTACCCAGCAGGGACTTGGTATCTGAACAAGTGTTCTGCAATAGGAGGTAAGGGGACATTTCTGGGAAATGAGAAGGAAAGAAATCCTGCACTGTGGGAAAAAGGCAAACCTGAGCAATTCTCCTGCCAAGTGATGAGCAGAGCCCTGGTTTGGGGCAGAGCTGGCAACTCCAGCGGTGCCTCCTCTGCACAGGAACTTTTGTACATTCCTTTTGCCAGTGAAACGTTTGTGCAGGTCTTTCAGAGAATGACTGGTTTGGGACAGTGCTGCAGACAAGCCTGGCCTCAGTCCTACAGGAACAATCAAGTTTCCAGCAAACCACTTGAGAAAATAGGGGAAGTCAAAGCCATCATTCCCACCCTGCACCTCAGAGAGCTCATTCAGCAACCCCTGCCTGTCCCAGGACTCAGACAACTGAACCCTGCAGCAGAGCTATTCACTGTGGGTTTGGTTTGGCTCTGGGATTCGTCACAGATCTTAGCAAGGTTTGGCCCCTATATATATGAGGAGATTTTTAAAGACATTTCAACACATCAGAACTGAGAGTGTCCAGACCTTTCCAGACAGAGCACAGCGCCCAACTTCTGTCTCTGTGAGACAACTATGCAGATATCCAAGTTCAAGAAATGAAGTGCCTTGTGTATGTTGACTGGGGATGAACAACACTCTTCTTACCACACTGTTGTCAGGATAAACCCACTAAAAACTGTGGGAATCTTGAAAACAAACACAATTCCCACATACCCGGAGGCTGCTGAAAGCCTCTGCAAGGTGTGGAGTGTCAGCAGATCACCTGAAACTCTGCAAAACTGCAAAGCTTGGGAAAACAGCCCTGTCACTACAGTGTCACCAAACGTGAGCTCTGAACCAGTGGAAATTTCACCAGTAACTTGCACTAATACACAGCACTGTGAGTGCGATAATAGTATTCACCAATTATAAAATATTCCCAGCTGTAAATCACATGTTCCAAATGCTCCTCCTCATTTATAAACCAGCTGCCTTGTAAAGAAGTTATTAAATGTTTCATATGGTCTGCAGCTCTAGTGGTGTGTATCTCACAGCGGCAAATTGTTCCAAGGCTGGATTCCAGGAGGGCTCTGCAGTCACACTCACACATGCAACAGCGAGCAGAGCTAACAGGGAGCAGGTGGGAGCTCCTTCAGGGCCCCAACTGTCACAGTAAATCCATGTGTCACAAGTATTAGCAATTAAACCTTCCCACTGCCTTCACATGAAGTACGGCAGATTTGGGCTGAATAATTGCCCTTTGCTATGTCCTTGAATTCAATCACAGGGTAAGATATTTAATGACTAATAATGATTGAATGAGATTTGAGGGAGACACCCCCAAAGAGAGAATTTACAGCTGCTCTTGGCAATTAAAAACACTAGAACATTAGTGTCAGAGAACATGACAGCACCAAGGCAAAAACCTCACCCCTGTACCAGCCACGAGCGCGCCAGCACCCGTTCATCACCACGAGGAAATAACCCAAATATTCTCATGATATTTACAAATCATAAAGTTTGCTTAGGTTTGCAATTGACAAACTTATAGTAACCATAATAAACAGGGCTGAGAGTAAAAATAAACAAGCGATTTTATAAAAGCAACAAAGCTGACATTCATTTTACTTATCCTTTGGTACCTAAACTTTTAGAGTACATTGACATGTTTTCAAACTTTTCTTCACACCCTGAAATATTGATATACATGGTGGATTTCTTAACTGAAAGCTAAGACTTTCAGGAAAGCCTTGAATTTTTACAGCTGGTGCTTTCAGAGATGCATAAAATCTCATGATAACCCCTGATAACCATGTCAGGGGTTGCCATCAGCACGATTTTAATTTCTGAGCACTGCCGCGGTCACTGCACAAAACTGCTTGAGAGTAGAAAAGCAATAACTAGGATTATAGGCCAAAGTTTGCATCTTAATGCTACTTTGCAGGTTTGCTGCCTAATCTGCACTGTGCTGGGATGTGTCCTGCACTTATGTGCAGCTCCTGAAAGCAGGAACTTAGAATTCTGGATAAAACCTGCAGACATCAATGATCAACACAAGCAGGGGTGAGGTCTGCTTCCCGTTCACTGGCACCCCACATTCTGCCACTGCCCCTTTACTGCCAGTGGACAGTGCCAACAGCACAGAAATGCCCCCACAGGCAGCAGGGACAGCAGAGAAACTCAGCATTAAAATAATTTCTCACAGCTGTGACTGACTTCTCTCAAAGAGCCCCAAATACACCAAACCATTAGTGGCTGAACCCCATAAGGCCGGATAAAGTGAACCCCAGTGAGGAGCTGTGGGCAGGGCAGGCCAAACCCCCTGAGCCCTGCAGGGCTGCCTTCCCAGCCTTTTTTACCAGGTGTTGGAAAGTGCAGTCCAAAGGGGAAGCAACACAAATAGCAGATGCTGCCCATAATCACTGCCTTCAGCCAGAGGGCTGTTACCTTTCAGGGTTATTTTCATTCCTTGGCATCAGCTGGGATACAGATGGCTGTGCAGTTACTTGCTGCAGAACTAGGTCAGTGGCAGCACTGATATCCAGGAAAAATAAAAATCCTGGGATTTAGCTACCAAAACCATCCAAGTAATAGCAGCCTAACAGACAGAATAATATCACTGAGAGATCTCATCAATCCCGCTCTTCACATGGGCTGCCTTACCTAGTGACCACACCAGGACACCAGGACAGAGGACTAAAGCAGTGTCATTACCGACACATATTCATTATTTTTTCACTAGAATCCAATAATTCCTACAGGAGTTAATCCTTCTAAATGACCTTATATCAATACATAACCAACTTTTTTTTTTTTTTTTTACACTGCCTATTATCTAGTTAATTTGTAATAGTTTCTAGAAGAAAGGTTAACAAAAGTCACTACTGTTTTCTAAGTCATCCTGATGTTGCATGGATCAAAGACAGGTCCCTATGTTCCTTCAGTCCCTGGTTTAATACCAGATGTCCTGCAGCCAGAGCAACTTAGGGCAGTTTCCTCTCCTCATACTTCTTCCAGGGCTGGTTTCCCAATTCTCAGCACTATAAGCAGTTGCAAGGAACAGGGTTTTTGGCTGCAGCATGGAGCAGAAGGAAGCAGCTATGTGCTGAGGGAAGCAGACTTGCAAAAAAACTACCTTAAATTGCTATGGCTTCTCATAGTCATGTAAATCTTCACTAGCAGTTTTGACTGAGTAAGGTTACATGATTTGTCCCTGGTAAAATATATAAGGGTAGATCTTTAGATGGGAACAATCAAATCATATCTGGAAGCCTCATTAGAAAAGTGAACAAATATTTAGCCAACCAAGTCTTGGTTTTCCATCTGAAACCAGGTTGTGAGCACATTTAAGTACTATACCAGCAGTGTCTGGGCTCTTTGAAACCATAGGAAAATCTTCAGAGAATATCCTATCACACAGCAGTGGAACATTTTCACTTTCTGATTCAAGGAGTTGTACCAGCCTGGATAAGTGGTTTTAATTAATTTCACCATTTTTTCTCAAAGTAGCTGAACTTCCTATGGCTCATAGATCACCAGTGATCCCTGGGCCTCAGAGCAGAATCTGCTCAAGCCATTGAAATGGAAATGGGTCTGAGTTGCTGCTGGAAGGGGACAGATTGCCTTCACCCTGTCTCTCCCCTGTCCACCACACCAGCCTTGCTGCAGCTCTAGTCCTTGAACTCTGCTGAGCTGGTTCAGTTGCTGATCTGGCAGAACCTGATCAGGGTTTTTATTTTTTATTTTTTAGTTTCTGGATGGTTTATTGAGCTGAAGGAGTTAATAGAGGAATTGGGTGAATTTTCAGTCAATGTCAGGAGAAAGGAGAGAGAGGAGAGAGGAGAATGCTGCTGAGCTTCCTTCAATATGAAAAGGAGTGTGGGCATGAAACATGGGGAGTGTGGGCATGAAATAAAAAGCATTAGGGCCTGTCCCTCCAGCCTGGGACTCCCCTGAGCTCATTGCAGAGGTGGGTCCCTGGAACACAGAGATTCACCAGAAATCTGCATTGAGTCTGTTGATGATTCCACACAAATTAATGGCAAAACTCTTTTCTTTAAAAGAGAGAGCCTTCAAAAAAGGATCAGGGCATTTTGCTCAGGGAACGTGTCATTCATCAGAAGCTGGACACTCTCATTTTTCTAGATATTTATAAAACCAGAATTTAAACACAACTTGTCACTGCATTAAAAAAATGTGTTCAGGAGCTATACTTGCAGACAGGTATTAAAAGAATAGCACAAAGTGCAAATAAACAGCTCCCATAGGAAGGGAGATCTGTTTGATTCTTCAAACACTGTAAAATGCCAGAGAAGTAAGAAGAGAGGAACATCTTGGTTCCCCTGGGGCAAGGGTCCAGCTGAAGAGCAGCAATGCCAGCTGCTGCCTGCTTTTGTCATCACATTTTTGCCCCTCTCCTCTGCACTCAGAAAAATAAATTCCAAGGGAGGCTCCTGGCAGGCTGTCACTCCAGTCACAGGGCAAGGCAGCAGCCGAGTCTTTGCTTTCCCTCACAACGCTCCAGCACAATTGGGGCTTTGTTAGAGGAGGCTAAATAAATCATGTGGTCATTGGATGTCACAGAAAAAGGAGCATTACATTATTAAGTTCCAGATACAGAGCAGGGCAGCTCTGCCATGGTCCCAGATAAACCAAGGTACAGCAATGAAGCCAAAACCCAGCAGTGAGGCAGGGCTTAAAGTAAAAATTATCAGGGGACAACAGAGATACAGAACATGAAGGGCTGGGTTTTGAGGACAGACTAATTTAGAATAACAACTGACAACAGGTATTTCTTTCTCATGCGCTTTTGTCTTCTGCATTGGAGCTTTTAAATGTGTAGACCCAGCAGGATCTGATAAATGTCTCTGCAATATGGACTCTGGTTATGGATTCCTCCTCCCTGGAAGTGTTCAAGGCCAAGGCTGGACAGAGCGTGGAGCAACCTGCTCTAGTGGAAGGTGTCCCTGCTCAGGGCAGGCTGGGTGAAGCTACATATCTCTAAGATCCCTTCTAACCCAAACCATCCTGTGATTGTATCAGTGTATATTTTTGGGGAAAAAAAAAAAAAATCAGGCTGTCTCCCAGTGCAACTTGAGCATGTATTTTCACAAGTAAAAGCAATATTATTCTAGTAATCAAACACTAAAAAGGGTCTCAGAGGGCTTCGAGCAAACCTGGCTCATTAACAACAGAACATTCAGATGTGGTGTTAGTTTGGCCAGGAGTCTGGAAATGCCAGTTAATCATTTAAATTCTGGAGTTCCCCTGAACTTCAGAAGGCATTGGGACGACAGAATGAAATCAAAGCCATTTTACACATAATACTTTAGGAAGCTCATGTTTTCTTTTTTATGAAACATTCCTGCTAATAAGAACCTTATCCTGCAAGCCATGCACAATGGAAATTTCCAAACAATTTTTGCAAGAGTTTTCACTGTAGGGAAAGAGCACAGGAACAAATTTCAAAATGCTTTTCAAGTGGTACAGTTAGAAGTTATTAACAGAAAACAGGAAGCACACAGGTTGTCAGTTTTGAAAGTCCTATGAGGGGATATACAAGATGCTACAACTGATCTCTGCTTTTCAAACTTGATTTTATATACATCAAAAGAAGCAATTGTCCTAGACACACCGTGTGAAATTCTATCAGTCTCATCTAATGATGACAATTGACTTGCAAACCTGGAAAAGGTTTCTTTTTCATTTAATATATGCAAAATGCTTTTGTTTTACTATTCTGTTTTATGTGATTTAGGCAAAATTACTTTCAATATATATTTATTTATATATATACAGATACTTTGAACTCAGTGCTTCTCAGTGGACATATTTGGAGCTACACAGCTGTTTACCCACTTTCATGCAGTGAGTTAAGGGCAAAAGGGA
>VXBQ01001582.1:374-12627 GCA_013400175.1 Phainopepla nitens | reverse complement strand
GCAAGTTGTTTATTTCCAGTTCCCTGCTCTGCTGACCAGAGCAGATTTCCCATGTTAGGTAAGTGTGCCCCAGGAGAGCCTTGTGGGCATGGCAGGGTCACTTCAGGCCTCGGTCACAGATTCTTAAGACCAAGAGATCCAAGTGTCCCCATGAATAAGCTGCAATTCCAGTGGTGTGTTAGAAGAGGAGCCTCCCAAACCCCCCTGAGACACCTCTGAAATACCATCAAAGCAATCCCCCAGACCATGCTGCTTACCTGGGGCACGCATGGGATTGAGGTGTCTCCTCCATGCTGGTGCTTGGGATGTGTGTGTGGGGAAAGGAGAGCAGCTGGTGCCAAAGGAAGGGACTGAGGCATCCCAGAGTTGCTTACATCCCTGTACTTCTCAGCTTGGCTCTGGTTCTGCATCTGTTGGATCCGTGGGGCTGCTCAGCCTTGCTGGGAAACGCCACATGGCAGAACTATTAACTGAGCTTCCCGAGGAACAGATGCTGCTTATGGAGAAAGTCAGAGTCTCCAGCTAATCAGCTTCTTTCAGTCAAGGGATTATAGGGAATTCTTATAAGATTGGAACTGGGAACTCAAAATTCTGCACCAGCAGAGACATGAGAGACATGAACCTTGCCAGCCAAGATCTGCCTGGAACTGCTTTTTGGCATTGTCCCATCACACACATCTTCAGTTCGACAAATGAATCAGTTAAGCAAGAATTGCTTCAAATTGTATCAGAAATCACTTTCCCAGCTTATCTGGGAAATTCCAATTCCCCCCCAAATTAATCCAGTTTCCCCAAGGTATTGGGGGGGAAGAATGACCAAACTGTACATGGGAAGCAGTTCAACCAAGAGGCAGTAACTTGGCAAGGGCTGCAAAACACTCCTGGAAGTGGGACACTTTTTTTAGGTGGTTAACTCCTGCTGAGGCCTCCTGGCAGCACTGAGGCAGCTGGAGCAGCAAACACCATGAGGATTGTCACAAACCTCACCTCAAAAAGTATTTTACTATCTAAACCATTTGTTTCACAACCCATGGAAAGGTTGTTGACAATCTAAATATAAGTATTTATCATTTTATATTAGTAACTTTTTTCCATGCAAATACCCCTTGCTGATTTATACTGATTATCATAAAAATTATTAGCATAAAACATTTGCTTCAAAGCAGGACTGGTATTTTATGAGGTTCAGTGGACAGCCCAATGCATAAGTACTTCTGGGCACATGAAGAGCCAAATGGTATTTTTTAATTCTGACCATATTCCTTTCCTGTTCTTGGAGAAGCCTGCATAGTAACTGGAGCAGGTGCAAAAAAAGTTCATGATCCAAGAAATAATCTGACATAGATGTATGTAAGAAATGCTGCACCAAGAATAGACTCCCAAAGAGGAGAAATGCCATTTCATACTCGTGATGAAAAACAAGACAGGTCTGTTTATTCCTGAAAGGTTCTGAGAGTATCGGCATTGCTTCACATTTTCTGCTACCTATTCTGACAAATGTTTATCCATCTGACTGCAGTATTCCAACTGGAAATGGGATTAGAGCCTGACACTTGGTGTCACACCATGTAACAGGATACTGTTATCAAAAGGAAACACAAGAACTCAGATCTTTGGAATTGAACGCGCTGTGGAAATACATATGAAGAAACAATTGGAATTTAAAAACACTACAGTCAGCTTCTCCTAACTCTTCAATTTAAAAGGCTAGACAGCACTTAAGATTTTTACATTGATTCAACCAGAACAAAACAATTAATTTTTACATTTCCAAAGTACTTACTGCAAAGTTATCAAGAAACTATGTATTCTTCTAAAGTCATGAGACAGGCTTTACAAGTTACAAGCTTTAATAGTAGTTGTGTCAATTTTGTCAACAGTATTTGTTCAATATTGACACATTTCTTCTGACTAGTCAGTTCTACTGTATCACAACTTTATGCATTAGTTGGCCAAATATACATAGATATATATTAGCTGGCCAAATAAACATAGGATTTCAGTCAGATCTCTTCCCCTTCAAGAATTTACAGAGTAGGTGTATGTATTTTATCTATACATGTTATACATGTGTGTGTATAGTGTGCCTGTATTTGTATACATACACACAACCCCAGCAAGCACTAGACTGCTCATGCCTGCTGAAAGAAGCTTTCACAAATTCCTGCCATTTTAGACATGTGCAGGGGTTCAAGTGTCCAGAGAGTTGTAACAACTGTGGAAAAAGCCTGGTGTGCTGGAATGATGGCCCCTGTGGCTACTGGCCCAGGAAGGAGGCCATGGGGTCATCGGGTCTCTGCCGTTTCATTCTGTAGGCCTCCATCTCCTCCTCTGTCGGCTCCCTGGCTTCATACTGGCTGTTGTAGGGTCTCTTCCTCTCATCTAACTGCATGATTTCTTTGATGTGGAGAAGTCGAGCCTCTTCAGCATTTAGAGCCTGAAATGAGAGCAAAGGGAATCAAAAATTCTACAATGAAAGTTAAACCAAAAAGACCCCAACAATGAAGGTTTGTCTTAGATTCTTGTATGATGGACGACGAGCAAGCACAAGGGTGGGATGAGCAATGCACATCTGTCTGGCCCACCCACAGCACGTTTCACTTAATGCTCATTTTTTAGTGTTTAACATAAAATGATGGTAAAATACTATTTAGTAAACAAGACACTTTAATCTCTTTCCAAATGTCAAAATCAAGTAAGAAACTCACAGGATTTACCTAAAATATAACAGTGATTTAGCAAGTACAGATGAAGTGTTAATTCTTTTTTGTTATATGTTTGGGATTTTAATCTTTAAATGCTTTTTGCTTTCTCATTCCTCCAACTACTATTGTTGCTACTGGAAAAGAAGTTGCATTTTTCCCTGCTTTAATTAACCATGGTTTTAGTAGGTTTCCTCTCAGAGCAGCCTGAGGCAGGCTGCTGTGCCATGGGAGCACACTGCTGCTCAGTGGCTTGGGGCACAGATTTATCACATCCCTGGGACTGGGCCAAGGCTGGGATACAAAGTGCTGAGTTAAGATTTGACACTGCCTGGATTTCTCCATCTTTCTTCAATACATAAATCAATGTTCTACAATGTCATTTACAGACTTACAGGTGTAATAGGTGCCTAGACATGAAATGTTCTAAGTCACCTAAATTAAGTCTTTAAAAACTAAATATTTATTGAAGGTTTGCCTGAGGATTAGGAGATGGACTTTAGAACATCTAACAGCATTTAAAATTTAATTTAGCTCCAATTTAGCATCAAAATACCCCATGGTATATCACCAAGGACTACATTATAGGCTTCATAAAACTGATGCTGTAAAATATGTCATGTTCCTTTTGCCACAAAGCCACTGAAGATTATAGTGCACCTTTTTTAGTTTTTCTTGCTTCTTTTTCTCTTCACCCTCACTGTCAGAATTTGAGCTTTTCTTGTGTTTCTTCTTTTTCTTCTCTTTCTGTTTCTCTTGGTGGATCTGTAAGGTGGGAAACAAGATACCATTAAGACTCAACTTGCCATTAATAATGCCCAAATCACTAAATCCAAACTTCTATTAATGCTATTTGAGAGCTTAGTTTTCAATGGAGATGTTAATGCTCTAATAATGCAGTCTAATAATTTTCAGAATTATTATGACTCTACAGAATTTTGCAGTTAAAATGTTGAGAAGTATCTGTCTTCCTGAGAAGGGGAACATCCTACCTCCATCAGTGTTTTGGGTTTTGTCATGTGTTCTTCCTCCTCAGGCTGCTCTTCCATTAAACTTGCCTCTGTATTCTATACAACAGACAAGAACAAGGATACCCTGGTCACTGACCACATCTGAAAGGGGAACAACAACAACAACAACAAAAAATCCCACAAATCTCTAAAAAAACCAACCTCCTCCAAAAAGTATAACAGTCTAAACCTTAAGTAAGGAATATGAATGCTTTTTAGCTCTTTCCACATGAATAAAGAGGAGAATACTTACAGCAATTTCTTTCCCAGCTTCTCCTGTACAGTAGGAGTACTTGACAAAGGAGTGACAGCACTTGTAACCCCACTTGCCTTCTTTCCAGTAGGAGCCCCAAATGCACTGACAACGAACACACCATACAGTCACTCCTGTAAGAGGCAGGCTAAAATTTACTCCTGAGCTGATATCCTGCTAAGTAAATTACTCAAACGGTCCAAAAGGAAGCGAAGAGAAATACTTTTGCTATTTTACATGAGCCTTACAGGTACACTGTCAAAAAAGAGACCAGGACATGGTCAACTTATATTCAAAGTGGAAAGTGAATAGAGTAACCTCCCCTTTCGTTTAAGATTGCCATGGCAACTCTTCAAATGCACATCACAACGATGACAATTTGAAGTTTCTCCTCAGCAGAAAAGGGAGAGTGTCACACTGCAGTACATTAATGGAGTACATTAGATTGTACTGCATCCTAATATACCTCCAATGGGATGGTATTTAATTTTTAAACATTTTAACTCAACCTAGGACTTACTGTATGGTTGTTGATCTTCACATCCTCTTCATACTTAGAACAAGCAATAGCTTTCTCCTGTCCTTTGATGACTGTTCCATGCCTAGAATACTCCACATAGTCTTCTGTTTGAGCTAACAGCAGTTCAGCTGGGGGGGCATCTAAATGCTCTTGTCCTCCATACTGAAATGCAAATAGAAATGACATTTAATAGTTTGGGAAAAAAAACCAGCTTTTATATAGTTAAGCAAACATTTCCGAAAGAGCACCTTTGGCACCTTGTCAAGAAGGCAAAAGTGGACAGAGACAGTTTAATCTTCAGTGAAGAGTTAAGATAGAAACACATCATCTCCTATGGCCACTATGGTGTGTTTTGGTGTTTAGTTTTGTGGGGATTCTGGTGCGTGTGTGTTTTTTTGTTGTGGTTTTGTTTGGGTTTTTTTTGTTTTGTTTTATGCTTGGAGAATGACATCAGTGATACTCCTCACTCAAAGCAAAAAAACTTTAGAGACCAAGCCAAAAAGCCTGGGTACAACCAGAGAAATACTTCTGTCCCCCTCCAAACTTGAATGTTGACAGAGTTAGAATCTAAATGGATTATTTAGTTACTTTTCAGTTGCCCAAGAAACAAGTTGCAAAATATAAAGTAAGTATTTATCTAAAAGACTGTACCCAAAATTTGAGTTGGAAAGAAATTCAGATTTCTTCAGTGGAGAAATTCTGACAGTTAAGGGAAGAGCTCCCAATAATATAAATACCAGCAGACCTTCAAAGGTCCCTCTACTAAACAATAAAATTCATCAACTGACAAAATACTGTGTATAAATATAAAAATATTTTAAGTCTAAGCTACTGAGAACAGCTGCTGCCCTCTCACATAGGATTAGTGAGATCTTGCTTGTTTGCCAAGACCCATACTTCAAACTCAACAGAATTCCAAACTCTATTACCTTCTCTAGGATGCTTTCCTTCTGCTGTGCCTTGAAATCTTCTTTCTTCACTTTGAAAGATTTATAAAGGAGCTCCAATTTTGTAGGGTCTGCTTGAAGATGAACTTCAGAGCCTTTGTCATAAGCCTCCCAGGCAAACACTGTGTACACAAAAAGTTCCACTCAATACTTACTCTAAAACTGACATACACATTCAAATTACATTTTTTAATTCTGAAGCAATTTGAAAGAAGGCCTCAACCTATAAAGATTTATTTCTCTTTTACAAGAAAGCAGAATGTTAAGTATTTTAAGTCAATTTCCTTCAAAAAACCCAAACCCAAAGCCCACTTACACTGAGTCTGTGCCATTGAAATGGTATCGCCTGTGTAGCGAACGAAGTTGTCACCTGCATAACCAACTCTGCAGAAAAGAACACAATTCTTAGCATTTGCAAAGTGATTTCCTCCTAAATACAAACAGATGTGCAACAGGAAAGTAAAACTTCTCTTCTGCACTGAGAGTTAAGAACAGGAGGAGAAGGTGCATTCAACTTGATATAGAAACTAAAACCTACGCTCCCTGTAAAGCCAGGACAGCATCAGGCAGCCACTCAAAAACTGTGATGTCTGTGCTCACAGGGACACATGACACACACCTGAAGCTCTGCCTGAGATGCCAAGAACTAGAAGTTAAACTTGGACCTAGTTACACAATAAATATGCATAAACAGCCTGTGGTATTCCAGCGCAGTGATGCTCACTTCTGGATTTCTGACTCTTCAATCCAGACTCAGCATATCTGGCTGAGTTAAAGAAAGCCTGGGACAGCTTTACTGCTCTCAGTAAAGCTGAGACACTTGTGCACAGCCCTTGAAGAGATGCACAGTTAGTGCATGAAATACAGACTGAGGATCAAATAATGCTAGCAATTCAATCCCCCACTCTTTCATCTTGCCAAAGCAACTCTGAAAAATTTACAGTCCGCGAAGCTGTGGTGGAAACTGAGATTCAACAAAGGTCAAATTATGACTTGAGAGAGAAACAAAAGCATCTGCATCTAAAAAAAAGAACTGACTGGCATTACTCTAGCTGGGAGCAGGGAGAGGTGCAAAGAGCATTATTTGCTGTCATTTAGGTACTGCCATTCTATTTTAGGCAGCGAGTTAATCCCATTACCATTCTCTGAACACGTTTTACTCACAGCCTGCTGGCTCTGTACGTTCCCAGCACAGGTCAAGTGTGTGACTTGTGGTTTAAGGAAGACAGCAAAGTGCAAGCCAAAAGTCAGCCTATGGCAGCTTTAATTAAGCTATTTAGACAATGCCAAAGTTTTCACTCCTTTTCTATGCAGAATCCATTAAAATAGAAGGAGATCTTGCTCCTAATTCAGGTATTTTGTTAGGCACCACAAACACACCCTGCTAGTCTCCAGAACCAAGAAAGAAGGGATAAAGTTAAAGACTTGGGTATTGAAGTACTTTATACAAATATAATTATTGTTTACAGGCATCACCTCTATATGCAGCAGTATCCTAGCCTTTCTACAGATAATTACACTAAACCATGGTCCACATGTCCCTAAAGATTAAGGATCAGTCAGTATTACAAAAATACCACTTATATACTAAATCAAAATGTGTTCCTAAATAAAACAGAATTTTTTTACATGTTTACTCATATGTGCCTATGTAACTGACTAGAGATTCATTAGCTAAAGGTCATACAGGTGAAAGAAAATATAAAACTATTAGTTTCATTTTTAAGAATTTGGTTGGATATACAAGCATGACCTCATTTTAACTTACTCATCTGGATTCTTGCCTGTGTTGGCATAAGGGTTCTCCCTCATTGCTCTTGTTTTGGGATCATAATAAGCAGAGTTTGGATCTAGATTCCGCAAGTACTAGGGAAAAAAAAACAACATAAAAGATACTTAATATTTATGATTTTAAAAGAACTGAGGTTACTCATGCAGTTTAGATGTTTTAAGAAGTTCTATCTATGCAAAAGGATGACTTTGATGAAGTTATAACATGAGCAGGAACAGAACTGAGAAAAGACCTTAACTTCCAAACCCCTAGACTGATAAACAAAGCCATTAATAACTGAATGTGTAATTTGTTGAAATTAACTCTCAAGAACACAGAAGAACATCTGTACAGAATTCTTTACTCACCTTAGCAATATCTTCCCGGATACGTAAATTTCGGACTGTGATGCGCCTTTTGGAGTCAAAGTTCTGCCCAGGCATATCAATGTCATCTGCATATTTGTCTTCATCCTCATCTTCACTGTTATGATCTCTTTCCTGAGGAGAAATGGAAAATTTCTAAAAGAGTTCCTTCACTCTGGAGACATGCACAAGAATCTGATTTTAGTGGTTCCCTTAAAATTCTGCAATCCCTGTAATTACAAGGTGGCACAGTTCACCTGGGCTAATAATCTAACATTCAACACTTCAGAAGCACTCTTATTAAAGAATTTTCACTTCCTTCTATGGAAATAGTTATCAAAACACAACTATGATGATATTAAGAAAACAGTTATTTTGGTCAAAATATACCACATGTTAAAATCTAGTTATGAGTGTGCATCTCTAATGTTTGACAACACATAGGAATTAAAACAAAAAGCCTCTTTATGAAATCCAGCAACCTCTGCCCAAAAGAAGAGGTAGGCAGTGGCATGGACACAACATTCAAACCCTTGTGCCACCTTTGTTTCAGCGTTCCACTAACTGTAGGTTCTTTCTTTGCCCATGGTGTGATGCAGTGGGTAATCATCTTACTGTCTGTGAATTTGATTCCTCTTCTCCCCACTGGTGTCTTGGGGAGTTCTGCAGCAAACAAAGAGCACATCAGCAGAGAAGATAAGACCATGGAAAAAGGCAAGATGGCAGGGATACAAAGGGCAGTCAAAGCAGAGTTTCATGCTGAATACAAAATATTATTTACCAGTGGCCCCAAATGCAGAAACACTGCTACATAATATTTTCCTAGAATGTTCTTAGCTGCCTCTGTGACAGACACATGCTGGAGAATTTTTCATGGTATCCCCAACAAAATTTCCAGTTCTTTGCAAGAACAGCAAGTTCTAAAACTGTTGTTACTTAGAGCTTGTTATGCCTTTGAACACTGAGGATTTAGACTAAAACATTTCATATCGTGTAAATATAACCAAGTTTCAACTCTGAAAGCTTAAAAAAGCATCAAGGAGATATGTATTCAAGAATTAAGTCAGAATTTACAGGAATACTAAGCACAAAACAGAAGGCAGAATTTAAGTTAAACAAACACAGCCAGATTTCATTTTTTTAACCTGCTTAGTCTTTAACTGAAAAATACTTGCAGCAGTAAAGATGAGAGCAGCTGTGAACCCTGGAACACAGGGCAACAACTGGCCAGCACTGACTATGCCAATCAGGCTCAATCCTCTCCCTCAGAGACAGTTCCTAAGTTTCAAACACAGTTTGAACTTCTTACAGTTCCATTTTATAAGCAGTAAGTATAGAGAAGGCAACAGCGTTTGCTTCATAAAACGGGCATGAAAAGAGGAAGCATCTCTTCTGTTGGGGAGGTCACAGCACTGTGGTTTGGGCTGGGCTGAGCTCACGGTGCCATCTAGTGACGATCCACGAGGGGACAGCACAGCCTCTGTAAGGAGGCTTTAAAAAATGTAGCAGTCTGACCAGTAACAGTCTCTATTCTTTTTTCCCCTTTTGTAAGACACTGCGCAGTAACTTTATCTTAAACCAATCTGCTTCTTCTTAAGGAAACACCTTCCTCTTCCAATTTATATTAAACATTACTAAACCAATGCACAGTCATCACCTCAGCACTAGTCAGACTGTACTGATCTTTAAACATGAGAAAAGCATTTCAGGATCTGAAAAAAATTACTACATGGAAAACAAGCCCTTCTGACCCGAAATTCCATGTCATTAATTTCAGCAACAATAATAATCACAAAGAATTTCTGCTCACAAAGGGAACACAAAGCAATTCTCATTTGAAAGAATATGCTTCAAGCTCGAGTGTGACACAGAAGATGCTGATGGCTAGGAAAACCTTTAAATTACTGAAGGGCATAAAACCCAATAGCAGACCCTGAACAGAGTGTAAGAGTCTGAAGGCAGAAATAATTTGTTTTATATTTATTCAGCCTAAGCAAAAATAGATTAGGTAAGTTTACTTACCACCTGCTCCAGCTTCCCTGATGCCAACTCCTCCTGAAGCTTCTGGGCTTTCAGTGTACGTTTGGCCTGTGCAGCATGAAAATGCATTTGTTTAAATATTTCTTTTTAGCACCAGCTCTAATATCAACAGAGCACATTACAAGCGTCCCTCCTCCCAGCCCAGCCACACCAAACACTAACTCTCTCCCCAGCACATCACAGCTCCTACGTACCAAATCAACCTTGGAGTACTCCTCGACAATTTTCATGTGCTCCTCTGGGTTATAGCCATTCCAGCGGTCTCGCTTCCCATCGTAATCAAACATCAGCTGAGGCTGCACGTGTTCATCTGGGGCAATATTCATGCCTGTGTATTTTGCTCCAACTTTCCTGGGTCTCTGAGAGAAAAAAAAAGATGGATAGATCAGTCCATTAGGTCACTCACTCACATATCTGTGTAAAAATACTATCGATTGAGCTCCTCTAAAGCAAGTCACATTCGGCACTGTAAGCCTGTGGACTGTACAGAAATGCAACTAGTTCTGCACTTTCATGTAGCACAACTGACTTCAAACTCCATAAATTCTTGTTTATATCTTCTACAATTAAGAAAGCAATTAAAACAGTTTCTGGGGGCAGTTTCTACGTGAGATGAAGCAGACAGACACAACAGCACTTGAGTTAATGTAATTAACAACAAAATACTTCCCCTATTTTCACCTATTATTTCAAATCTCCTTACAAAGAGAATTGATGGATGACACACTGAATTGCATCACTTTCCCCCTTCACTTGTCCTACATAATCATTTCTTTAGATTATTTATATATCTTTAGATTATTCTTTCTAGGCCATCTCTCACTACTTGTAACATTTTTCCAAACCCAGTATTTCACCTACAGCCAGCCATTTCTCCCAAAGATTAAAATGCCCATGGCATCCAGAGGCATGAGGCCAGGGACAGAAGTGCAGCTTACCTCCATGCAGTCCTTCTTTCTGTGGGTCAGGGCCCCGCAGTTCTCACAGGCTCCCTTGCGGTAGCGGGTGGCCACGGCGTGCTGCGAGCAAACCGAGCGGGCAGCGCGGGGGCACCGTGGCACGCTCACACCCACCTGTGCCCCCAGCACCTTCCCACCTGCAACACCACGCCAGGCTGCCTGCCCTCCCCAAAGCCCACACACGTGGGTTCATTATCACCAGACGCTGTGATTTGCCTGCTGAGTGGAAATTCCTGCCCCCCTCAGAACCAGAAATCTCCTGGTGTAACCAACCCAAACCCCGATTTCAGGAGGAAAACACTCTGCGTACCTCCTGAACCCCTCGCTTGTACCAATCTCCAGAGGAGTTATACTGCTTCTGCTTCTCTGGCTGAGGTCTCTGATGCTTTAGTGTGGGTCTTTTAGAAGGATCTATGTACCAGGGCACTGAGGAGATGTACTGAGGAATGTGAGGGTTGATATCTCTGTAAAAGATGTGCAATGAATACACGGCACGGAGAAAAAACCCAAAACAACCCAATCTAACAACCTTCATGAGAGAATTCGAGGGCTCTAGGAGTGCTAATAAACAATGAAGTTGGTACAATGCACTGCAAAACAAATTCTCAGTTTGATAAACACAGACTTTGAGATTTTGTTGCTACCTAATTCACCTAAACTACTGACTCCAAATCAAATGCTTAATTCGGAGTAATGTAACTGAGCAAAAAAGTAGCAACATTTCTCTTCTCAGATGCAACAAGCCCTGTAAAAGCAAGGGACGCGCAACAGTAAAGACCCCTGTACTTTGTTTTGCCCACTTTTAAAATACCACCTGTTAGCAGCTTCACAGACTGGACTTTTTAGCAGAGCTGTCAGCAGCTGACAGAAGATAAACATTGAACCTACATTCTTCTGGAAAATATCTAATGACTGGAATATTAAAAAGCAAAGTTCAGCTATTTACTTCTACAGTAACTCACACTGAAATCACGTGTGACCCTCACAATTGTTCTGTAATCACAACAGGAAAATATATTTTTCCTAAACAGCTTTAGAACAACCCCAGCTTTAGTAAAACGTACTTTCCTTCTTCATCCACCTCAGCAGGTGCATTTCCTAGTTTTCTCTGTTCTTCTAATTCTTTCTTCTTCCTCCAATCTTCCCTCGTCATCTTCTTTGGTTCCTCCAGGCTCACATCATTTGCCCCTCCTGCAGGAGGGGCATTTGCTACAGCACCCGAGGCCATTCTGGCTTTTTTCCTTAGTAGAAAAAAAATTATAGATCAATACCCTGTGCCATCACAGCTCTTCAGCGTGATTTTGTGTCACTCAGTGAAATGAGCTCACTCCGTATTACGCATTCCTGACATACCTTTGACCTGAAAAATAAGCCCCACTGCCGAAAAAACAAAATTACCTTATTGTTAAGGTAAGACCTGGGCCTGCGCGAACCCCGGAAGAGAGGCGGGAGAACGACCGCGGGGAAGCGGCGCCGGGCCCGGCCGGGCGACACCGGCCCGGAGACTACAGCAGCCGCCCCTCGGGTCCGGGACCGAATCCCGCCCGGTCCCTCGGCCCTGTCACCCGCCGCAGCCCGGTCCCGGTCCCTCAGCCCGGTCCCGGTCTCTCAGCCCTGTTACCCGCCGCAGCCCGGTCCCGGTCCCGGTCCCGGTCCCTCAGCCCTGTTACCCGCCGCAGCCCGGTC
>VXBQ01001579.1:326545-338951 GCA_013400175.1 Phainopepla nitens | reverse complement strand
GGGGGGGGGGTAGTTGTGGGAAACTGAGGTCAGGGACACCCAAACCAGAAGCCGTGGAATTCAGAGAGCTGGGAAGTTTGTGTCAGCTCCGGTGTAGCTGTTCCAGTGAGAGGTATTCCTGGGAAGGGGGAGAGTACAAGGACCTTTTGGAGTAGCTAATGGCTTATAACAGAACACCCTGCTAAGGCCAAATGCATCAGTTCTTTCTTGTGAGTGTAGGGAAACTGAGGCATGGTCTGGTGAAGGAGTTTGCCCAAGGTCAGACAGAGCAGGTACCAAAGAGGACCCAGGCTGATGAAGCACGTTGCTGCCACCTTCAAACAAAGCTCCCACCCCTGGGTTGTTAATTTGGATTTGTTTGTTTGTTGGGAACTGCCCAGACTGTGTGCAGGTCTGCTGTGTCTGTGTGGACCAGTGGCTGAAGGCTCCTGCTGCCTCCCTGTGTGTGTGTGGAGGGTGATCCCATGGTCAGCAGGTGTAGAAAGCTTTCCCTGAGAGCAGAGAGGTGAGAAGGGGAACGGGGCAGCCCCTCGCAGTGGGGAGGGTCCCTAAAGTGACACCACTCATTCAGCAGGTGGGTTCCCAGCCTTAGGCCTCCTCTTGGGCCATGGGGAATGGCCACGAGCACCCTGACGTGCTGCCATGCACCCATCACCAGCCCAGAACCAGGAAAGGAGCGTGGCAGGGAGAGGATCGTGGTCTGGAGGCACTGGAAGGATGGGAACAGGCTGATCTGGCCCCAAGGAGTGCCCAACTGCTCCTTTCCCTGTTCTGTGACCTTGATCAAATTACTTCACCCATCCTGGCTTCTCCTTCCCTCTGCACCACCCTGCACTGCTTGTCTGCTGTTCTCTGCTCCTGCCCTTCACAGCCTCCTGGGCTGGCTCATTCTGCCTTGGTCCTTGCCTGATTTCCCTGTGTCTCATCCCAAAACTGAGCTGAGCAGCTGAACAGGTTTAGACGTGGGTCCCCTTTCCTGGAGAGGAGTTGGTTCACCACCAGCAGTCCTGGGAATTGACAAGCCTCTTTGGAGAAGACAAGAACCATCCTTAACTTCACAGACAGCCCAAACCCATTAGCAAGCTGGGAAAAGTCCAATTAACCTTTATTTCTTATAAAATGCAAAGCTCTTGGTTTCTGTGCCATCCTGCAGCTTCTGATTTTGGCCAGACCTAGAGGAGACACCATTTCCCTGAGGGCATTTCTGGTAAAGCCAGAGGAGCAGTCCCAGGAGAGTCTGACCTTGCAGGCCTGAAAGGATTTGTGGAAGTTTGGGATTTCTTAATTGCCATAGTAAATGGCTCCTTCCCTCTAATGGACACAGCTCATCCCCACCATGAATGGGCTGTGGCTGGCTGTGGGGAAGGAAAGAGATTCAAGTCCTGGAAGTGCTGTGGGGCTGGCTGTGCCCCTTGGATCCATCAGTTCTCTTCCCAAGCCCCATTTTGGGTCCTGCAGGCTTCCTGTGTTCACCAAGCAGATGCTTTATGGGGTGCAGACCAGGAGCATCTGGATCTGTCTCCATCTGCCCAAGTCAACACTGAGTTTCCTCCTGGAAACCAAATTAATCTTGTTCCACCAGGATCAAACAACACAATCCCTATGCAGACTGATGGATGAGAGAGGAAATTCCCATTCCTGCTGTGGTGACACAAGTGGGAGCTGAGAGCCCAGAGCCATCCTGCCTCACTGTGACAGCCCCAGCTGCTGGGTGAGCACATGAGCTTCCTGAGGCTCTTAGCCCGTGGTGGAGCTGGCACCAGTAAAACTCAAACCACAGAGTTTCCTTGTGGGTGGAGAAGAGCATCTGTCCCTGCAGTGTTTTAGCCTCTCGGTCTCCTGTGTTTGTCTGTCCAGGCAGGAGGTGGCACCTCTCTGGGGCCTGTGTGTTGGTGTCCTCTGTGTGCTGTGGCCACAAGAGAAGCTTCCTGTGAAGTGTCTTTTCTTCTGGAGAAGAGATTCCTTGATAATTGCTTTTCCTGCCAAAGAGCTTGTTTTTAGGGGACTTATTCCAGCCATTTTACCTTGGGATTCCTGTGATGATTTTGGAAGATTTTGGTGCTGGCTTTGCCTGATGAGTGCTGGTATGTGGCAGAAACCAGAGTCAGACAGCCAGAGGGAATCCTGCAGGAACCAGCTGCTGTTAGCTCTACTCCTCCCCGTGGCACAGTGGGGCCTGTGCTGGGGATGGGGTGCAGGGAGATACATGACCCACGGCTCTGTGTCACTCTGGGGTGGCAGTGTCACACTGGGGAGGCAGAACAGGACAAGTCTCTCCAGTAACAGCAACAGGACAAGAGGAAATGGCCTCAGGTTGTAGCAGGGCAGGTTTAGGTTGGATATTAGTGAAAATTTCTTCAGCAAAAGGGCTGTGAAGTCCTTGAACAGGCTGGATGAGGAAGTGGTGGAGTCAGTCTCTGGAGGTGTCTAAAAGATGTGTAGATGTGGCACTTGGGCACGTGGTTTCATGGCAGAGGTTTAGCAGCTGGATGATCTCAGTGAGTCTTTCCAACCGAAATGATTCTGTGACTCTGAGTGAGCTGTGGCTGGAGCCTGGAGTAATCTGTGTGTGTGTGTCAGGAGGGGATGGGAACCTCACTGGCTGTCCCACACAGGTCTTAAATACAGCAGGACAATGTGGCCAGAGCCATTCCCTGCCAGGCTGGGGTGCAGGGATCACGCTGCTGTGGTGCAGTAATTAGAAACCCTCGAGTTCCTTGGCTGGCAGCTCCGAAGGGCTGGCAGGGCTTCTGACAACGTCCCTACTGGGAGAGGCAGCTAGGCATGCTCCTGAGCTGGCAGCAGGGGCATGAGCAGGACTGTAACCAGGGGTGGGTGTGGAACAGGGGGTGTCCCCAGAGTCAGGGCTGGTGGGGAGTGCAGGATGTGAGTGGGATCAACCAGTCTCTTCCTGTAGGAACATGGAAGAGATTCTCTCCTCACTTGTGGCCTTCCAGCTGCCCTCTGCTGTGATGCTCTGTGGGGAAAACAGGTTGATAGCTCTGGAACAGATGGTCCTGTGTGTGACTAATGAGGGGTTCACTGCCTGTCTCGGGTGCCTGTGATGCCTGTCTGGGTGGAAGCAGGCTTGGCTGATCCCCACTGAATCAACCCTTCAGGATTTAAGCAGGTTTGGCCATGGCTGTGCCGGCACAACATGAGTAGTCTGGGGACTCTGAAATGGGCAGATCATGCCAAATGCTTTCCAGCCTTTTCACTCTGTGCTTTCTCCTGGCTGTGACCTTATCAGCAGCTGCACCCTCAGGGGAGTCTTGTGCCAGGGCCTAGTTCAGTCTTGCTGTCCTTGTGAGGTATCTGTCAATCCTCTTGAGATGCTGCTGCTCAGGAATACCCTTGGATGTTCCTTACAGCTCCCCGTGGTGCCTGACACAGCCTCTGGGCTGTCAGGGTTTGGGGTGCTGTGGCAGCCCTGGGAGGCTGGGCTGGAGCAGGCAGCTGCCTGCCTGTCACCCAGGAGTGCCTGGGTGGGCTGGGGCACATGGCCCTGACATCACAGGACAGTTCTTTCCCTCGAGTGTGGCATCCAAACTTCCCAGCTCCCTGTGCTCCACAGGGCTGAGTGTCTGTGCTGGTCAGCCAGCCTGGCAGAGGTGATGGAGTGGAATTAACTGCTGCCTTTACACATCTGCTTGGGTCCACGGGAGGGTTTGTGACTGCATTGCTGGGGAAGGAGGGGATTGCAGTGCCTGCCCCAGCCCAGCATGGGGAGCCAGGCTCCAGGGAGGGCAGCATGGGCAGGGCCTTGGTCTGTTCCTGTCCAGTGCTTTCAGCCCAGAGAGCACAGCTGTGGCTGCCTGGGACTCTGGCTGTGCTGGGCTTGGGCTCACAGCATGGTCATGGCAGGGAAGAGCTGGTCCAACAGCCTCCCAGTGAAATAGCCATCACCAGCCAGTACAGCCCAGTGCTCATCTCCAGCATGAGGAATATCCCTGCGTGGGCAGGACCTCAGAGGGTGGCTGGTGCAGACACACCCCACTGTCCATTCAGGCTGCAGTGAGCCCAGCCACAGAGAGTGAGACCGTCTGGGTGTCCCCATGATGGGGGCATAGGCAGGGGCTGCTCTTGGGTCTTAGCCTGGGGTTTTAGGTGGTGCAGGGGGTGTGTGATGTCCTGTGCTGCACAGTGGTTGCTCCTGGAGCTCCTGTCATGCTGCAGGTTGAGTCCCAGTGGGGACTGGGAGCAGCTCTGAGGAGCACGCTGACAGAGCTAGGGGGAAGCAGGGCCGGGTTCACGCTGTCTGTCCTCTCTTCTGCATCCGCATGACCCGCAGCAGGAGCGGCAGAAGAAGGCTGGGTTTCCCGAGAGCAGCGACGGCTCCAAGGACTCGGACAGCTCTGCCGGGCGCCGGAGCAGCGCCGGCCGGAAGCACGGCCGCTGGCGGGGCCGGCCGGAGAGCCCTGCGGCGGTGGTGTCCAAGGTGCTGAGAGCCGTCACGGCCAGGCACAAGCCGGGGTGGCGGCTGCCGGCCGGGCCGGACTCCTCCAGCCGCAGGAACCTGACGGAGCCGCGCGGGGAGGCCCAGCTGGCCATCTTCCAGCAGGGTGACACGGGCAGCGTGGAGGGCGCTCCCCAGCCCACCGAGAACAGTTTCACCCCCAAGTGTGAAATCACGGGCAAAGACGCCCTGTCGGCGCTGGCCCGGGCCAGCAGCAAGCAGTGCCAACAGGAGATCGCCAACTTGGTGTGTCTGCACCGGGCTGGCAGCCTCATGCCCCAGTCCGTGCCTCGCCACTGCCAGCTCTCAGGTGAGTCCTGCTGGAGTGCTCCTGGTCACCCTGGGCGTCGGGAATGTCCCAGGCAGGCTCCAAGGCACCTTCCTTATGTCACCCAACTGTCCCACCTGGCAAGCAGCGGCCTCAATCTGTCACTGATTCCCAGATTACCGCTGCCTCTGTAATCCAATCAAAGCTGTGCCAGCCTTCTTAAGTTGGGCTGTGCATCCCAGCCTGCAGTTCTGCAGGGGTCAGAGCCAGGCCCAGCTGCATTTCTGTTTTGAGGCACCAGAGGAGGACACCCCCTTTCCCAAAACCCCCCATCAGTGTAACATGAGGGGCTGCATGTGCCTCCTTGCCCTGACACCGCAGCCACTTTGGGGTTTGCCCAAGGCTGAGTGCTTTCCCTGCTGTCCCCTGCCTTGCTCAGGAGCTCGAGGCAGTAGATACCAAGGCTGGGGGTGGCTGACACCCCTCTCCCTCCCCGTGCAGGCAAGGTCAGCCCTGTGATCCAGTGGGACGAGAGCCGGCTGCAGCAGGGGCCCCCCAGCAAGCCCGTGCGCATTGCCTACATGCTGGTGGTGCATGGCAGGGCCATCCGCCAGCTGAAGCGGCTCATCAAGGCCGTGTACCACCAGCAGCACTTCTTCTACATCCACGTTGACAAGGTGTGTGGCGGAGGGGGGAGTGGGTGCTAACCCAGCTGGTCCCTGGGAGAGGGAGCAGAGCTGAGGCACGGGTGCTGGTGAGTGAGGAAAGTGGCTGGATAGGGTTGGTCCTCGCTGCTGTGGAGCTGTGACCCTGCTACTTCTGCACTCCCATGGAAGCAGGATCTATCCCCCCTGCTCTGTTTGCTGCTTCTCTCCTTGTGGAGGCTGCTGCAAGGGCTGACTCCAGGCTGGTGGCAAGGGAAGCAGGGCCCTGGGAGGATGAGCTCCCTGCTGAGGGTGAGCCGTGTTCCCTGGCAGCGCTCCAACTACCTGCATCGCGAGGCCGTGGAGCTGGCCCGGCACTACCCCAACATCCGTGTGACACCCTGGCGCATGGTGACCATCTGGGGAGGTGCCAGCTTGCTGAAGATGTACCTGCGCAGCATGAAGGACCTGCTGGAACTGGCTGAGTGGCCCTGGGACTTCTTCATCAACCTCAGTGCCACTGACTACCCCACGAGGTGAGTGCCTTGCTGGGCAGGGGAGGGGGCTGGAGGTGTTGGGGCTGTATGATGCTGCAGCAGTCTTGGGAGGGGCAGGGAGGAGTGGGGAGCTGAGGGAGGTGGAGTTGGAGGTTGCACCCACTGCTGGTGATGATGCCCCAGGGCCAGGCTGTATGTATGCAGAGGAGCCCAGCCAGTAGCTCAGAAGCTGCTTTTTCCTGTGGTCTGGGTGTTGCAGGAGAAAATGCCTGTGAGGCGCCAGACAGCAGAGAGACTGTGTCTGTGTCTGCCCAGTGATGGAACAAGGGTTTGAGTCAGCAGCTCTGGGCTCCTTGTGTCTAATGGCTCCTGCAGAATGAATGTTTACTGGGCTGTTTCACCCCAAGAGCATTAATGATTTCTGGTTTGCACCTCAGGACCAATGATGAACTGGTGATGTTCCTGTCCAAATACCGAGATAAGAACTTCCTGAAGTCACATGGCCGAGACAACGCCAGGTAATCTCAGCGAGGGGCAGAGCTGAACTGGAGGAACAGAAAACGAGGGACTTCAGAAAAGAACTGAAACAGCTGTGGCAGGGAGGGGATGTTCTGCACTTAGCAAGGTGGTTGACGCTCCTAATTCCTCCCCATGCCCAGGTTTATCAAGAAGCAGGGCCTGGACCGCTTGTTCCACGAGTGTGACTCGCACATGTGGCGGCTGGGCGAGCGCCGCATCCCCGAGGGCATCGTGGTGGACGGGGGCTCTGACTGGTTCTCGCTGACACGCAGCTTTGTGGAATATGTGGTCTATGCTGACGACCAGCTGGTGTCCCAGCTGCGCCAGTTCTACACCTACACACTCCTGCCAGCTGAGGTGGGTGCTGGCTGTGGGCCACGGGACAGATTTTCCTCCCACTGTGCTTAACATCTCCATCCCACTTCATCCCTGCTCTGGGTAGCTGCAAAGGGTGTTGCTTGTTCTGCTCAGGCAGTTTTGTGCCTCCCCTTTCCCAGACTTAGGTAGAAAGAGGGAAGAGAGGAGCAGACAGGTCAGGGGTCATGTGTGCATACAGCCCAGCTTTAGGCCCAGTCACCCTCTGGGCCAGATAAGAACTGGTGCAAGCCTGGTCCCTTAAGTGTTGCCCTGTGCTGGGAGTGGGGATAAGTTTCTGTTCAGTAGCAGTTGAGGTCTATCCTTCTCTGTCAGTGGGGGTCTCCATTAACCACCTGTCCTCCATCCCTGGGTGTCCTGTCCCTTTTCTGCCTTGCACAGTCCTTCTTCCACACGGTCCTGGAGAACAGCCACGCCTGCGAGACGCTGGTCGATAACAACCTGCGAGTGACCAACTGGAACAGGAAGCTGGGCTGTAAGTGCCAATATAAACACATAGTCGACTGGTGCGGGTGCTCCCCAAATGACTTCAAACCCCAGGACTTCCTTCGGCTACAGGTGAAAAAGATCCTCCTTTCTCTTCCTGCTCTTTCCCCTCTCCCTGTCCTCTCCTCTCTGAGCTGTACTGCAGGCACCCCAGGCTGCAGTGCCAGCTGCTGTGAATGTCTCCACAAGAGGCTGGAGCACGGTCAGGTCCCCCAGTGGGGCTCAGTGTAGATGTGTCTGTAAACAGGCACTGGGATTATCCTGACTATCCTGCCCTGCAGCCAGGCTTCTGCTTGCAGCATTTGTCCTATTCCCAGACTTTCTCTCCTGTTTTCCAGCTCCTTCCCTACAAATGTATCCCTTGGGGCAAATACCTTTTTGGTAAAACCCTTTCCAAGTGCTGTTTCTTTGGCAGGTCAAAATGCCTTGTGATGAAACGTCTCCCATGCTCTCAGTGCATGGGGACACAGGCTGAACACAGGAGGTTTGGGGGAGATAGAGCCAGCCCTGAAAAGAGCAGTTGTGGCAGGATTTTCCAGCAGTCCCAGGCTTGCAGAGCCCAAGACCCTGTTCCTGCAGGCTGTGCCACATAGCCAGAGCTAATGCAGGGCTCAGCAGTGGCTCTGGTGGGTGGGGGCCCATCGCAGTAGAGATTGCAGCAAAGGAGCTGGATGACACATGGCTGCTTCTGGGCACGGAAAGGGGGAGGTGGTGGGAGAGATGGGGACCCATCTGCATCACCAGTAGCTGTTGGTGTGCTCCCACTGATCCTGTCATAGGGATCCCACATTCAGGCTGGCTGTGCTGCGCTGTTCCTTAGGCTGTGCCTTCAGAGTGGGTAGGATGGATCCTGCTGGAGTGGGAGGGCAGAGTGGGTGCAGCCAACACTGTTAGAAATGCCTGTGCTCTTCCAGCAACTCTCCAGACCCACTTTCTTCGCCCGCAAGTTTGAGTCGACGGTGAATCAGGAGGTGCTGGAGATCCTGGACACGCACCTGTACGGCAGCTACCCCGCCAACACCCCGGCCCTCAAGGCCTACTGGGAAAACGTCTACGACCGTGTGGATGGGCTCAGCGGGCTCAGCGATGTCACCCTCACCTTCTACACAGCCTTCTCCAGGCTGGGGCTCCACAAAGCCTCATCCACGCCGGCAGCCAAGGCTGACAAGCTCTGCAGGTGGGGTGTTTTCTGTGGGCTCAACCCAGGATCCAGATGGAGGCCTTTATCTTGTGCTGGAAGGATGCTTATGCTCAGATGTGCAACCTCTCTCTCTGTCTCTCCAGATTTGAGCCTCGAGGCTTCCCCTCTAGTGTGCATTTATATTTCTATGACGACCGTTTCCAGGGTTACCTGGTGATGCAGGAAGTGCAGAATTTGGCAACTGGGCAGGCAGAGTCCTTGGAGGTGTGGATGATGCCCCAAGGAGCTCTGAAGCTGTCAGGTCATGGAGGGCAGGCAAACCGCTTGCAAAACCTTGAGGTAAATGGGGCATTTTCCTCCCTGACTTCCCCACACTGTGCTGCCATTCCTCCTCTGCCCCACCTGCATGCCATGGGGACAGAGGGACACAGAGCTGCCATTGTGTCTGAGAACAAACCTTTATCTGGGAGTTTGGTTTATTTGTGAGGAGCTGATGGTTGGAGAACAGGCCTTCAGGGGATCTTTCAGAGACAGGTGAGCTCCAGCGCCTGCAGCTGCAGGAGGCTTTGCACAGCTGAATTAGTGCTGGCATGAGATCCGTGGAGGATGGGGGATTCATTGCTTTGGGCTCCAAGGTTTATGTGCTCTCTGTTTCGGGGAGGTGAAACACAGAACCTCAGCCAATAGTGTCTCCTTGCCCAGTGTCCCACTGCTTGTGCTTCCTGTCCCTCCAGGTGGGCACAGAGTGGGACCCCAAGGAAAGACTCTTCCGCAATTTCGGAGGCTTGATGGGGCCTTTTGACGAGCCGGTGGCCATGCAGAAGTGGTCACGGGGCCCCAACCTGACGGCCACCGTGGTGTGGATCGACCCCACGTACGTCATTGCCGCCTCCTACGACATCTCGGTGGATGCTGAGGCGGAGTTCACCCAGTACAAGCCCCCCCTCAACCACCCCCTGCGCCCCGGCGTCTGGACCATCCGCCTCCTCCAGTTCTGGGAGCCTCTGGGGGAGAACCAGTTCCTGGTGGTGCCTCAGACCTTCAACCGCAAGCAGCCTCTCAGGAAAGGTGAGGATGCTCTGGAATTCGAGGCTGGATGAGAGGGTGTCCCTGTGGGCAGTCCAAAGTGTTTCCCCCTGTGCTGGCTCCTGTGCTGCAGCTGACGACCAGGCTGGAGCCAATTTTCCACTGGTGTCCCCTTACCCATGTGAATCCTTAGACTGGGCTGTCCTCTTGGCAGCTGTGGAGAGCCCATTGGCGTCTCAGTCAGATCCTTCCCGCAGCAGCATCCTTTTCCTTGTGCTGGAGGGGAGCTGGGGTGGCAAAGGGATGGGGTGTTGTGCCCCAGCTGGAGTTGGGGGTAGGACCTGCAGGGTGCCAGAATGCTGCTGCGTTGCTCATCCCCTCTCTTTTCTATCCCTGTCCTTCCCAGACGACAGCAGCTGGCTGCATGGTGGCCCCCCCCACAACGAGTACATGGAGCAGAACTTCCAGGGGCTGGGCGGGATCCTGAACCTGCCGCGCTCCGAGGCGGCGGAGGAGGACGCGCTGCGGAGGGCGCGGCTGACGGGCCGGCAGCTGGAGGACTGGGTGGATGCTGCCGTCGGCACCTTCTGGGCCGCAGCCAATGTCTGTGTCAGCAGCCCCTCCGTCTGCACTTCCCTGGAGATCTGCAGCAAAACCTCCTGGAGCTCCCTCTCCCCAGACCCCAAATCTGAACTGGGGCCCGTCAAACCTGACGGGCGGCTGAGGTAGCAGGAGCGGCCGGAGGGCGGCCTTGAGAGCAAGGAGCATCCTCTGTTCCTGATGTGGGGGTGTCTCCAGACCACGTCACCCTGTGCCATTTGCACCGTAGTCACTCGAGGAAGAAAAAATGAGAACCTCCAGGCAGAGGAAAACCTTCTCCTGTGGGGTATTTTGAGCAGAGGGAGAGGCGTGAGGTGGGTCTTGCCCATCTCTGCAGGAATGAGCCCTTGCTGGCCACAGAGAGCGTGCTGGAGTGCCCATCCCTGTGGGGACATGGCAGGCACCTGAGAAGAGCCGTGTGTTTGTTACTCCCGGCCTTGGAGCCTCAGGAAAGGGTGTTGTGGGAGGGAGGGATGGCTGGTGGTTGGGCAGGCTCTGGACCAGCTCAGCATCCTGCCCAGCCCCAGGCTAGGACTTGGCAGGAGGGGCCCTTGGTGCTGGCTGCTGCCCTGCTGGGCTGATGAGGGACTGGGCATAGGCAGAAGCAGAATGGGTCGAAACCTGCCATGTGCACGGAGCTGCTGCTGGCCCGGGATTTGCATCTCATCCCTTCCACCCCAGCCCTTTAGTTTGTATTTTTATAAATATATATATAGAAATATATATGATGCAAAGTGCAATAGAGACGAGACCCCGCATTGGCCGGGAAGTCCTTGTGTCTCCATCTCCCCTCAGACTGTAACATACCTTGTTCCCTTGGGTGTCCTGGTGCTGCAGGACAGGGTGCTGGGTCGTTTACATACTTTTTTATTATTATTATTATTATTGTTTTGCCATTTGCCCATTTCCTGCTGAGGGCTGCTGGGGACCTGTAGCCTGCTGGCCTTGGGGCAGGGTTGCCCCAGGTTGCAGGGCAGCTGCCCAACTCTGCCAAATGTCTGGACCCTGGTGTGTTGTGTGACAGCGAGCAGGGAGTGCTCCGTGTGTGGTTCAGGCCCAACGAGCCGCGCTGTAGACCCCGCCGCTTCTGTCTCCACTTCAGCAAAAGGACGCCCTGATCTCCTGCCAAAACACCATCCGCAGGGCCGATGTCCTGCTGTGGATGAGCCGTGCCTGGAGGGCTGCCCTGCGCCACAGCTCCTTGACCCGACCTTTTCTTTCCTCCCACGTGGGCAGAAGCTCTCGGGACCTGCTGCGCTTCCCTGGCCAAAAAGCAAAGATGAGACGAGGTCCGGCCGGCTCCATCCTCCCTCTGCTGTTTCTGCTTCCCACTGCTCCAGAGGGAAGAGATGCCACCTCCTCTTGGGAAGGGTTGCCCCTTCCCCACAATCCCCCCAGGATGTCCTTGGGGTCTGCCTCCAACTTTCTTCTCTCCAAGACTGATGCTGCCTGGAGAAGTGTGGGTTTGGTTTCACCCTGGGAAGATGCTTCACAGCTGGGGACAATCTGGAGCCCAGCTGGCCCAACCCTCTGCTCAAAGCAGTGTCTCAGGAGCTGGTGGGGTTTTGCTGTCTCCATGGATCTGTGCCATCCTAACTTTTCTCCCATGTCCCAGCTCTCTCTGCCCAGCAGGTCTGATGCTCCCAGTCTCCAGATTTAAAGATGCAGGTGTTGCAAGATGTGTACTGTAAAACGGAGGGGACTGAGACTTCTGTGTGAGTGCAGGGACCTGCTGGCACTCAACCCCTGTGTCCTGCGCCCACTCCTGCCTGGGGTGCTTTGGGGCTGTGGAGGAATGTGGGGGGAAAGGGGCCACACAGGGGAGGATGCCAAAACTCAGTGTCAGAACCATTATGTAAAGTTGTCTTAAATATGCAACATCACCAGAAATACATCTATATCTCTACAGTTCGGTGTGTCGGGTTTTTCTGGTGTTCTGGAATGGAGGAAGGATGGGGCAAGCTTGGCCGTACCCGATGAGGGTGTACATCCCTCCTGGGCACCGGGACAGGGGCTGTGAGGGTGTTGGGGCAGGGTCACCTTCCTCAGGTGGGTGATGTGTAACCCAAAATCAAGCTCGGGGTTTTCAAAGCCTGTGACTGGAGAGTGAGAGCTCGGGAGCGACCCGGAGCCACGGGCTCAGTCCGGTTGCACCCTGGCAGCGGGTGCCCCGAAGGTACCCTGAAGGTACTTAGCGTTGACATGGCACTTAATTAAGGTGTTAATCAGCTAATGAGCGGGCACCTCCTGCTGCCTGCGGGGCCAGGAGCCTCTCGCGGCACAGCCCAGCTTCCCGTCCGCAGGAGCGGAGCAGCGCCGGGCTTGTCCCGTGCCCGCTGCTCCCGGCAGTGACCCGCGGGGCTCCGGTGACCGCGGCACGAGCCGGGGCACCCG
>VXBQ01001579.1:306596-326217 GCA_013400175.1 Phainopepla nitens | reverse complement strand
TCCCGGGAGCCCGGAACGCGGGCGAGCCGGCGCCCTGCCGTGGTGCTGAGGGAGCCGAGAGCCCCGCGCGAGAGACGGTGGGTGCCGGTGCCGGTCCCCGCGGGCCGGTCCCTGCCGCCGCAGTCCGGGCTGGGTTGTTCCCGGTCGCGTGGGGAGAGAGAGATGTTGGGCACAAAGGAGCTTTAGCGCTCTTGGGACGGGCAGCAGGTGGAATCGGCTTCTCAGGGGCTTCTCCAGGCGCAGGAGGAGGCCCGCGGGCCCGTCGAGCCACCCGCTCTCTCGCCTTTCCCGTCTCTTGGCAGCGGTGTCCACCTCCGTCTTCATCGTGGCGATCCTCATCCTGCTGCTGCTCTTGTACCACCGGGACCCCATGTGCTGCCAGTTCCTCTGCTCCTGCCGCCTGTTCCAGACCCCCAGCCAGTATGTGAGTGTCCTCTGAGTCCCCCTGTGTCCCCCGAGTTCCTGATCCCTTGTGCTGGGTCTGTGGGGCTGCACCACCAGGTTACCGTCCTGCAGCCTGGCTGGGATTGCTGATGGATGGGGGTCCTCCAAGCAGAGCTGGGCTCTGCCACTTCCTTGCTCCCACTCTATCCAAGAGATCCATTCATCCATCCACCCACCCACCCTGCCTAGCTGTGCCATTCTGGTTGTATCACCGAGGCCCAGCACTAACAGGCTGCCCTGCTCTCCACACAGCTCAGGAGGGAGGTCCTCCTCCCCCTGCGCAGTCGTGTGTGGGGTCGAGCTGTGCTTTATAGGAAGGGGCCCAGCAGGGAAGGGAGCTGGAAGCTGAGGGCAAAGGCAGACAAAGCCACCCGCATCTCTGACAACTAGCTCTCTAGTGCACGGCTCCTGGGGAAGGAGCAGTGAGACACAAAGCCCGTTCACTCACATCTGTAATTTCCTGGAACTGGCTTTCAGCTAGGGAAACTGATGGAAAAAGAGCAGCGTGTGTAGCCAGCTTTGCTTTTGTGGCAGTGACTGCGTGGGGAAAGCTCAGCCTCCAGAGCTGCAAGGATGGCTCTTGAGGGGAGGGCTGCAGGTATCACTCTGTATTCCCTGGGAGAAGAGTGGACATTCAGTCTCACTAGCAAGGGGTGGAGAGACTAATGCTCTGAAAGGCAAATCTAATAGTCCAGTACAGGCTGGGAAGTCCCCAGCAGGCTGCTGATGGTGTCCTTGTCTGATTGTCTCCATTCCTTTCCCTCTCTTCCCTCCTGTTGCCTGCCCATGGCACACGTAGGAGCAGGCCCTGCTGCTGTGCTCCCTTGCCCTGTGGAGCTGCTCCCTGAGGCAGTGTGGGATGATCCCTGAGCTCTGAGGTGGAAACTTCAAGCAGGCATCTTGCCTTGAGCAAAGGGCTATGTGGAAGGATGGATACAAAGAGTATGTATGGAAAGGGAACATATATAGAATGTACTTCCTTCAGAAAAAGAGAAGCAGTTGTAGTGTGAGGCAGCTTTTGTGCAGGAATAGTTGCACTGGTTTTGCTCCTCAGTTTTCAAATCAACAGTTGGGTGCTGTTTTCCTGCAGCTTTTGTAGTTGTGCTGTAGGGGCCAAGACAACCAGTTCCTTGGTTGTTAAGAGCTAAAGTAAATCCTCATAGTCCTCCCTGTGCATCCCTGGTTGCTCTGGGAGTCTCTGGGCTGGTTTCTGCTGGCAGAGATGGGGTTTTCCAAGAGCAAGGTACAGCCAAGGCTCAAGTCCTGGCTCTGGCTTGAGGGGCTGTTCTCTGTGAACAGGATTTCTGCTCACTGTTGCTCAACACCTTGACAGGGAATCCAGTTTAACTGGAGCGAGACAGACTGGGAACAGCTCAGCTACTGCCCTGCAGATTTGCTTGCTGCATTACCCTGAAATGACAACCTCAGTAGATAAGAGCTTACAAATTCTGTAACCCTGAGCATGTGATGAGGCTCTTATCTACACCAGTAGAATAGTTGGGCTGTTTTTTGTCGCTCCCCAAAAAGGAATGGTTCTGCTGATTTTCAGTGAAACCCTGCCCTGGGGCCCAGACTGTCCCTCTGGCTGAGCTCTGCTCCAGCTGGCTCCAGCCCTTGGAGCAGACCCTGCGCCGCCAGGGAGGATGCCCCGGAGCTGTTGGTGTCACTGAACAGAGGGGCTGCTGCCAGCAGCGAGAGCTGCAGGAGCCACATGGGCAGAGGGAGCAGCTCTTCCTCTGCCAGGCTCCTGCTGTGCCATGAGAGCTGGTTGAGCTCTGCTCTCTGCCGGGAAGGATGTGAGGGATTTTGGCTTTGCTCATGTCCTCCTCGTTCCAGGACCGCCCCCCGCCCTACTTCAGCAGCAGCCAGCAGCTGGTGGGACCCCAGCGTGGAGCCTCACGGCTGGAGAGCACTGCTGAGAGCCCTGGCATGCAGGTGATGGCAGGGGCCCTGCTGGGAGCTGGGCGGGAATGAGCACAGGTGCTCAGGAGCTTGCAAAGAGACACTGGTTATGGGGTTTGCCTGGGGCAAAAGGTGCTGGGCAGCGTCTTCTGGTGCTATCCCACAGCTTTTGGAAGTGCTGCTAGAATGTAAAAACCCCAGGGGTAGGCGGCACGTGGAGGGAAGGAATATTGCAGAGGACACCATAGTGCCCTGAGGTGTTTGGGCATGAAGTGCCAGGGGTAGGTCCTGGGGGTTTGGGTCCTGCAGCACAGGTGGTGGTGTGATTGCCTCCTGGGAGGGCGGATATCCTCTGTGGGTGTTCAAAGGAGCCGACGACTACCTACAACTTTGAACCCTGAATTAACTCCAGGTTGCACCAGGACATGAACTTGTAGTGCTGAGAGCCACCATCCCACTGACCCTTTTCTGGGGATGGGCATTTCTAGGGGGACGAGCTCTTCTGTGTGGGGCCCCCCAGCACGTACCAGCTGCCGTCCTGGGAGCAGCCCCGCCTGCCCAGCTACGAGAGCGTTCGGAAGAAAGATCGCCAGCGGGAAATCCACCAGATGATTGCTGACAGGTTTGGGCTGTGGGCAGAGCCATCCCAGGAGGTGAGCTCCCCTCCCTGCACTGGGGGGCTAGCATGGCAGTCACCACTGGGGTCCACATTTGTGTCTTGTTTCAGCAGTTGGTGGTAGCTGAGGACTCTGTGCTCTGTGATTGCCTTCCCCTGATAGCTTTTATCTCTGGGAAAGCACAAAGTGTATCAGGAGGCTCCTTTGGTGTACATCTGTGCTGGTTAATGATCCATCTCCCCTCCCCCAGTGGATTTGCAGAAATGCCTGTACCAGGAGGCAGGGCAGAGCCCCAGGGAGAAAGGGCAGGCTCTTCAGATCACCTGCTCCATACAAGTCCAGGCTGGGAGTGTTATTTTTGGATCTCTAAGGCTTTCATGGGTTCTTGCTTCCTTCTCCCTGCAGCACACTCCTGGGGAGACTCCTTGCTATTACCTTGAAGTGTTTATGGCTTTTTTATGAGCAGGAGGCTTTGCTTGTTATGATATATAAGATTTGCACTCCCGCAATAGAACAGGGAAAAGTGAGTACATCCTGCCAAGTAGGTCCTGTGGCAGCTCCTGCTCAGAGACCTCATTGTCTAAGGCAGAACAAAAACTATTGAAACCCTGAGTAAAACATTAAAAGTTCACTGATTTACCTGGACTTTGAGCTCTTAAAGTTGTCCCATAAAGCCTAGCATAGTCAGCCCTTGCCACTGAGTGTTTGGAGCTATGTCTAATGATACCTGCCTGAAAAGTACCAGCCTGATGTAGTGGAAGGTGTCCCTGCCCATGCTGGGGTTGGAACTGGATGATCTTTAAGGTCCCTTGCAGCCCAAACCATTCTGTGATTCTGTGAAACCTGGGCAGCAAGGGCACAGGAGAGTAAAGCTCCAAAGACAAGTAGTTGAGGAACAACACTGGAAGCTCTTCCACAACATCCTCAGGCCACTTCCTGTCACCTGTGGGGAGAAAGCTAGCCCAGCTCTGCCCAAATAAATGTGACAAGGCCTGGAGGTTCCTCTGTCTGTGCAGTGAGACTTGCTGCCTACTTGGTTTGCAGGTACTTTTATAAATCCCAGTAATTTTTCTTTAGTCAAGGGAAAGCAAATGACAGCCCTCTCTCAACAAAAGTCAAGTTTGTTCTGGCCTTCTGCCAAGTCCTTGAAGGGGAACAGGGAAGAGCAGGAACCTGGCACAGAGTGTGAGGGGAGAATGTGTCTCTCAGCAGGTTTGTGCTGTGTTCCAGAGCGATGCCCTCACCTCCAGGTGTTCCCCAGCCTGCAGCTGGCAGTGCTGGGGGACTGCAGGGGTTTAGTTTCAGGCTGGTGGCAGCTGTGAGCCTTTTCATCCGCTCTGTAAGAAGAGGTGGGATAATCTCCTGGTTACTTCTGATCTGCTCTAATGCTCTTCCTCTCCCCTCAATAGATGCCACCTCCTTATGAGCATGCTCTGAGGCATCCTCCAGCTTTCTCAGGAACAGGAATAAGCTCAGAGACCTCGGATAGACATGGTGTTCCAGACCCTTTCCATGCCTCCCTCAGCTACCAAACTCAGCGAAACACTGCGGTGTAAGGCCTTGGCCTCAGACTACTGCTGCTTCCCGTGCTGTCAGCAACAGAAGTGCCTGGGGTACCATTTTCCTGCACAGGGAATGGCCAAACCTCCACCCAGATCCACAGTCAGCTGACACACAGGAAAGCCCAACTCAGCCATCACCCCTCTTGCAGCACAAGAACAAGCACAGAGCCATTGCTGGGTACCATGCTGAGCAGAGGAACCAGGGACGTCTGCTCACTCTTCTCTGGCAAAACACCAAAGGTCCAGCTGCTGGAGCTGCACAGGGCAAGGCCAAGGTGTGCTGGGCCAGAGCTCCTCAGGAGCAGCATTTCATACCTCTGTGAGGCAGCAGTGCTGGCTGTGCAAAGGATCAGACCTCAGGCACCAGTGGTGTCGTGCTGCTTCACCTGTTTCTTAGGTTATCAAGTGTTCTACTGTGTCTGGATTGCCTGCCAGGTGGAAATCCTCAGCTGTGAGTGGCAGAAGGGATGTGCTCTGGAGCACTGCTGTGTGCTCTGGCACCAAAGGCCTCTGTGACTGACAGTGGTTCTGTACAGACCCCACACACATGAGGGCTCCATGTCATACCCAAATCTGGACCACCAAGATGAACCCTGGGCCTGCATCTGCAGGCTGGCAGAGGACAGAGGCATGGACTGAACAGCTGGAGGGCTGCATGAAGACTGTGAAGCACAGGTGGACACATGTGGCTGACCCAGTTCACCTGGTCTTCTGTCTAAATCATGTCAACACCCGTGTCCTTACACTACTGATTTTGATAATCTGTTTTCTACTGCAGAGTCAATGTTTCAGATTGTTTACAAACCTGTAGATAAAATGAGATCAGTCTGGGCACAAGGCATTTGGGCTCCTTTATTTTGAGCAATACAAGCTCCAAAACGTCATGTAATGAAGATAAAAGGATGAGTAACCTGGATAATGCTTTATCGTACACCTCCAGCTGCTGAGCTTCAAATACCAGCCCAGATTTGGGCATCTTGCCAGGCCCCCTGAACTTAGTAATGAGTTAAGAGTCAGGCCTGTGAACTTGCCTCACGTGGCCAGTGAATGGAACACTCAGATATTTAAGTTAATCTTGAGGTGAGTGAGGTAAAAATCCAGTTTCCAGTACACAGCATTCGGTGAATGTGGAAAAGGATCTGTTCTGCAGTATTGTGAATTAAGGTACAAATAGGACAGTAATGACTAAAAATCAGCAAAAATAGAGGGTATTATTAGCAGGACTGACACAAGAGTGATTGTAGAGGGAATCCATCCAGTGGCACAACAGACCAGGCTCTCCAGATACTAAATGACCATAACACATTCCATGAGCAGCCAAGACCTTCAGCTGCCCCACAGCATTTATTAAACACTCTTAAAAAATGCCAGCAGGTGATCTCAGTGCCTGAACACAGATCACAAGCACTTCAGGAGCAAAACCAACTCCTAAAATGGTATCTTCAGAGCCACTCTTGTCCTCAGATGCCCAGTACAGCTGCAGTGGTCTGTCCTCTCCATCTGTGCCCACAGCACACAGCAGGTTCACAGCATGCTGACGAGTTTGAAGCTCCCTACCTCTTTGGTAGGGACAACACTGATAAAAGTTTTATAAAGGACTGCTCCTCTGGGCAGCTGGCAGATCACATCCCTGCTCTCGCTGCTGCGGGGTGGGGGCACGTAGACCTCCTTGGTGTATCTCACAATCCCATCCTCCAGGGCATAGAGTGTCTTGTTACGGCCCATCCCCACCTGGGAGAGGATGAGGAGCATTAGAAAGGAGAGGCTGGACATCCACAACTCAGGCAGATCTGATCATTGGTCTGCCTGGTTTGATAGCCTGGCTTCAACAGCATCTGGTGCTTTATTTTTTAAAATAAAATCACACAACTCGCTTCCAGCAACCAGTTTGCAATGGTGCTCAGTGTGAGACAGGAGACACCTGAAGCACAAGTGCCCAGTCAGGTCACAGAATGTTCTGGGATATCCATTACTTGCAGACCTTCCCTGAGTCCCACGAGCACAGCTGAGGCTCTGAGACTCATACCACAGGGAAGAGCATTAAGAGTGAGACTGAAAGAGGGGAGGCAGTGAGTGTGGGACTCTGGGGGGGATTGTTCTCTGAGAAGCCAAGAGGGAGAAGAGGCCTTACGTGAGCTCCGGGATGCCAGCGGATCAGGCGCTGCGTAGCCAGAATGTTTCCTGCGTGGACAAATGCACCTGCAACAGAGAGCCACAGTCAGACTGCACACAAAGAGCTCCCAGAGCCCTGGCAGAACACAAGTGATTCCAGGACTTCCAAATCCCAGCTTTCTGTAGGCATTTTCTAAGGAAAAATAACTTCAAATGCTAAAAGCATCTGAACAAAAATGCTGTTAGCAGGAAATAAAAGGACAATGGACAGACCATGGCAAAATCAAACCTCTGGAAAGATTGCTTCTAGGTATTTTCTGGCTGCTGAAGGCATTTGTTTTATTACATTTACATCAGTATGTTTCCATCAGCAAAGGCTAATAATTACTAAGCACTCAACTGCAAGAATCTGCACTTTGGCTTCTGCTAAGCCTCGTAATTCTCTCCTTTGTAAACACTGGAAATGCTCAGTTTTTCCACCCAGTGCAGTTATGAGGTGTCCCACAGTGTTCCTTCCTCCTGGGCTCTCTGGAGAGGCAAAGTCAGAACCAAAGTACATTTTCTGTAGGTAATTTTGGCTGGCAGCTGGCAGGAGGGGGCTGACTCACCCTGCCCTCCCACCAACGACCCCTGCTCATGAGGTTCCACTGATCCTCCCCTTCTCTTTCTCCTGGAAAAGTGCCCTGCCCACCTCCTCTGAAACACTCAGCAAGGCACACACATCGGGGGAGAGAAGCTGTGAAGAAGCCAGTGAAATGCAAATAAGGTGCTCAGACCTACCTTCGACTTTTTTGAAGCCGTAGCGTTTCCCAGGGCTGCGGCCACCCAGGTTTTTCGAGCTGGCCCCGCTTTTCTTGGAAGCCCATCTGACAGCAACCAGGCTGGTACGGGGAGTGGTTAGAACTGGGACAGGAGAAAGAACAACATCAGCTGGAAAATCTATCAGCCATAATTCCTTCTGTCAGATGTAAAGGATATCGGTTAAGACAGGCTTTAAAATTAAAGGCAAAAAGCCCCGGGAGAAACAAAAGGTACTTCCAAGATAAATTAGACCAAAATGGCCTAAGTTCCTTGAAAAAAGGCCACATCTCAAGTGCTGCTGCTGCCCAGGTAAGAATAAAACTGTCGGCAACAATGCTAAACGATGTGCACAAATTCCTCTTTCATTCCTGTAAAATGCAGCACAGATGTCACTGGTTGCTGTGGATTGCTCTTAGAGTGCTTTGAGAAAAGGTGGGTTGTGATTTGTTTCAGTTTCCCTTTTGACCAAATGGCTTACACAGTTACATCCTGAAATCTTACAAAGGAGCAGACTCCAATTCTGGAAAATATATAAACATCTGTGCCCAGGCAGAAACAGTCTGAGGAGCATCCAGAAAGAGGACAAAGGTTGGGCTTGCTGGTGTTGGAGGTCTTTTCCAACCTCAGTGATGCTGTGATTCTATGATTAAAGGCTCTAAGGAGGAATACAGAGCCCTGGGAGGGGCAAAAAGGGAGTGTGGAGCAGTTTTTTCATTAATCCTCCCAGTTTAAGGGCAGGTTGAACAGGGCTTGGAGCAACCTGGTCGAGTGGAAGATGTCCCTGCCTATGGCAGGGGGTGGGACTGGGTGATCTTTAGGTTCCCTCCTAACCCAAGTCGTCATTATCTTAAAAATCTCTTCAGTACCACCTTTCACGCAGTTAGGAGGCAAACCTAATTCTTCTGAATCCCTCTAAAAACCTCATTTTTCTGAATCCCTCTGTTTAGCCCGTTAAGCAGCAGGTTAGTGCAGAACAGTTGTTGTCTTGTTTCCTTAACCCGAGCAAAACCACTAGTTTAACTAAAATAAATCATCGCGGATACTCAGTGAGCTGGAAACGTGTCCCATCACTGCAAGTGTTCAAGCACAGGCTGGATGGGGCTTGCTGCAGCCTGGTCTAATGGAAGGTGTCCCTGCCCGTGGCAGGGAATTGGAACAAGATGATCTTTAAGGTTCCTTCCAAGCCAAACCTGTCCATAATTCTGTGAAATATTGCTGAGGAAAGGGTCCAAACCCCCATTAATTTCAGGAGATGACCCATTAAGTAAATTAAAGCCTCCGAGACATGACAATTTACGGGAAAATAGACAAACACGCACTATAGTTACAATTTCACGTACACAAGCCCGCCCCTCACCACAGCTCCGCCTCAGCCCCAGGCAAAGGCGAAAGCCTCGGCCTCGCGCTGCCGGCGGTCATGTCCCAGCTGGGGCGCGACATCCCGCGGGGCGACCTCCCCGGGGCACCTTCTCCCGAGCTCCCCCCTCAGCCCCGCTCCCCACGCCCAGAGGGCAGGGGCCGCCCCAGGCCCTCACTCACGCAGCCGTCCCAGCGCCGCCATCTTGACGGCGCCGCTCCCCCTCCCTCTTCCCGCCGAGGAGGCCCCGCGCACGCGCGCGCGCCGGGAGGCGATTGGTTGGAGCGCGCGCCGTCGCGAGCGCTCGGACCAATCGCCGCCCACCGCACGCGCCTCCGGGCCAATCAGCGGCCGGCGCGGGCTTTCCCCTCAGGCGGGCGCCAGGGGCCCTGAGGAGGCGGCGGGGATGGCGGAGAGCGAGTCTGAGAGCAGCGAGGAGGAGAACCTGCCCTCCTTCGCCTACCTGCTGCAGCCGTCCCCATGCCTCGGCGAGCCGAGCCGCCCGCGGTGGCCATCTCTTGGTCCTCAAGCGGCAGAGGTTGTCAGCATGGTGAGCAGCGGGAGCGAAGAGGCGGATGACGAGGTGATGGACGTCGTCCCTTTAAATGAGAGGGTGAAGATGAGGGTGGGAGTGGAGCCTGAGCCTTTCAGCCCGGGCGCTGGCGATGCAGGAGAGGCATCTGGGCTTTGTGCTAGTGATGATCTGATGGCTTCTGGGAGCGAAGGGCTGCAGGAGGACCTGGCGCCGTCTGGAGAAGTGGCTTATGACAGTGAGCATGGTACACGCAGTGCTGAGAAATCCTCCTTGAGCTCCTCGCCAGTCGACTCAGACAGGCGTAGCAGCCCCCCGGTAAGCAGAGAAAGGCCAGAAATATCGCTCCCTCTCAAGAAGCGACAATATGGTCAGAAGGAACGGGAGGCAACCTGCCAGAAGACCTGGCAGAGAAAGAAGGAGCAAGAAGCAAAGAGGAGGGAGCAGGGGGAGGAGAAAGAGAGGAAGAGAGCCGTTGCCAAGATGCTGAAAGCTCAGCGGCCAGGAGAGTGCCAGAAATACATAACAGTGGTGCTAGATCCAGGTAGTTGTCCTCACAGCCTGCACCTGCCTTGTATCGACTGTTGTCTCCTCTCTCTGGAGGCCTGACCCGTGCGTCGATTTCAGTCATCTTACAGGTGGAAGGTGGAGAGCAGATCCTTAGTGCTTTGCAGGCTGCCAATTATTCCTGTGTGTTTGAGAACCACGCTGTTCCCTGCAGCATCACCTGGAGGAGAAAGACAGTGTCATCACAGGTATGAGAGCAAAATTTTGATAACCTTGCCCTTTCCTTCGTGTGTTACTTGCAGTCGTCAGTAATTGTACTTAGCAACCCAAGTAAACACCCTCTAATCTCCCTGCTCAGAGCTCTGAGTGGGAGTCTGAGTGAATTCTAAACAGACTGTGGCCTGTTTGTTTTCATATCTGAACAGATGGGAGGAGGAGATGAATGGACAGAAGAACCAAATGTCCTGGTTCTGCTTGGCTTGGAGGAGTTTTTGTCCATGGCTCACAACTACAAGCAAGTGAGAACGCTTTTGACTTTTGTGCTCCTGAACATGCCTTGATGCAAAAGCAGTGTTTTGCCATCCCTCTTAGTGGCAGGAAGGTTTTGGTGTGGGAAGGATGCAGGGTTTCATTAAAACAGAAATCTGGGTTTAGGAGCCGTTGGTGGGTTGTATAATGTAGAGTCCTGACAAGCTTTCTTCACTAGTTGAAATTGTTCACACATTCCTGAAGAGTTACATTTTCACATCAAGTGGGTTTATTTTTTTTCTTTCTTTCTGCTTTAACTTTATGTGAGATTAAGTCTTGCCTGCTTGTTCTGAAGAGCAAGGGTGAACAGACTCATCTGCAGGCCTACAACCAGGGCCATAATTTGCTGTGCTTCTCTGTGTACCTCAAAATGATTTTACTCCTTATGTTTCCCTTTCACCTTTGTAGAACGCTGGTGGCTGTGCAGAAAGGCAGAAGGAGACCCTGCAGAGTTATGTAGCTCATATGATGGAGAAAATGCCTGGCAGAATTCTGGCTCTGGCAGTAGTTGGAGTAGAAAATTATTTCAGGTCAGACTTCTTCCCTCCAAATGTTTCTGTGTTTTCTCTGGCTTAGAAAAAATGCCGTAGATGTTTATGTTAATTCCTTCTAGCAAAGACTGGATTATAGGAGGTTTCCCAGAACTGCTCCACCACTTTTTATACAGAAACAGAAGCAAAGGTCCATCCAGACTGTCATCCCAGTCTTGCTTTACTCTTTTTAGGTCTCTCCAAGTTCAGCCAAAACAAAGGCTGCGACAGACAGCAGCGAGTGGGAATCCAGAGAAATGGGGGAAAAGGAGAAAAAAGGAGGTTAAGGATTCTGGCCTGGACTTATCCAGAATGGATGTGAAAGAAGTGAGTGCTTTTAGAGCAGCCATGCAGCCATGTGTTTTCTCCCAGTATTTGAACATGTGACCCAGTCACACAGTTTTGTGGATGGGAGTACACTAATTGTTCATTAGTCCATCAGCCTGTGGACAGAGCCCTTTGGGTTCAGCTCCCCACTGCTCAGTCACGTGCCTGCTCCCACACAGACTGATGTGTCTCATTCACCTGGATGCTGATGTCAGTCTCAGCACCTCTTGCCCTCCATGGCCCATTGGCAAAGCCCACTGGTTTGTAACAGGAGCCACAGAGGAGCTGAGGCAGCTCAGAGGCCACTGAGGTGATATTCAGTGTCAGGAGACAGACTGCCCCTAAATACTTCAGTGTCTTGAGTTAACTGTTCTCAAAATGGAGAGAGAGTGAAGGTTCTTGTCCTACAGCAGGACATGTGTGACCCTTTTCTGCTTCAGACAAAAATGGAATTTGATGCAACGAGACTGATTGTGCCATTTGTTGTTCCCAATGGTGATACAGGCCCTGGTGGATCTGCAGCTGAGCACACAAGTCCAAGTCAGCATTTTTGAGAGCAGTGAGGAGCTTGGGGAGTATGCCACTATGTTCACAAAGGCTGTGGCTGAGGCACCATACAAGTGAGTAAGCAGAGGAGGTTTGGTCCTGCCTTTGGAGAGGCCTCACTTTAAGCTGCTGGGAAGGACTAGCAGGTACAACACAGGGTATGGTGGTTCTTAGAGGTGCAGGTGACAGAGCAGCTGCTATTGCAGCTCCTTCAACACAGCACTTGTTCTTGAAATCAATGTCCTGCCCACAGAGGGGTCAGGACAGACCCTGGTTTCATAGTCACAGGCTGGTTTGGGTTGGAAGGGACCTAAAAGATCATCTAATCCAGGCTGGTTTGGGTTGGAAGGGACCTAAAAGATCATCTAATCCAGGCTGGTTTGGGTTGGAAGGGACCTAAAAGATCATCTAATCCAGGCTGGTTTGGGTTGGAAGGGACCTAAAAGATCATCTAATCCAGCCTGGCATGGGCAGGGACACCTTCACTGGACCAGGCTGCTTCATCCACCTGGCACTGAACACTTCCAGGGACGGGGTATCTGCAACTTTGGGTATGCACAACTTCTTTGGGCAGTTTGTTCTGGTGCCTCACCACCTTCAGGTTTCACACTGGAGCCTGGACATCAAGTAGAGCTCTTGTTCTGAGTCACATTTTTGGAGTGGGAAGGGAATGTGAGAAGGGTTGGCTCGCAGAGTGCCAGCTTTTCTTCTTCAGTGTGTAACCAAGAGACATGCCTGAGAATGAACCACTTGGCTCTTTCCCTTGGTAAGGGAGGACAGCAGCTTGTTGCACAGTGATAGCTAAGAAAGCCATCTTGTGCAGTCTGAAGCAATCCTGGCACTCCTATCACAAGCAGCTGCTGGATTTTCATGTCAGCCATGACAAGGGATGTCATTAAAATTGACATCTAAAAGTGTTTTATTGTGGTTGACAGCCAGAAGGTGAATTCTTGTTTACCGCTTTGTCTGCAAGTTGGCTTCTGTCAGGATTGCTGCTGAGTACAAGATTGGTTTTTTTTTTCAGTAGCAATCTGAGTCTAAAGACATTGGTAATGCATGTGAAGAAAACGGGGTCAAATTGTTCATGTTTCCTTTGATGCCAGTTGTGTCTGACAGCTCAAGTGAGGGACGGCGCTCTGGCTCTGTGACAACAGATGGCAGGGACAGGATTTTCTTCACAGCCTCTTTGTCTCATTTGCTTCCTCATTCCTTGTTCTCCCTAGGCGAGAGCGAGAGAACACAGGGTTCTCTTTCTACTTGGAGAAGGGCTCTTGTGGAGGGGTGAAGGTGGATCCTTCTGGAAAGGGTCTCTTGAAAGTTTGGAAGAGGCAGATTCAGCAATTTAACCGTGTCAGCTCTGAGATGGCTGAGGCTATCGTGTCTGCCTACCCTTCTCCTCAGCTTCTGCTCCAGGTGAGGATGCCTCAGGGATACCCAGCACTGTGTGCAGGCAGCCAGCTCATGCCGGGGGTGGAAGAAGTGACTGAAGCAGTATTACATTAGACACAGTGATTCTGTAGGTAGCAAAGGAGCTGATTCCTTGGCATGCACTGTTCTGGCTTCCCCCTGAGGGAGCAGCACTGGCTCCACTCTCCAGGCTCACAGATGGCACTGGGGCAGAGACCCAGCGAGAAATGCGCGGACGCTGTGGAAGGGCAGAGCAGGTACAGGTGCACAGCTGATTGTTTCGTCAGCAGTGGGTGCAGGTGGGTGATGCTGTTGTTCCCTTTGTGTCCCTTTAGGCCTATGAGAGGTGCTCCTCGGACCAGGAGCGGGAGAACATGCTGGCCAACGTCGCCGTGCACCGCGGGGAGGGCGTGACGGCCACCTCCCGGCGCATCGGGCCCGAGCTCTCCCGACGCATCTACCTGCAGATGACCTCCCTCGATCCCGACCTCTCTCTGGATTTCACTGGCTAGCACAGGCAGAAAGGCTTTTACTGTTTGTCCTGTTAAGTGTTCAGTTTTTAGATTTCACTGGGTAGCTCCAGGGAATAAGGGTTTTACCATTTGTCTGGTCAAGTTCTCAGTTTTCTTCTGTGAAGAAGTGCTTAGATAACACTCACTGATTCTTGTTTAAAGACTTGAAGCACATTTAGACTTTATTGTAGCAGGAAAAGAGTTGGATAAAGTTGGTGAATAGCAGGAGTTTACACAAGAAAGATGGTGAACATCTTCCCTAAGCACGAGTTGCACACAGTTTATAGTATGTTGTTTCATTTGTCTTTCTATAAAATAAATAATTTTGAAGAACAACCTTTGCTTCTTAACATGGTGTCTTGAATATAGACAGGTACGTCCTCTGTTGAAAGGAATACTTCCTGCTGCTCTCCTGAACTGCAAGGACTCACCTTCTCCCTCCTTTGGGACAAACCCTGGTGCTAGAGCAGCACCTGCTCTAGCGAGGTGAAAGAACTCTACCTTGCAAAACAGCCTCTCATTGTTCTGCTGTAGCAGATGGGAATGAGTAATAATTTTCAGATGTAAGTTCAGAGTGCTCTGATTCAGTCTCCAGATGGCCTAATCTAGAGAGGGTCTTGAAATCTGATTATAAGTGCTGGAATTATGAGGTCTAAACAGTTGGCAGAAAAAGCTTCCTTTTAATTAGATTGGGGACCACGGCCTGTCCATACAGCCATCAGCACTGGTGTGCACACAAGGACAGCTGAGGGGCTTTGTAACAGCATTGCTCAGATGAGTGCTCAGAGAATTAAACTGCATCCCATGTGTGGAAGTTAACTCTTTGGAACCCTGCTGCCTCCAGGGGAAAAATCCCTGCCTGCCCTGCTCGCTCCAGGCAGGAGCCCCGGCCTGGCCAGGAGTGCTGCTGACCTGAATCTATAAATTGTATAAGCCCTGTGCTTGCCAGCCTATGCAACACTCATCTGGATGTTGGCAGGAAGGGCTGCATGGAGGAAACATTGCTTTAGATGCTGCTTGTCATCTTCCTGAACATTTCTGCATAGGGAGTAAGGATCTTTGAAAGAATGGGATGAGTTAGACACCCAAAGCAAAACTTAAAGGTGTTTGAAGGAAGCTTTGAAAACATGCACCCTCCTCCCAAGGCAGAGGCAGCCCTTCCTTCCTTTTATCTGAGACTTGTGCTGCTGCTCTCTCCTGTGTGATATTCAGTCTTATCACTGGGTTACAGAAAAATGAAGGTTTAGTGCTTCATTGGTTTCCCCACAGCACTGCTCCTGGCAGCAATAATCCCAGGTGTGAGAAGAGGGAACGATTCTGGAGACCAGTGTAGGATGTCTCAGTGGAGTCTGCAGCACAGATATTCTCTGAAACTTGCACTTCATTTTAAGCACTCACAAAGCCCTTAAGGATATGAAAAACTTCTGCTTGATGGGGTTTTTAAAAGGAAATTTTAAAATGAACTATTTTAAATAATTTTAAAGGAAATTCTAAATAGTTCACCATTGCAGAGGTGAGTTTTCCCTCTCGAGGTGCAAACCACCAATCCTCCCAGCCTCTCCTCGCAGGCCCGAGGCTTCCCCTGTCCTGCCAGCCGTGCTCCCACAGTGCCACCCAGTGCTGCTTCTGCAGCTGCAGCAGGCAGGAATTATTCCCATGTACTTGGACATCATTTGTAGCTGTTCTTAAAAGGCCTAATTAAAACTAAAACCGTGTTAACAACATAAAGATCCAGTTCAGACAAATTGCTGCGAAAACTGTTGTATTGAAAATTTTCAGCTCCTGTCAATAGCACATCAGCCTCTTTGCTCCAACACAGGGAAGCACAGCCATCCTACATGCCTGTAATTGGTCCTGGAGTGGGGCCTTGGTGTATTATTCCCATACAGCCATACCACCAATTTTAGCACAAAGAGAAATGAGAGCAAGGAATGGATATGTGTTAAAAACCTTCCACCTCCAGCTCAGAGCTACAGCTGTCTCACCCAGGTGATGTGAGGGCTGCTTGTTCCCATTCCTATAGACTGTCAGCTGCCTGTACCTCACAATCCTGGTGGACACCACTTGGAGGCAAGGAGCAGTAACAAGTTTAGGTTAACGTGCACAAATAACGGGAGTTACAGGCCGACTGAGAGACATGCACAACAAAGATGGTTTGAACAATAGCTCTGCTCTGTGGAGTGGACCAGCAAACCAACGCTGACTGGCTCAAAGCAGTTTCATCAGAACACAATTCCATAGGAATTCTGGCTGCGTAGATGGCGGAAGGAGATGCTGACGAAGCAAGTGCCCATCCAGGACGATCAATGCTGCGAGTTGTGCTGTAGCATGTTCTGCAGGGTTTTGTGGTTCTGCAGGGCAGCCACCACGTCCTCGTAGAGGGTGTTGACGCTGACACACAGAGGCTGATGCTGCAGCTCCGTCAGCTTGCAGGCAGCCAGAGTACAGAGGATGCAGAAGAGCACAAAGAGCAGGACTCTCAGCACCGACCGCGACCACGAGGGCTTGTGCCGGGGGGGCTGAGGGGGACGGGAGCTGGAGGCTGGCTCTGCAGTGAGAAATGAACAGGACACAATGTGAGGAATTAATCAACTCTAACAGGCTGTGCTCACAAGCAAACTGTTCAGCTAAGATACTTAATCCTCTGCTGCAGTTGGCTTTTGTTGTGAATTTTCATCACTTAGCTCTGATAAATAAGTAGATGGGCAGGATTTAACTGCTTAGGATGAAAAGTTTCAGATCCAGTTTCACGGGCAGCAGTGAAGAGGGTATAAATCACCTCTGTGTTGCAGACTTAAGCAAAAATGAGTGAAGTTCTCATTAGGAACAGCTGGAGAACTTCCTGACTTGTAGCTCCACAGTTCATGGGAACACAGGCAAAGAGGAAAAAGGCACAGCAGCAGAGTTTATCAGAACTCCTGTAAGTTCCCCCCTACCCTCTCGCACCATCTCCCAGTACCTAGGCTGCATGAAAGCAATTCTGGCAGCATCACAATCTGATGACAATGAAACCCGACACAATCTCACCCAAAATAGACACTACTTACTTCGGGTGTGCACCGTTTCCTTCTTAGCTTTCTTCTCCATCTCCTGTTTTGCGGCTTTCTGAGCGTCGTACTCCCGCCTCCTGCGCTCCTTTTCCTCTGCCTTCTCCCGCTTCCGCAGCTCTCTCTCCTGAGCCTCCTTTGCTCGCTGTTCTGCTTCACGCTTCTTCTCCATTTCTGGGGGTTAACAGCAAGTTTGTCCCTTTTTTCTAAAGGGTTGTCACGGCCATTTTCCTTATTACCTTATCATCCCAACTGGAATGAGGAAACCAATTAAACAACTATCCTCTTTTTTATCATTTTATTTAGGATTACATACCTTTGCATTTTGCTTTTCTTTCACGTTTTTAGAGGTAACCTATAGCACATTCCATCTAGAGATTTAACGACTCCTCAGGCCAAGAAATCACATACCCCCCTGCTATCTTTCTCCTTCCAGCCCTTCTACCCTACCACTCCCAGAGTACTTTGGGTTTGGGTGGTTACAAGTCTGTGTTAGATGGCAATTTGTTAGATGGTGATCAGCATGTTTAAGTGTGTTAGAGAGACCAAGTGCAGTCCTCAGCAGACAGCACGTGGGGGCTCTTTGTGCCTACCTCTCTCTGCCTGGAGTTTCCGCTGCCGTTGTCGATCTTGCTCGGACTGGATTGCTTTCATGTGCTGCAGTACCTTCAAGGGCCAAGAAAACAACCTGAGGGCTGTGCAGAAGCCTTGTGGCACAGTCAGTTCAGAACAGAACAGATGGAGTGTGGCTGAGGACAGGCAGCTGGGGCTGACCCCCAACCCTCACCTACCCCTACAGCTATGGCTCTGAAAAGAACTCACAACTTATGCTAAGTCTCTTGCTAAAAAACAGATCTTCCCATTAAAAACAAATGTGGCAAATTGGTGCTCATAATACAGAGGATCACAGAACATTTATATTTATGTTTGCCAGAACTTCTCCAGAGGTTGTTGTACTATCAGCACAGGCATGGATTATTATGTCTGATTATGCCTCCACTTTCTTGGCAACCAGCAATTAATCCTCTCCTAACTCCACTAATGGAGAAGCAGCCTCCTCAGGCAGGTGTTTGCTCTCCACAAGCACAGCAGTAGTGGAGTCAGTGCAGTGGACCTGCACCTCACTCCCTGAAGAAACTTCAGGCTCCTGCAGCAGCTGCCCAGCTTGCTAAGCAAACAGAGGAAGAATCACTGGCAAAGCTATGAAAGGAAAAAAAAAAATAGAATAAAAGCAGACTCCTTACCTTGACAGCAGCCTGCTTACACTGCTTTTCATCCAGACAATCTCCTGCCACTTTGGCCAGGACAGGATCCAGGGGATTGTCCTTCAGATCCAGCCACTTCAGGTTCTGCAAAAAGGCACAACAAAGGGCAGGCTGTAAGAGCACAGCAGTCTTGGAATTATTTAAGAAATGCAAAGGAGAAGCAAAGAACTGCTTCAAGTTTTCACATGAATGAAACAGGTACAGAAGATGAGCAGAGATGTTTTCAATAGATTGAGAGGATTTTCACTGAGCTGTGGTGCAGAGCCAGCAGAATTTTGGAATGGGTAGTCAGCAGGATGGATGCTTTACCAGAGAAATCAACTTGAGCAGGATCACAAGACCCTGGGCTGCATCCCAAAGCTTTACGTAACTGCCCAGCAAACAGTTTTACCTTGAGCTGTGCAAAGCTGACTGGCAGGGTGACCAAGCGGTTGTTCAGAAGGTCCAGGTGCTGCAGATTGACCAGGCGGCCAAAGTCCAAGGGCAGCTGTTGCAAGCGATTTTTACTCAAATCCAGCTTCACCAGATGCATCAAACTGCAGAAGTCTGACTAAAACCCAAACAAAGATAACCCAGAGAAAGCTGGTCAGCACCTTTATGGAAGAACCTAAGTGGTAAGTACGTGGAGACAGCCCGGACCTCACATCAGGCACAAATCCTTGATTTACTGCAGGACTGTGACGGAGGAGAATTGCTCTCCTCCTCTGCCTTGGAAGATGGAGGTGAGACACAGTGGGACAGATAAGACAGACTGAGAAGGTTATGGATGATAATACCACAGGAACAAACCCGAGTCTCCACTGCTGATGAAACTCCTCTGTATTCACCTGGGGATGCTCTGGAAGGATTGTACTGCAATCTTCACACAGTTCAACCCTGTACTCTCTCCTGCCTCAGCCAAATCCACTGCCAGCACTGACCTCTCACTGCCAACGGAGTCTTTGACCCAGGGCAGGGAAAGTGCCAGTTCCACAGTGCCTGGCGAGCCTCTACTGAAGCACCAGCTATTTTTCCAAACATTTCCCAGCAGACTCATCCCCACGGAGGCTCTCTAGCACCTTACCGGCAAGGAAATGAGGTTGTTACAGGACAAATCCAAGACAGTAGCTTTCGGAAGAGCGGCCTGAAAGACAAATAAGGCACTGAATGAACATGGAGGTTCACCGGAGCCCCTCTGACACCTGCTAGTTCTGCTTCGGCCTCTGCGGCTTCTCCCGCGTCAGTGTGTCCATCCCCCGCGGCTGCTCCGAGGTCACGTCACCTCCGGATCCATCTCTGGGTCCAAAAGGGTTCTTATCCCGGGACAGCGATGACTAGCGGCTGCCGGGCCCGCGGGACACAGAACCTCTCTGCTTTCAATACCTGCAGGCCAGGTCACAAGCCCCCAGCACATCCGCCCCCCCTGCCTCCCCCTCCCCCGGGCCCGGCAGCCGGTCCCCACTCCCGCCGGGGGCCCTGCGGCCGGAGACTCACCAACTCCCGCACCGGCACCTCGTTCAGGTCACAGAGGCTCAGATCCAGCTCGTTCCCGTCCAGCTTGTCCTTCAGGCTGAGCCCCTTCCCGCTGCCCCGCGACATGGCTCCGGCGGCGGCTGCCCGCGGGGGATGCGGCTCGGCACGGGGAG
>VXBQ01001579.1:264725-302442 GCA_013400175.1 Phainopepla nitens | reverse complement strand
GGTGGAGGGCTGTGCGGCTCTAGGGGACTGGGGGCTGGGGGATAGGAATTATAGGGCACCGAGGGCCGTGGGTGAGAAGGAATAGGGGCTATAGAGGGCTGCGGGGTTGGGGAGCTGTAGGGCACAGAGGCTGCAGAGGATGGACACCGAGTGTGATGGGGGACAGGGGCAGAGCGCTGTGAGTGTCCAGCTAGGCCAGTGGCTGCACGCAGGGAGGGCACATTCATCTCGGTGAGTAACCCTTGGTTCCCCTAAAACCCCTCCAAAGTGGCGGAAGGCAGGCTGTATCCCCTGGATCTGCTTCACCCCAGCTGGGCCGGGGCAGGGATGAACCCTGCACAGCGAGCAAAGGGAAGTGAAGGCACGACAAGGGCTGAACTTTGTGCAGCAGCTCCATCCGGATCGCAGCCATGTGAAATGTATCAAACGGCTTCCCCATCCTCCTTCAGAGCTCCGACTTGCAGTCAGTGTCCCTGTCCCCTGTGGTCCTGCAGCTCCCAGGCTGCTGGGTGACCCAGCTGGTCCAGGACACCAAGAAACTCGGGGGCTTGGGAAGTCAGGCCAGTTCTTTGCCTTGGTTTTCTTCAGTGCTGCCTCTTGGAGCAAGTCCATGGGACAAAACAGCAATAGGAAGTACTTGGTTTTGGCAAAGACTCTGAAGGGTTAGCTGATATTCAGAGTAATAATCTCTGAGATGAATGACTTTCATTGAACAATTCCAAGAACCAGGTAGGGCATTCCTTGTTTTTCACAGATGGGGTTTGGAGGGTTTTTTTCAGCTGGTTTGACATTAGGAGTGAAGTGGTTGAAGCCACTTAATCATAGGCGTGTGAAGAAACAGGGTCAGAAGGGAAGCATGACAGAGCTTGCTGTGGTTCACTCCAGCCCAGAACAGAAACTGAGGGACAGGAACACAAAGCCCTTGGAGAAAGAGAGCATGTATTTGGAGAGTAAACACTTTCTAGTAATGTTATATAAAAAGTTTATTAAATTCTGCTCCTAGGCTTTTTTATCCTTTTGGCAGGGAGAGTGCAGAGGGCAGAGAGTAGAGTGGAAAACGAAACCAGGAAGTTGCTGCAGGAGGAGTCTGAAAACCCTGGGAACTTGATCTCTCCTTAAACAAAAATAATAAATAAAAAAAAGTAGTAAGTATCTGCTTAACTCTTTAGTCAGCAGTTTAAAGTGGAAGTGAGGATAGAGTGGAGTTGATTTTCACCACCCTTTAACTGCAGTTATATTACAGAAAAGTCCCAAAAGCTGTTGCTTTGGGGAGAGAAGCTCCTGGTAGATGTCCATGAGCAAAGGAACTGGCAGAATCAGTGAACCTGTCCAAGTATGAACTTTGTATTTGGGACAGTTCCCAAGCTCTGGGAATGCAGGGCCTTTCTCTCAGGTGCAGAGGTGATGGCACCACAGGGCAGGTCAGTGTCCTTCACACTGGGGCCAAGGGGACAGGAGGTTACACTGCCTTGTTTTCTCTCTCATCCCTTTTGATAATTTCTGTAGAGACTGGAATAGAATTAAATGGTGAAAACGGATCTGGTTATCTTATATCAACAACTCCAGACTGTTGATTTGGGCTGTTCAGAGAAAGATACAAAGATCTCCTAGGATCAGTCCAGAGTTTTTGGTTCAGTCTGATCATTTCTGCTTCCTGCCAGCAGGCAGGAGAGCTCTGGGATTGCTGGGATTTGGCTGCTCTCCTGCCTTTTGCTGGGGAGAGGAGGAGGGTGCATTTTCTCAGATCTCTGATGTCTCTCTCTTGAGCTGTGTTGCTGAACTCAGGGGCTCTGGAGTTTTGCAGGAACAGCCTGTGGATGAGGCTGGCTCTTTTGCAGGCTGTCTTGCTGCTGAAATGTGCTGCTAACAAAAGGCATGTGCTCTCCAAAAGTCATGGTTTACAGTCAGTGCTGACACCCAAGGGCAAGCAGAGTTTAATTTGCTCTCCTTTGCTGAGTCACAGAAATGAGAGCTGGTGTGATAGCAGACCATTAGTCTTGTTTTATCTCCAGCAGCACCAGATGCTTTGTAGGAAGAGGTGAAGGGTGAATTACTTGTTTTCTGTAACAAAGATTAACACAAATTATTTCTAAATCCTTTGGACCCTTTCTTTCTAGAGGTCTCTTGACACATTCTCTCAGATCAGATACGTACACTTGCTGCTGGCTGTAGGCAGGGGGGAGAGCAGCCCTGTGTGATTTCCAGCATGATGCTGCTGATAATGAACATGCCTTGTGTCTGCCTCCTTCATTCCACTCCTGACCCCCAGTGCTTCCAACAGGCTGCTGTGTTTTATCTCACACCTTTCACTTCTGCCACTGTCGAAGTGATACAGAAATGCTGAAGCGCATGTGAATGTCAGACCAGAATCTGGGGAGCTCAGACTTGATGGCAGCTGAGAATTTGCCGTTATGCATTTGAAGATATTATGTGAGTTAGAGCTTTGAGAGGAGTCAGTGACTCTGGGTAATGAGCATGAGATGTCTTAGCCTTCTTAACCTCTAACTTCAGTGCTGCTGATGCTTTCGTTTGAAAATTGAATGCTTGGGACCTCTGAGAGCAAGCTGTGCTCCCACTGTGAAATACAGCAGTATTTTCTCAGTATTTTTGAGCATGTGGCTTTGTAATGATATCTTTTATTGCTCTTTGATGCACTTTCATCCTCATGTTTGGGGAGGGGGAGGAAGCCAAGCCATGAAACCTGGAGCTTTGTGCCTTCTTGCATTTAGTATAAAAGTCTGGTTCTGAAAAGTCAGTGAAACCCTTTGTCTCTTCAGGTCTGGAAAACACTGAGACAGTAAGCCCAGAGAGCCTGGTCTGTGTAATGCTTTGCCAAGACATGACAGTGTAAGATATTCCCCTTTCCACTGGCAATGCAGGGTTGTGCAAATACCTCTTTGAAAGCTGACTGTGGAGAGCAGGAGACTGTTTCAGCTGGACATGTTGGATTCTGATTGAATTTTCTCAATCTCAATTTTGTAGTATTTCTTCCCCTCTCCAGTCTCTTTTTGTGATGGTCTTTTGTTTATTTTTCCCAGTGCTGAGCCTGCTTGGCTCCCAGTGCCCCCTGAGATGGTGCTGGGGGGAAGATCTCTTACACAATCAAGTCAGCAGCTGCTCCCTCCCTGCTCCAGCCCTTTCTGGGCAGGGAATTTAGGGTCAGGCTCTGCTAACACTGCAGATGACTTGGCTTGAGGGTGGATGTGAGTGTGGCTGGCCCCATTCAGTGTTTTAACACACAGTTTGAGGGTTCCTCATCTGCCCTTGTGACAGGGGACAGAGACTTCCCCTTTCCACAGCAAGTGGCTGCACTGGCTTTTACTGCTCTCCCAGGAGAATTCATCCTCCCCTTGCTTTAGGGAGAGTTTTTTCTACCTTTTATTTTATAGAACGTATGTTTATAAAGACCTTTCCTCAGAGCTTTCTTTCAGCTCCTCATTTATCTACGTGCTTTGCACAAGAGTTTTCAAGCAATAACAGGTAGATGAGTTTAGCACTTATCCTCCCTCCTCCTCAGGCAGCCTTACTGCCTTGATGTGAGTTGCCCAAGAGCTTGGTGAAGAGAGATGTCTGAACAGAGCTCGTGGGAGTTTACACAATCCTCCCTCTGCCAAAAAGCAGTGAGGAAAAAAAGGTCAGGTCCTTTGCTTGTCATTTGGACCAATACTTCCCCAAAGGTAAAATCTAGGTTTTTGTTCTCTAGACACTGCCTTTCACTCCACAGAGGGGTAACTCCATGTTCAGCCTTATTTCTTGTGGGCAGGAAAACAAATCTTTTGTGGCAGTAACACCAAGTCTTTGCAGAATATTTATCCTGTAGTAGATGGGCATTTAGGCTGAGTTATTTTTCCTCTTTAAGGCAGGGATTTCCCCATTATACACTGAATTATACACGGCCTCTGTGCTGTGCACCCTGCAAGTGTCCCTTAGCCTTGTCCCTCCTGGTTGTCTGCTAATGTTGGAATGGAGGAGCTGAAGTTGTGGAGGAAGGCAGAGAGGAAATGAGGAGGGACAGAGAACATGGGAGCTGCCTGGGGAGGAAGACAGCGTGATGGGAGGTGGCTGCTGGAGCAGAGAAAGGCTTGTAGGAGATGGAGAGAGAAACCAAGGTAGGAACTGCAGCACTCAGGTGGTCAGGAGCTGTGGTTTGAGGGGAGATTGCTGCATTTCCACTGATGATCAGACCTTAGGGAAAACCTCAATGATTTTAAAATGATTTTCCCTATTGCTCTGACCACATCTTCTCATTGCTACTTCTCTTGACTCATTGGCCTCCCTCTTGGCCTCCAGCACGATGTCTCAGTGCTTCTACTCTGCCTGGTTTGCACTTCTCAAACCTGTTCCCGCTCTCCTCCTCCCCACCTGTCCCAAATTTGCAGTGGGAACCATCTCCCTGCTGTGGTATTGCCTCTGCACTTCTCTCCCCTCATCTTGCTGGCAGCTCCTCATTTTATTGATGCTGTTTCAGTCCCCTAAAGTCTTTGCATTCCAGCTGTCAGAGATAGAAGGTGTACAGCTGCTCGCTGTTGTAAATACAGACCATTCCTTTGCAGACACCTCAGTTACAGCTCAGCTTCCCTGGACTCTTCCAAAGTTTTCATTCTGCAGGATTAGACTCTTCTCTGATGATTGTTTTGGAGACTGACCTCTTTAATTTTAATTCTCTCTTTCTCATTTGTTTGCTCTTCTCAGTCAGTTGGGAGAATTTATCTACAAACTGGTTTGGTTGTTACTTCACAGCTGTTTTGTACTTTTTATTGCCGCAGAAGGACCACACCCAGTTGTATCTCTCAGTGAGCTGCAGAGCCCATATTCTGTCCAGGCATGCTGACATGTCCCTGTAGTTTTCAGTGCAGGTGAATGATGGTGGGACCAGGCTTTGCCAGCTCTGCAGGGCTGGTGCAGGCTCCTTCCCCACCATGTTTCCCATGGAGGGGTGGAGGCTCTGCCTGTTCTTCCTGCTGGTACAGCCACACAGACACGTGTGCGTGCCCTGGGGCTACCAGGGTTGTCCATGTGCCCCAAGCCACTGCATAAGCTTTCCAGGTCCTCTTGGAAGTCTTCCTGATCTTGACTGAAGCAGCTGCCTGTGGTTCCCACTGGTGCAGGAATGTACATCAGGTATTCCCAGTGTTGGATAATAGGCTGATAGTCCCTGCAGACAGGGAGAACTGTATTGACAGGTTACATTAAACAGGCTCTTCTTTTCTTTCCCAGTGCCCTGCACACAAGGATGCCCTTCATGTCCCCCAAGGTGACCAACAGCTACATCCAGGGACCCACAGACATTCCCCTTCTTGACAAAACCGTGGGCCAGTGCCTGCAGGAGAGTGTGGAGCGCTTTCCCGACCGCGAGGCCTTGGTCTTCTTCCGGGACGGGGTTCGGAAAACGTTTGCTCGCTTCAAAGAGGAGGTGAGTGCCTTGTTCACCCCCCAGGTGAGTGCATGACAGCAGCAGGTGTGATGGAGAAATGGGAATCAGTTTCATTGCTCAGCTCAGGACTGAGATGAGTTGTGTGTGGACCTCCATCCCGGTGCAGAGGGAGCAGCGTGTTTCCAGCACGCACCCATGGGTGTGTGCTGCCTTCCTCTTCCTCAGAGCCTTGGGATGAAGGGGAGGAAGTGGCATATGCAAAATGCAAATATCCCATAATGAACATTCATACTTAAAAATTATGACACTTATCTGATGAGTTGTGGGCTGAGTCATGGTGTTTTTCTCTGCTGGAGTAGACTCCACCTTCTGAATTATCACTCTGGCTATCAGAGGTCCTGAGTGGGGGGAAGATTTTTATCCAAGCATGAAGGCAATGGAGCAAAGTCAAGGACTAGGGCTCAATATCATATGCACAGATGTGTGTTGGTGTGTGCATATACAAATATGTTTCTCTGGTTTTGGAATGGAGGGACTAACTAGCTGGAAAGTTTCTAATAAATGTGTGATATGATCTTTGATAGGAAAGAATTGTTTGGTGGGTTTTTAGGCTTACTATGGTTTTGGTTACATCCATTCACATAAACAAGATTAGCTGTGTTCACCCTGATTTTAAGAAGTAGGCAGATTCAGAACTAAATCAAATTGTTCCTCAAATTAATATCCCCTACAAGGCAGATTTTATAAATTCATTTGAGAACTTAACAAAACTCCAAAGCTTTTCTTGAATGTCTCAGAGTATTTATATATACATTTGTGTACCTGAAACACATTCACCATCTTGCAAAATAAAGTAGTTGTTAGTACAGTGGCTGAATTTAAGTTAACAAATCACAGAATCACAGAATCATGAATGTTGGAAAAGGTTTGAAAGACTGAATCCAACCTCTGGCCAATCACAATGCTGCCAAGTAGGTCAGAGTACTGAGTTCAATGTCCAGTTGTTTCTTTAATGCCTCCAGAGGTAAGGACTCCAACACTTCCCTGGGAAGTCCTTTCCAATATTTAATAACCTTTTCAGTGAAGAAATTCCTCCTGATGTCCAGCCTGGCCCTAGCCTGGTGCAGGTTGTGGCCACTTCCTCTCATCCTGCCCCTTGTTTTCTGGGAGCAGAGCCTGACTCCCACCTGGCTGCATCCTCCTATCAGGAAGTTGTAGAGTGGAAGAAAATCCCCTCCGAGCCTCCTTTTCTCCAGGCTGAGCCCCTCCAGCTTCCCCAGTCACTCCTCACAGGACTTAGGAGGGCAGGAACCCAAAACTGGTCAAAAATCACTTGACAGAATTTTCTTCACCCAAATCCTTTTTGAAGTAAGTGATACCCAGAAGGGAGGCAGATCCAACAGTGTGGATGGGCCCAGCAAGTGGGTAAGGCTTGGTCCTGAGTGGAATTGATGAAGAACTTGGCAATAAGTAGTCTTTGGGCAAGAAGTAACTTGCAAGAATATAATTGCCTATTTTGATTTCCTTTCTGCTTTGTTGTATTGTTCCAGGGTTGTTATTTTTATGCTCCCAGTGGACCTGCTGAGCAGGGGCTGGTCTGTGCTCCAGGCTCAGAAGCTGCAGCAGCCATGGGCTGATGAACTGTTCTGGGGAGATGCAGAGCTGCCTGGAGACCAGTATCCCCCTCTGCATCCTGGGTGTGATCCTCAGGCTCTTGTGTTGTATTTTTCAGGTGGACCAAGCAGCAGCTGGACTTCTGGCCCTTGGCCTGAGGAAGGGAGACCGGCTGGGCATGTGGGGACCCAATAAATACGAGTGGGTTCTCATGCAGTTTGCAACTGCCCAGGCAGGAATCATCCTGGTAAGGAGTTTGCTGTGTCTAGGTTTTAGCAATCTATTGGGAAAGGAAATGGAGACGAAGAAGCAATAGGAAATACTGGAAAATAAAGTTTGTTTGTCTCTTTTTTCCGTGCTCTTTCCTGGCATGTCATCTATAGCTGAATCAAGTATTTAAGGAAGATCTGTGCAGCACTCTGCATCTTTGTCCTCCACTCTGTAGGGAAGCAGGCTGCAGAGGGAGGAGCAGCAAAAAAGTGCTTGCAACGGCTGTTGATAGAGATGTGCTTTTCTCTACAGGATCATTTTATATGGGATGTTGCTGTCCTAACCAGTTACCAGCTGGTTAGATCCCTTAGAAATGTATTGCTCCATGGAAAAAAAGGCTCACTTAAAAATTTAGTCCAGACTAAATATCCCTAAAAGCCAATTTTCATTTGATAGCATGACCAAAGTACACCTAATTTAGGCAGTATACTGTACTGAGGTCTGTACCCTGGCTTCTGCTCCATTTCCTCCATCCTGGTTCATTCCAGTGTCTGCAGGAATAGGGTGGGAGAGCAGGGCTCAGGAGGAACCTGTGGGTGAACTTAACTCCAGTGGCCACTCCGTGGAGAGCTGGGTAGAAGAAGGTGTTATGATGGTTGTCCATCAAGAAACCTGACTTGCACAAGAGTTTTGATCTAGTTTAGTGGATTGGATCAACTAGATCAACTGGATCAACTCCTGTGAGACAGGTCTGGTTTCTGTTCCTGAAGCTCTGTTGTGACTATGTGACCTCACATAAATATTTTTTCCAAATTTTTTTCTTTCACACAAACACAGAATTCAGATATATTTTTGGTGAATGTGGAATTCCTGTGGTGGTGGGTGAGCTCTTAGTTCTGTGTTGGAGGAGAAGCTCTGAGTGGGGCTTAACCCTGGAGGGACTTTTCTGTTGGAATCTATGCCAGGGGGGAGGGTGTTCAAGGCAAGAAGGTGATCAAATTCTTGTTTCTGGCTCTTTAGGTGTCTGTGAATCCAGCCTACCAGGCCTCTGAGCTGGAGTTTGTGCTCAGGAAGGTTCGTATGGCATGAACTGTCTGTTGAAGGGGATTGTTGGGGACCTGGTGCAGATGAGCTGTTTAAGATTTGGGTGTATGGGAAAAGCTGGAGAGCAGGGCTGGTGTTGGACGTGTAGGGGGGATGAAGCTGCAATGCAGTGGCCACATTTCTTCTGTTCCCTGTGGCTGCCACCCTGTCTGATGGAAACTGCTCTCTCCTTCTCATCTCTCTCTCCCTGCAAACAGCCAGGCACTGCCAGTACTGCCCCAACCCAACCACCCCTGTCAGCAGTCATTTACCCGGGGAAATGGGGGGAAAAAATGCAAGACTTGATGTCTCCTCTTTGCCCCTCCTGCTCAGGGCAAAAATCCTCATCTGGGGTCTCAGCCTTGAAAGCAGAATCTCAGAAAGGACCTCATTTTAACCTCAGAAAGGACCACTCTACTTGGTAGCTTGATTTCTCATTTCCAGGTTTGTCTGAGGCTGACTGGCCTTGGATTTAAGCTGGTTTAAGTCCTAGGTATTGCCACTGTTTAACATCTCTCTGCTGTCTGATCCTGCCACCTCATCTGCTCTTGAATACCTGCCTGGGTTTGAGTTTGTGATGTGCAGAGCACTGATCAATTTAAACTGTTCAGACTCCCTTGCTCAAATGATGAGGAATTCAGGTTATTAAATATTCAATGGCTAAAAATGAAGATTAGGCAGCTAATTTTTTCACTGTGGTTTTTTCAGCCATAAATGAAAGGCTGATATTAGAAGAGAGTGAGCTGCTTCTGAATGTTCCCAGCACCATCCAAGTTAGTTTTACCTAGAAAGTGGATAATTTTTAGCAAATTTCTTTTGTATCAGTAACTTTGTAATGAGTTGTTGGGCTGCAATTTGAATTCTTGTTTCATCCTTTATTTAATCCTCTCTGGTCCTCCTGTCCTCGTGCATTGGGGTTGAACCCAGTGCTGCAGTGGAGCACCATCTCCTCCAGGGTGGGTGTCCTTGGGCTTCTCTGTCCTACTGGAATGTGCAACTCAGTTCTTCCCTTTTCCCCCAGTAAGGCTGTGGTTTTCCTTTTCATCTCTGATTTTCTCCTCTGATGTAATCTGGAATGTTGGTGGGGTAAGAGCAGAAATGTGCCTCAGCTCCGTTGGGAATTGCTCCAGTCTTGCCCTTCCAGATTTGCCAGCATTCCCAGCTTTATTGTGCACCTCTGACACTGGGATCTCTGGAGTTCCTCCTCACCCTAAGGATTTGTGTTTGTTTATTTGCATATCAACATTTCTGAAGACCTTTAGGCTTTTTCCTCTTGGGTCCTGTCGATCTGTGCAGTCTGACTGGTATCTATGGAAGTACGTGTGGAATAACCATTCCTTGGATTCCTGCTGCATTTCCAGGGCTTTGTAAAAGCAAGTTGATAATGAGTTTTCATACTTTACATTCTTTGAAGATAAGTCTGCTGCCACTCAGGTTGAGACCAAGTGGAAGAGGCCCAACCAGAGACTCTTATCTTGTACAACATCAGCCCTTAAATCAGCCCTCCTCTCCCCACACAGCACCTATTTTTCAGAGCTGGTTCCACCAGAATTGTAGTTTGGAGGGATTAGTAGTAAAAAGTTGCAGGGGCCTAAAACAGTCTCAGTCCCCTGAGTTCTGGGCAGCCTCTTCCAGAAAATAGAGCAAGTGTTTATCTTCCTTTCTGGCAAAGTCCAGAGGGTACTTACAAATAATTTATTGGCGTAGCCTTTGTCTCCTTATTTCCCAGACTCTGGGAAAATAATGAGAACAGCTGAGTAGATCATTTATGTAAATAGTTTATTGGACACAAATGCATTTCTTGGAAGATGAAAACAGTTTGCAAATCTGGGTCAAATTCAGCAAATCTCTGCTGCTGAAAAAGAAATTAAAATTCTTGGAGTAATTAAGGTGTTTTGTTTTGGGATTATGTAAATGTAAGGGTTGAATGAAAAATGTTTTCATTTTTCAAAATAGCTACTGCTTTACGAAGAGGTGGAAAAATCTTAGAAAAGAAACACATCAAAAATTCCACAAAAACTCTTGTCTTGATCTTGGAGGCGGATTTTAGAAATCCTTGTTTTTCCAAAAATCCTCGTTCCAGATCAAGACAAATTAATTTGTTTTAACTTTATTTATTTGTTCATATTTTGGGACTGGGCTTTTTCTTAGAGTTGAGACTCATAATCTGAAAAATCAGTTGTTTACCTTGTGCTCACGATGAAGAGTGTCAATCCTGGGCAAGGAGGGAGCCTTAGGCTGCAGCTCTACTTTTTGACCAGCAAAAATCATCCCAAATCCAGCACTGGGGAGGAGCAAAGCACTGGCTGCACAGCTGGATCCAGCCCTGGGATGCTGGGTGTGCAGTGACAGCACAGCACTGCCTTTGGAGGGTTTTAGGGATGCACAGCTGTAAGGACTCATTTGTTTTGGTCATTGGAGAAGCTGCCTGTTCCTGTTTTGGTGGTGACTAATCTTTATCATGTCCTGATGGTCAACCCAACGTGACTTCATGAGTTTCTGTCTCCCTTCACAGGTTGGCTGTAAGGCACTGGTGTTCCCCACTCAATTTAAAACACAGAAATACTATGATATTCTAAAGCAATCATGTCCTGAGCTAGAAAAATCCAGTCCAGGGGGAATAAAGAGCAAAAGGTGAGTTAGGAGCATCTGGTGTCTTTGCACTGACCTCACAGCCGTGTCCTGCCTTGTGTCCCCTCTGCTGCACAACACAGGCTTTGCTGCAGAAGGACCCACGGGAGGTCTCATCTGAAGAGAACAAGTTAGGCTGGCCCAGAGGTTTGCCCTGACCAGTGTGCACCTGTCTGGGCACTTTTGTCCTTGTTCTGTTATTGCTGATGGTATTTTTCTCTCTGCCAGGCTACCTGACTTATCCATTGTCATCGTGTGTGACTCTAAGCTGCCTGGCACCTTCCACATGGATGAAGTGATGCAGGCTGGGGACAGCAGCCACGTGAAGCAGCTCAGGGCCGTGCAGCAGACCCTGTCCTGCAATGAGCCTGTCAACATCCAGTTCACTTCAGTAGGTGCCCTGCCAGCTCCATGCCCTGGGGTTGGGATCCTCCCTGGGGACACAGGGAAAGATGTGTCCAATGCCACGTCACATTTTCTTCCTATTTCCCTCTGACACCAAGCTTCAAGCTTCTGCAGTAGGATGGAAAATGTGTTCTAGCACTGCCCCTATTTCCATTCTTTTTGTTCAACCCTTTGTCAAGGGCTGATGGAGATGAGACAGTGCCAGGTGAATTCTGTTCAGCTGAAATTGGGCTATTTTTTGGGATTCAGGTGCTGTTAAAGAAGTAAAAAGCAGTCTTCCAGGTCTGATAGGAGAAAAAAGAGCAAGATTACCCCAGGGTCTGCCTGGGGAATCTCCCCTGAGCTCATCCTCAGAAAAGGTGATGTTATTGTGTATTTCCCTGTGTCTTCCAGGGGACAACAGGAAGCCCCAAAGGAGCCACCCTCTCCCACAGGAACGTTGTGAATAATGCCAATATGATTGGTCTGAGGCTGGGGGTCACAGACCAGGTGGGTTTGGTGGGAGCAGGGTTTGGGGAGGCCTCCACTGCAACAGAGAGTGTGGAGAGTGCTGGTGTTTACTCAGTGGAAGGGCAGGATGTTTTGCTGCAAATGACATTGAGGGATATAAATGCATAGTATTTTCCATTTCGATGGAGTTCATTGATGTTTCATTTTAGTTTCATGTGAAGCTTTTTTTTTTTTCTTAGGCAAAAAAGCTATCTTTTTATGGGGGAAAAACATGAAATTAATCACTTTTCATTTTGGTGAATACTCATTTCAAATAATTACAAGACTCTGGATGTTAGCTTTGAATTCTGTGAATGAGGTTTTAATTTGATTTACATGACTTCCTTTCATGTCATGTTTACAGTCTTATAACTCTTATCAGGGTGTGACCTCTCTATTTGTGGTTTCTTTTAAAAACTGTTAAAGACAAATATTTTCTTTTGAAGTTCTGAAGTGCTTATTTCCAACATATCAGCTTTGATCTGGAGAATAGACGAGTTGTTTCAATCAGTCTTCAGAGCCTTTGGTGATTTAAAAAAAAACAAAGTAAAATGGATAGCATGTGCCAAGTCTTGCATATTTCATGCCTCTCACAGCACTCCCATTTGCCTCTTTTGGCATATAATATAGAAGCAATACCAGAACAAGGAGTCTAACAAAAAAGAGACATTGCAAAATTACTGGATGAAATATTGACATAAAAAACTTCCCAAAGTGTTTTTTATTAAAGGCAGGACGTGCCAGTTGCATTTTCACCTAACAGGAACACGGCGGAATGTCAGATTTCCAGCCGAGTGGAGCAGGAAAAATGTCTCTGCTCAGATCTTTGCTCTTCAGCAGGGAGATGGGCTGGACACGCACTGGGAGGTCTCCTCCCCTCACTGTTGTCTGGTTGATCCCAGGAGAGTCGCTGGGCGCTCCCTGTACCTCTCTACCACTGCATGGGGTCGGTGGGAGGCTCCGTGGTGATGGCTCTGCATGGCACCTCCTGCATCTTCTCATCGCCCAGCTTCGAGGGCAAGGCTGCGCTGGAGGCCGTGTCCCGGGAGAAGTAAGAGCCTGCTTTGCTGAGGAGCACTTCTTGGCCTCGTGGCTCTGCTTCTTCCCTTGCCCCACCTGCCAGGACCTTGCTCGTGCTCTTCCTTCCCGCAGTGGGAGAGGCAGATTTGCTGCTGCACTCAATTGCACAGGCACTTCAGGAACCAAAGTCTGCCTTTTCACGTGTGCCTGGGAGTGTGTCACCTTTCTCCTGAAATTGAGGGATCCTTCCTGTCACCACAGGGCTTTGGCTGGGCAGTACAGTGGTGTCCTGGTTTGCTGTGGCTGCTCTGTTTTCACATCTGAACACCTGCCCTCCTTTTCCAAGTCCAGCTGTCCTGCTGGGATGGTTGTGTTTCCATATTGTTCCTCAAGTATGGCTTGGGAAAGAAAAGAGCTGTTGCTGTGTCTGCANACTGCTGATGGCATGGGGTGGGATGGGATGGGATGGGATGGGATGGGATGGGATGGGATGGGATGGGATGGATGCTGAGCTGGGGCTGCCCCCCAGTTTCCACTTCTGTAGCTTTCCCTTTTTTCCCTTCTTCCCCAAGATGCTCCTTCCTGCTTGCCACACCCACCATGTTCATAGACATGCTCTCCCAGCCGGACTTTGACTCCTATGACCTGTCAGCTCTCCGGGGAGGTAAGTCCCAGAACTCAAATGGAAAAATGCTGAGGACCAGGATATTCCTGGTTCCCTGCCTGGGAGGCTGTGTTTAGTTTTGTGAGCAAACGTCTCTTCTGGTGGGCAGAATTTAGTTGCATGAGCCTTGTGTTTCCCCTGTTAATTTCATGCTACGTTTCCTTCCCTTGGGGAATCCTTCCACCATTATGTATTTTAGGGCTCCTTCATTTGAGAGCAGTCTAGGGAAGGACCTTTCTATTTTAGCTGCAAGGGGAGGTGTCAGCAATAGCCTGATTTTCCTCAGCTCTTGTCTCTCCAGCCACCACCGTGTGGCAGCAGATGCTTTCTGTGTCTCAGGCTAGTGCAGTCCCTAAAGCAGAGCCAAGCTCAGATTTCCTTCTCAGACCCGAAGTTTCCTGCCTGTTTCTGAAGTCATTTGTCCCAGTGCTGGAGGGTGTGATGCCATGTGCTGGAGCTTCCTCTCCTGTCACAGCCCACCTTGGAAACAGCTGGGCAGAACACCCATTTATTTATTATTTGAGGCAATAATAGTACGGAGAGAAGGTGGTGCTGGAGCATAAGAAAATGTTTTAGCAGGTTACCTAATCATCTCTGCTATGTGCAAAATGATCCTGTCTCATCCCTGTTCCCCACCAAAGCCCATATATTACCCTGCTCTTTGGCCCTGTCATCCTAGGTTGAAACAGGTGGCAGTGGGATCTACCCTCTCCCAAAAGGGCTGCTCTGTGCAAGGCAAGGGCAAAGGTTTTTGGTTTAATGGTGATGATCCATGACAGTGTTTGTCCCACTATAAAACTGTTCCACTTTCTGCTCTGAATCTTTCCATTTTTAGAGGACTGTAGGTTGGACTGGGTTTGTGTTATAGTTTATTTTCCCATTGAGAAAGGCAAATTTGCCTTGCTGCAGCCTTTGCTTCTAGAAAAACTTTTTTTTCTGTGAAAAGATTTAGGAAGTATTTTGACAGGAACCATTGTATCCCACAGGTCTTGTCAGCATTAAATCTGGGAATGCAGAGCCATTTGAGGGACGGCTCCTAGGCATATATAGCTGATTTCCAAGGTCTTTTCTTATTTCTTCCAGGAGTTATTGCAGGTTCTCCTGTTCCCCCTGAGGTCATGAGGAGAGTTATGACCAAGATGAACATGCCAGAGCTTGTGGTGAGTTGTGGTTGCTGTGATCAGAGCTGCAAGGGGTGTTTGTCATGGGGAGACACCAAGTTTGGGTGTCTCTGGACCACAGTGGTACCTGGTCCTGGAGCTGCTGGGATCAGGCTGAAGAGGGAAGGCTCAGGGAACCTGGAAGGCAGAAGTGAGGGTTCTGCCTGGCTGCTGCTGAGGTGTCTGGGGAGGAAGCTTCAGAAGAAGACAAGACACATTCAGTGTCATTAAGTGAAATTGTGCTGCTCATTTCAAAACTTTTACTGACATTCAGTTGTACACACTGCCAGGATTATGATGGCAGAGGCAGTGCTGGTTCATGTTGGTGCAGGTGGGTGCTTGTGTTCCTCTTGCTGTGGAGCTGTTGAGTTGCTTTCCCCATCCTGGATTTCCTGTGGATGTGAAACCTCACTGCGTGGTGTTTATCGTGTTTGAGTGGTGCCAGTGGTGCCATCCACGTGTGCAGCACCAAATGCTGCATTGCCAGAAGGGCAGTGTTGCTGGGCCATGTGTCCTGCTGCTCCCCAACGTGTCCCACCACCCTGGGCCTGTGCAAAGGGGCCAGTGGCCCTCTAGGTGACACATTTCCTAGGCATGTCCTGCCATCTGCATGCAAATGGCTGAGCCAGAAAAGAACGATTTTGTTTTACCCTAAAGGAAATTAATTTGGTACCATGCTGCTTCCCAAGGCTGAGGAAGCAGCCAGTAGTGATGGATAAACATGTGGGTGTGGGAGTCAGATTAGGCTGTGGTTGTTGGCAGACCCAACTGCACCAGGGTTTTATAGGGACAACCCTGTGCTCTGCCACAGACCAGGGGAATCCAGGGCATCCGTCCTGAAGCTGTCTTGGATGCAGCCAGGTTTTTTTCTGGGATATGATGCTCTTAATGCTGAGCTGCAAACACCAGGTACAGCCTTAGTGCTGCTGCTTGAACTCTGTCAGGTGACAGCTACCCATTTTTATAGTTAGCTTGAGTTTGGCCTCACAAAATATTTTCAAGCATTACTGTGAGAGCCCAGGACTCATTAGGTGTCACATGTTCCTGTTTTGTAGCAAAAGAAATAATAAAACCCTCCCAAACAGTTGCTCTGCCCATGGGATAAAGAGGATTAAGTCTATATTTGTGCCGTTGGTCTCGTGTTACTCCTGATCCCTCCAGCCCTCAGACAGACACACAGAGACTTGTTGATTTCATCTTTGCAGCAAGAGCTTTATACAGAAGATGTACATAAGAAAATATACAATTTGATTTCTATGTAGGAGGCAGAGGAGTTTTCATCCTCTTAAAGGTCATTTACACTGTTACAGAGGAATAAATAGACATATATTTATATAACTCTTTAGGATTATAAAACATAGTTGGATTGCAACTGTGGGATTGTAATAGCTGTGACAATAAACCACAGTCATCCTGGTGTCCTGCTAGATCCTCTGGAGTGTGGGTGGGAAGGAGAGGAGGGGTGCCTGAGCCAACTGCACCGTGCACACCTTCTCCTCTGGGACATCTTGGTGACCCACAGAATGGGAGGGAATCCAGTCTTCAGACGTCTCCAGTTCTGGAGGTTCCCAGTACTGCTTCCCTTAAAGGATTTCTGGCCAGTGTTGGGAGATTGCTGCCTCTTGGTCACTGCTTCCCCCGTCCCCTCAGCCCTGGCCTGCAGGGATTCCGTCCGTGGGAAGGCAGGGGAGTTTCTTTGCGTGGGTTGAGACCGATTTTCCTTTTCAAGCAGCTGGGGGAGGGATGCTCCTGCCTTCCCATTTGCTCCCTGTCCTCTGGATTGGAGAGACAGCGACCAGCTGGTTGATCAGGGATGTGGGTTCTGTGTCTTCTGGGAAAGATGACTGTGTTTTACCGGCAGGATCTAGCTTAGCTTGTCTTAGTATGGTCATGCATAGTTTGGTTTGTTAAAAGGCCTCTTTTAAAATACATAGATGTTGGAAAAGGTTGAGAAGGTGGATTCCATCCTTGTGATCAGCAGAGAAGCAGGGGTTCGGAGGAGGCTGCAGGTGTTCAGATATATCAGAAGTGTTTCCTGACAGGTAGGAGAAGCTCAAGGAAGGACTCTGAAGTCAGTAGTTTTCTGAGGCTGAAGTGACCGGTCACCAGGACTGGCCATACTGGAGCCTGCTAGTGTTAAAAAAGAGAGAAGGCCACATCTTTAGGGGGATTTTTCCAGCAGAGCAGTAATCTTGTAACATTTGTCTATTTTTAAATCAGTGGATGAAGCCCATACTTGAAAGGGAAGTGTTTGGAGTCAAGGAGCTGTTACAGGTTCCCACAGCAGAAGAAATTGGTTAGTCCTGTCTCTGAGCTACTGTGCCAACTCTCTGTGTGACTCTTGAGGATCCTACCCAAAGTGCTGATGGTCAGGGAGCACTTTCTTGGCAAAGGAAGGAAACCCAGAGTGAAATTTTCAAGAGTAGTGGACTATTTTGATGCCCTGGTTCTAAAAATCCAGAGCAGGTGTAGTTTTAGAAACTACCAAGCAGCTTTTAATCTTAAATGCAGACAGGGACCCAAGTCAGTCCTCATCCCTGAAACACAGACCCCTGTATCTGACAGCAGCCTGGCTCTCAAGAGGTGCATGGTGAAGTCAGAGGTACTTTCATAAAATTCATGCTCATCACACTGGAGTGGGTTTGTGTACCTGCCTTTTGGCCCTGACACCTGAAGGCACTGAGCTTTGCCATCTGCAAGACTGGAGTAAATAGTTTCCTATTTCATTAGCACTTGTAAACTTGTTAGAGGGAGCTGGATGGAAAGTGCTACAGAAAAAAAACAGGTATTATTGTCATGATTTTCTTACTCTCACCATGGAGGAGTGAACTGGGATTGAGTTCAGGCAGGGAAAGAAGATTAAGAAGGGACAGACCTGTAAATAAACTATGTTTAAGTACTGTGGTTTAGAAAACTGAAGTTTTTCCGTGCTTAGAGCAGAACTTTTCCTGCCCTGTATGGAATGACTGGTATTTCCATCTCTAATCCATAAAACCTCTGGCACTACAAGAGAAATAACCACTTTAGAAAGGCATAGAACAGCTGGCATAATCCCTGACACTTTGGTCATAAAATTTCCTTTCTCCATCCTGTGTGCATATCCTTAGTGAAGTGGGGATAAAATGGACAAAACATGGCACAGTGACCACCTCTGTTCATACAATGCAGAGCAGGGTCACTGCACTTTCTGAACAAATGAGCAGAGGTCCCTTTCCCAAGAGCTTACAAACTTGCAGGCTCATTCCAAGTCCTCTGGAATCCATTCAAACTCCAGACCTATTTCTGGGATGGGAAAAAGTAAAATGCTTGGGGTGGAGTGATGACAGTTGTGGCTTTTTTGCTCCTCTGCAGGCTGAACTTAATACCCCAGGTAATTTCTAGCTGTGGAAGGTGTCTGTGTGATCAGTTTTCACAGTTGGTGTTTGCCTTGGTAGCTGGCAGCAAAAGCTCATTGCTGGAGGGGAAGGCAGCCTGGTCTCTGAATCACCTCCTGGCCCAAGACATCTTACCCAAAGAATATTTGCTGTCTGGGATACTCATTTGAAGGCAGCAGTCGTTGTTTTGAAATACCTGACTGTCTTGGAGGGAACTGTGGTTGTGGAAAGGAAAGTTCTGTTTCAAGACCTGCTCCTTGTGGAAGATAATCTACTTTCCTATGGGCTGGGCAGTCTGGGGCAAGACTTCCCAGCAATGCCCTGCCCTGCATTTCACACCAGATCTGGAGGATCTTTATAGGGCAAAGGGCTGAGCGTCTTCAGTTGGTTACAAAAGTAAAGCTTGTGTGGTCCCAGCTCAGGGTAAGAGTCTGCTAAATCCACCCTTGTTTCGATATACAGTGTTTATCCCTTTTGCACAACAATTACATCTTGACTTGATATGGGGCTTTGGGGTTAGGACAGCATGCATGTCACCATAGTGCATGATTGAGGCTTAAACCCTGTTGCAGTGTAGGGCTTTTGATTTTTTTTTCCTAATGTACAATGATTGCTGCAAAAAGGGATGAATTTTTTCCCATGTTGAAATAGAAGCTCTGAAGATTTCAAAGTTATTCTGTGTGTATTCTCAGGATCCTTACTTCTCTATTTCTTTCTTATTTACATCTTTTGCCTTTACTTTCTGCCCCAGGCCTGTCTTTAGCCCTGTGTTTGTTTCACAGAGTTGACTCCATCCCTGATGCCACAGGCAGGTTCTCTGGGAGCTCGTGGGGCCAGGAGATGGAGCAGCTCTGAGCAGAGACATCTGTGGGCGAGTGGATGAGCTGCTCTAAGCCAAACCCTGGTGGCGTTTAAGACTGATGCCACAAAAGGTGCTGGGGACTAAAAGGGAACCATCTTACGTGTTCAATGGCGGCTCCCCTTCCTGGACCTCTTGGTGGGCAGCTTGCAGGAGCGCAGGGCCGCGGTGTCCCTGATGGGCTGTCCCCGGTACTGGGCCGGCGTGGAGCAGGTGTCCTCAGCACGGGTGCGGTTGCCTTTCAGCCACCTGGGACACAGGGAGGAGGGAAGAGAGGAGCTTGGAAAAGGGGCCAGCCGTGGACATCAGGGGGCAGGGTGGGGAGAGAGCCGCTGGGTGTGACAGCGGCGTCCCGGCACGGCCCGGGGGCCCCGAGGACGCGGTGGGGTGTGACGGTGCCGTACTTGCGCAGAGGTGCCAGCTGGCAGCTGCAGTGCCAGGGGTTTCGGGAGATGGTCAGCGTCTCCATCTTGTCGAAAGGGAAGTTTCGGGGCAGCTGGGTGAGCCGGTTGTTCTCCAGGTGGGCGGTTTTCAGCACGGTCACGCCGGCAAACGCGTTGTCTGCAAGCTGAAGCACAGGGGTTCCCGGTGAGGAACGTGGAGTTGGGGAGTGGGGACTCCAAACCTGAGGGCCTCTGTTCCAGACTTGGAGTGTCATTAGAACAAGGCACTGGGACATGTTGCCTGGAGAAGTTGTGAATGTTCCTGGAAGTGTTCGAGGCCGGGTTGGACAGGGCTTGGAGGAACCTGGTGTCTTTGCCCACGTCAGGGGGTTTTGGAAAGGGATGATCTTTAATGTCCCTTCCAACTCAGGGTATTCTGTCACTCTGTGAAGCATGGAGAGAGCAAGAGAAGAAGCTGTGAACAGGGAGCTGGCATGCTGGAAGCTCTGTACACTTGAGAGGCAGCAGGCAGTGGGCTCATGGGTGGTGGAATCTCCTACAAGGACAGCTACATCCCAAATCCATGTGGGATTGTCTTTGCAGCCACATCCCTAAATAAATTGAAGTCTGGCAACCCTTTTTATTTTTGAGCCATACTTCTCCATTCTAAATGAAGATATTTTCTGGTATATTCCTTTCTAAGGCTGGAAATCCTCCCAAAGCCTGTTCCTGTTGCCTTGCCTATCCTGGAGTGACTGAAGGAGGAGTGTTTGTGGCCTCTGAAGGGGCTGTAGATTTTGGCAGTGCCTGGGGGCTCTGAGTGGAAAGTTACACTTGGCATCTGAGCAATGTAGAAATACAGGCAGGTTTCCAGCACCTCAGCCTCCTCTATTTTTTTCTCATTTCCAGCGGGTTTTTTTGCCAGGGATGCTGTAAAATTTGTGTTTTCTTGGTTGACAGGGAGGCTTTAAGGTAGAACCTCCCTTAAGAAAGCTGCTAAAAGGAAGAAAATTTGTAGACCTGCCTCTGCAGCCCTCTCCTCTCTTCCCTGAGGCCTCATCCCTGACATTTTTAAGCAGTCCATGGTTACTCAAATTGGAAAGCTGTTGAAGGCAAAACCCTCGACAGGAATTTCCATGGCAGTGATGGATTGGAGAGGGGCTCCCTGACAAAGCACAAAGCTCTTCTTGGCTATGACAAACCATTTCTCCCCTCTCTCAGCATGGGGGGAAAGCTCACTCACCAGATCTTCCCAAAGCCTCCCAGCCCCAGGACCTGTGCTCCCACTTCTGAAAAGAGCCTTGCACGTCTCATGGACCATCAGGGCATGTTCATGCTCTCTAAACTGAAAAGCTTGACAGAGGAAATGCACTATTTTAAGCCACGAACTTTTGTCATCTTCCAAATTAAGCATTGCTGGATGGGATTAGAGCTTAGCTAGGAGACTCCCAGATCCCTGTAGCTGTTGGACAGTCAGCACTGCTGGCCTTCTCCTTCCAAAACGGAGCTGACCTCAGGAGGCTGGGCTGTGCTGGTAGTGGAGCTGCTCTGAGGGATGCTGGCACGCCGTGCAGAGGGCTGGGAGGGTTGGACAGTGGTGTTACTGTCTCAGCTGCTCATTCCTCTCCCAGCCCCATGAGAAGAGTTCACATCTGCTGCTAACAGCTGCCGAGCTGCCTGCCAGACCCTGTCTTCGGGAAGAAAAGGGTGATTTTTATCCCTTATTTAGATGGAGGATTGCTGCTGTTAAGTTATTTTACACTGAATACGCAGACAGGGGTGCCTGTCTCAGGTTGAGGTGCAAGGAGGGTCCTGGCCTGTGCAGTACAGCCCTGTGGGGTCTGGTGTGGGTCTGTGAGGCTCTGGGGGAATGGGAGCTCTGTGCTGGAGCCTGAGGGCTGCCCTTCTTTTGGCTCAAATGTAATTTAGGCTGGGGTAGAATTGCATGGGTTTACAGCTCAAAAATCTTGCAGCCATGCAGGGAAGAGGTAAGGACAGCATGTTTGTGAAGGAGAAAGGGCTGCAGTCAAGGTGCTGGCAGCACTTGGAGCATTTGGTGGTGATTTCCTGGATCATGCAGCCTCTGTGATTAGATGTCCCTTAGCAGTGCAAAGTTCACACGTGGGCTGTTTGGGTATGAGGCCTTTGAGGATTTAAAGGGAAAATGCTGAGCTGGAAGCTTTGTATTTGCAAACCCTAAAGCTGCAGAAGCCACCCCTATTAGTGCTGATCCCATAAATTTATGTCCTATTGGGCTGCTGGGGAGGAAAGGAGACACTGGCTGCACAAGAGCCTTTTAAATTCCTGTCCACAGGTGGTCACTGCAAAAAAAAAGTTGTTAAAATAAAATTGTTAACCTTTGCTTCTTGGCCACAACAAGGATGCTTGTTTCCCTGGAACACCCCAGAATCTAATTTCTCCAACATGTAACTTGGGACTCTGATATCTCTAGCTGGTGCAACAGGATGCTGCAGTATTTGAGTCAAAGTGCCTTAGAACTGAGTCTACAGAAGTGCTGTCACAGCATGTCTAAGGTCTTGCCTCATAAGGTCAATAGGTCCTTTTCAAGTGTTAAGTTTGCTCTGTCTCATACTGGAGAGGTTAATGCTCAGAGTGGACAAGGGCTTAAATGCTGAAGTATTACTGAACTGGTTTAGTTAGTGTTGTTCTGCATGTGGACAAGCTATAATTCAAGTTTTTGAGCTTTTTGGGATGCTATATCCATTTGAAAACTCTGGTTTGATGCATTTCTTGTAGCTTTCATGTGATCTGTTCATCCCTGTGAGACTGAGTTGTGAAGAAATGCTCTTTTTCATCACATCCTCCTGCATGTGGTGGGTGTTGCTTTGCCATGCAGTCCCAGCCTGCCTCACCTGGGTGCTCTTTGGGCTTCCTGGCAAAGGAGCATCCCAGGGAGAACTGTTCTGTTCTGTTCTGTTCTGTTCTGTTCTGTTCTGTTCTGTTCTGTTCTGTTCTGTTCTGTTCTGTTCTGTTCTGTTCTGTTCTGTTCTGTTCTGCCTGCAGCACCCTCCCTTTCCAGCCGTGGGGGATTCACCCAGGACATCAGGCTGCAGCAGGATGCTGTGCTGGGTTCTGCAGCACTGTCTGGCTTTTCAAAGGTCCTAACATAAGTGATTCCCTGAGTGTGATGCTCCTGCCTGTGGATCCTGCTTTCTCACAGAAAAAGGAGGGGGTTGTTTTGCCCTTCAGGATACCTGAATGTCCCTCCTTCCCTCCAGTGCGAACAGGGCTCCTTTGTAAAATGCTGCAGGAGTTCCTTTTGAGAGAGCATCAATAAACAAACCTTTCTCTGTAATGTGTCAGGCTGGGGGCAGTGGGGAGGTGAGGGTCTGTACCCCTACCTGTCTGCAGGGCAGGGGTAAGAAACCAGGACTGTTCACAGCCCCTCCAAGGAGTCTCCCTCTCCCAGCCTACAGCAGGTACCTGGGCTGAGCAAAGGAGGCAGAGCAGTTCAGCTCTGCAAGGTGGAAGTGCCCCTCAGTACGAGGGACATGCTCACCTCTCATCCCTCACCTTGTTTTTGGGGGTAAGGAAGGTTCCTGATTGTCCTGGAGCATCCCAGATACCTTTCTCAGTGTCCAGTGTCACCTCCAGCTTGGGAGGGAATGCACTGCCTTGCATCCATCCAGAGGGCTTAATCAGTTCCAGATAATTTGGTTTTGCATAAATAACTCAACAGAGGGGTGGGGTGTGCTCTCTCATCCCTCACTTGAGCCACGTCAGGGTGTTGTCAGTGCCCTGCTGCCTGCAGAGCCTGCAGACCTGCATCTTCCCTCTCTGCAAGGGAGGGACAGCACACCAAGGGGAAAAAAAAACCCGTGTTTCTGATCTGCAACAAGTGGAAGCAGAAAGGACTCACCTTCTTCAGTTTCATGTTGTCCAGGTGGAGTGTCTGCAGGTATCGCCCGAAGGACTGGAAGGCGTTGTCAGGGATGACCTCAATTGGGTTGTGAGAAAGTTTCAGCTCCTCCAGCACTCTCAGCTTACTCATTGCATTCACAGGGTAGGTGCTCAGCTGGTTCTTGTCCAGGTGGAGGACAGCAAGGTTTTCTACATCCTCCATGGCCCCAGGTAGGAGGTTGGTGAGGGAGTTGTCAGAGAGGAAGAGCCAGCGCAGATCTTTCGCCCCGTTGAAGACCCCCGGTTTCAGCTCCCGGATTTTATTGCTGCCCAAGTGCAGGATGAAGAGGTTGACAAGAGGGGAGAGGAGCCCTTTGGATAGGTCTGGGATCTTGTTCTTGTCCAGATACAGGTAGGTGAGATCAGAGAGGTCATCGAAGGCTCCTGGCTTTATGACACTGATCTGGTTGTCGGTGAGATAGAGGTAGACCAGGCTCTTGAGCCCCCGGAAGGCTCCGCTGGAGATCTCCTTGATGCGGGAGCTCTGGAGGTGCAGGGACACCAGCTTCTTCATGTCACGGAAGCCGTTGGTGGGCAGGATGGGGAAGTTGTTCTTCTGCAGGTTGAGAAGCCGTGTCTGCTCGGGCACTTTGGGGATCTTCTTCAGCCCCGCGTTGTCACAGATGACGTGCTGCAGGTCTCCTCCGTGGCAGTGGCAGCTGGGGGGACAAGCCTGCATGCTGGAGACAAGACATGCCAGCAGGCTGAGGACACCGAGGAGGAAGCCTGACCCATTCATGGTCAGATCTGGAATTAAGTGTGGGGGGAAGAGAAGCAGGAGGAGGAGAGTGATGGGTGGGGGAGAGAGAGAAAGAGAGAGTAACTGGGTTTGCAGCATACTGAACACAGCCCTATTTATAATGTTATTAAAAAGCAAAATCCCTTCCCACAAACCACAGGCAGCAGCCAGTTGGAAACAACTGGCTTTGGGAACTTACTGTGAGCTTAACCCCTTGGCACCAGGCAGAGGAGTGTCCGTGGCCCTGCCTGGCCCTGCTGCTGAGCGATGTGCAGAGGGAGTTTTCATCTCTGGAGGAAAGTGGGAGGCCAAATACTCAGGAGGAACCAATGCAGACCTGCTCTGTGGAGAACCTCCCTGGTCCCTGCTGAGCAGGGCCCAGATTGATCTGCAGGGATGGAAACAGCCTGTTTTGGTTGAACAGCATAGCAGGGAGCACTGCTGAGCTCCACGGCCGCCAGCAGGCTCTGAGGTTCTATTTAGCCTCAGCTGGTTTGGGGAGAAGCACCTAGCCCTGTTTTCACAGAGGAAGGTTCCTGGTGGGGTGTGGGCTGCCTTTTTTTCACTGATTCAAGAGGAGTTTGCCTAAACAGGGATTGGAGAAGGTAGGAGTGCTAGGGGTCATGCCAAAGGCCAACAGCACTGCAGTTGCTCTTGCAATGCAAAATTTTGCTTGAACACTCACAGATCTAGGCTGCATTGAAGAGCTGGCCAAGGAATGGAGTGCAAAGAGTCTTTAATTTCTACTGTCTTTTCTTATGAGCAGTTGAGGATAATATGGTTAGGACACCTGGTGCCTTCCAACAAGGGGTGGGGCAGCATCAGAGCCTGCAGGGAAGTGGTGGGACACAGGCTGGTGGATGTGAAATGCCAGGCAGTGGTGTAGAGGTAGGTGGCAATGCCTGTGGCTCTCAAGGCAGACCTGTGGAAAGGGAAAAGCATTGGCACTGGTAAAGGGATGGAGAGGTAGAAAAGCAAGAAAATCACTGCTGGAATTGGGAGTGGCATCTGCCTTGGTCCCTTTTTTAGGGTAACAGTGGCAAAGGTGAATTAACACCACATCCATGCTCTCCCAATAAAGAAAGCTAAAGCAAAGCAGTTAAAAGCCCCAGTGCCTGCTCCTGTGAGTGTGAAGAGAGAGTTCCAGGGGTTGTGGGGTGGAGTTTGGAACTGGAACATTTTGAACTGATTTCCAGCCAGTTCCTGGCTGCAGCAAACAGCTGAGAGCCGAGCACATAACTGTGAGCTTGTTGAGATTTCTGCTGCTGAGGCTGGCTGCAGAGCCCCAGTGGAGCCTGTGCAGAGGCGAGACGGGCTCAAGAAAGGGAGGAAATCCAAGGGCTGACTTAGGACACAGGCTGGCTTATTCACCGAGATTTCTGGTTTTTTTCCATTGTTGCAGTGAGCAATCAGCGTTATGCAAACGGCCTGGCAGCCCTGCTCTGGTCAGCAGCTGTCAGTCTGAGCAGTGTTTGCACTGCAGGACTAATCTGGGGGAGAAAATAGGCTTCTGGGGTGGGAATGTGCTTCTGGTGAGCCTGTGGCAGAACGATGATGTAATGTGGGACCTTGGTGCAAACCAGGCCACGTCAGGCTTTCAGTGTTTGTCAGCCCTGAGGTGTGATGCCCTGACATGGAGCAGCTCACCTCAGCACCAAGAGCTTCTCACTTCTGGAGAGATGCTCTGACCTTGAGACCTCCGGGCTCCTGCTGGAGAGACCTCCTGGTTACTGTAGGATTAAAAACTCTCTGTTCAAAACAATGGTATTTTGGCTTATACCTGGTTCAGTAGGCACCACAATGATCATGCACATGCTTTTCTCTCTGGAGAAGCTCTTTGAGTGCCTTGGTCAGGACCTTTGAGGCAGAGAAACAGGAGATAGACAGAACCTTCTTTGTTTTCCTTCTTTGCCTCTTCAGTTTGCTGTTCCATGATTCTGAGAGTGCCCCTGAGTGTGCACTGCTCATAAAGCTCAGGCAGGGAGCTGGGTGAATGATTGGAAAAGAAAAAAAAAATCACCTTTAAAGCATCATCTTCTATCTACCAACTGATTTTATTTTTTTCTCTCTGAGCAGGACCAACCACTTTAATTTTCAGTGTAATCATTTGATGAACAATTCCTGCAGTTATGTTTTTCTGTGCAAGAGCAACTGGTGGATGATACTTAAAACCCTGCCTGTTTCTGCTCAGCACTGAATCTGGGGACTGAATCTGTGCTCTTTCCCTGAGAGTCTGGTGCTTGGATTTCCCATCCCCTTGCAAAAAAGAAAAAAAAAAAGCTGGTGAGGGCCTTGCAAACCCCATCCATAAATACATCCTACCCATGTGTATTTCTGGAACAAGACCCTTTTCAAAGGTTAAACTGCTCAAACCTCAAACCTCCTTCTCTTTCTTCCTCTCAGGATAAAATTCCCTTTCTTCCACCCTTTATCTGTGTGCTGGCTGAGACTGCAGCTCTGGGGGGACAGAGATACTCGCTCCCTGCAGGGATGTGTGTGTTGTGGCTGTGGACTCCACTGAGACCTGTAGCTTCCTTGTGAAAGTGCTGGGACACACTGCCACGATGCTGGTGGGAGGTGGGAAGCTGTCCCTGCTCCAGGACTCCCATCAGTCCTGAGCCTGAAGCACAGTTTAGGTGGTTGCCAGGTTGTTGTTGGTGCCACAGTAGAGTGGCAAGAGGGAAAAGGTGTCTGCTCCTCAGCTCCATTTCTCCAGACACAAATGGTGAATAAAAGGAAGTTCTTTCCTTAGTATTTTTTTATTTCCATGCTCGGTGAGCACATTCCTGTGGTGGGAGCTGTTTGGCATCTGCTGCAGCTGGCACCTCTCCCCTGGCTCCTGGCTGTTTGTGTTTTGAGCTGCTGGCTGGACGGCTCTGCTCTTCCCACACCAGTTTTGCAGCCCTCAACTGGCCAGCAAATGTCCAGCCATCCTCAAAAGCCTGCCGGGGTCCCACCCGTGGGTGGTTGGCAGTCTGCAGGTGACAATGGAGCAGTGTCGGTGTCCCTGTGCCGCGGTCACGGGGAGCTGGGTCCTGGCCAGCTCCTGCCTCACACATCCCCTGGGACAGCACTGCAAGGACATTGCAGAAGAGGCAGGATTATCCTGTCACCCTCTCTTTTTTAATTGATTAACAGTTCTGCAATCATTCCTGGTGATTTGCAGATGCTGGACTCCCTACCTTTCCTTCTTGGGGGTGTTGTGGGCTAAGCAAGTAAATACAGCTTTTGAAGCAGTATAAATATAGATTTGGGGTGTTGCTTTGATGTTGCAGGTCTGAATTGGTTTGGTACAATATTGGAGATTGTCTTTTCCCTCTTTAATATTTATTTTTATAAGTATGAACAGTTCTGGCATAGTTCAAGACGGCTCCATAGTTAAGATAGTCCATTGCTCTTCTAAGCCTGATTCTGTAGCTTTTAGGGGCTCCAGATCTGGTTTCCTGTGACAGTGCAGACTTGCAGTCATTTTCTTGGAGTGGCAGCAGTGTAGCTGGCCTTGGGGTGCAGCCCTCCTCATTTTGGCTGAAGGTGAGGGCTCAGGCAGCTTCTGGGGGTGTCCTGGAGTGCTCCAGCTCTTGTGGAGCTGAGCCCCTGGCACTGGGTGCTGGGCTGGGAGCAGGGTGGGAGAAGGTGCAGGTTCTGCAGTGTCCCATGGATTTGTCCCAAGGGCAGAGAACCCTCCAGGCAGTGTTTGAGGAGCAGTGTTGGTTGGCAGAGGGGAGCCCCAGAGGCTTTCCTGGGTTCCCCTCTCTTCCAGGCAGGACCTGTCCCAGCAGTAGCACCCAGGGCTCTGAGTTCAGGCCTGAATTGCCATTTTTACTTAAAATTCATGGAGGGTTCCCATCAGTGTGGGGACTGCTTGTTGAGCTGGAGGAGGCGATGGTGGGTCCACCTCCTTCCTTCTGATGGTTTTCTTCCACTGTAGCATGGCCTCCACCCACTGATCTGCTGCCAGTTTGGCTCCCCATTGATGTCCACCCACCCTTCCCTTCTGCTGATTCCAGCAGCTGCTGGATGAGGCTCTTGGCCTCTCCTGTGAAGCTCTCCCAGCCCTTACAGCCTCTCCCAGCCCTGCGTGTCCACCCTGCGAGGCACCAGATGTTCCCTAGCATCCCACTGCTCTGGCCAGGGCTCTTGTCCTGGTTTGCAGAGCCTTCTTCCCTCGTGGAGCACCACTGATCCATGCAAGACTTCTGACTTTCCCAAATGCTCCCCAGCCACTGGTGCCCTCTGTTCTCAAAATGGAAAATGGGCTCCATGTGGTGACAGCATCTCTGCTTGTCCTTGGCCTCCCCATCCCACCCCATCCCACCCCACCTTGTTTTTGGGAGGACCTGATGAGTCGGTGGTTTCTGTACCTGTGGAAATGGGCTGTGAGAACATTTAAAATGCCTCATGGAAGCAACAAGATTCTGGACTTCCAGCCATGTGTTTGGTGGGAGCTGAGCTCTCCACATCCATAGGAATGTTACTTTTGCCCTAGATTTTTACTGAGTTTCCTTTTCCAATAGCTTTGAACATCCCAGTACCCCCAAACCAGTGGTTTTCTACCTTCATGCAACACTTTGTACATTTCCTCTGACTTTTCCCTTTTAATTTCACTTTTCCCAAATGCATTGGCATCAGCACTAGGGAGGATGGAGTTAATTGCACAGCAAAGACATTTTATCACACTGTGGATAAACCAGTAACTGCCCATGTCTTTGCTGGTTGCCACTGGGCAGCACTTCTGCACTGCTGGCAGGAAGGGGGAAGCACTTCCAAGCCTCAAGGCTTCTGCTTGGCCTGGAGAGAAGAGAGGCAGCTTTAACTGCAGACCACGAGGAGCAGCTTGTCCTCCCTGGCAATAACAGCAGACTCATTCCCAGGGCAGCCTCAGCCTGGGCACACTGGGTTGTCCTTTTGGTCTCCTCCTGGGGCAAAGCCATTGCGTGCCACAGCACAAAGAAGGTGCTTTGGGCACCTAATATTTTTGGGATCTGTTTTAAGCCCCATCCAAACTGGGACTGTCTGGCAGCTCTTTTAGTGGGGAGAGATGTCAACAGAGTGGCCACCCTTGGAGATTTGTCCTGCAAGACATGTTTGTTTGTGTCCTGATGTCTTTGACACAAAGATGGTACTGTTGCTGGAGAAGGAAATGAGATCTCAGTGTGACACAGGCTGGATGTGACCAGAAGTTGTTTTTTTGCAGCAGCAAAGTTGACCTGAATGTTCAGGAATATTCCAATACAATTTGGGATAGCGGGATGTCTCCAAAGCAAGGAGACTCATGTTTCCCAGGGGACAGAAGAGTTTAGGGTGATCTCGGCAGTGAGCAGCTGAGCGAGGGAAGGTTGTTGCTCAGTTGAGAATGATTTGGAGCTGGCTGTGATGGGAAGGGCTGGGGTTGACTCTGGTGGAGATATCCAAGACAGACACACTCAGCACGGGTTTAGGGATAATTAGATCCATCCAGCATGTTACACTGAGAGGGGTTCAAAGGCCTCTTAGAGGTCCCTGAGCACATCTCTTGGGTTGCCAGTCTGCTTTCTGTTGTTCATTATGCCCTCTTTGAAGTCTGAAAATCCCTGTTATTTCACGGTCAATTTGCTGCTGTTTTCCCAAGGCCAGTATTGTCTCCAGCAAAGCTCAGTTTCTGTAGGTTTTAGTTTGGCAGTTCAAGCCCTGCCATCACCATCCTCCAGCGTGGCACAACCAGAGGGTGGTGAGGAGGAGTATGAAGATCCTCCCTGAGCAGTGCTCAGGTCCAGGGTAGGGTGTCCTCCAAGGAGCTCATGCCCTCCTGCAGCCCTGACCTTCTGCTCCAGTCCCACCCAGTATAACCCACTGGGGGTACTGGTGGTGCAAACCCCAGCCTTTGCATTGCAGCCTTTCAGCAGCAGTTGGATTTGGAGGGCACTGGGTGTTTTTATTGCTGTTGAATGCTGGGGAAAACCAAGGAGCAGAGGGCTGATGTGGCTTGTTCCAAGTTATGCAGTAAATAAGCAGCACAGCTGGGAAAAACCCAGGGTCTTCAGAGTCCCCACTGTCCCCACCAGATCAGCCTGCCTCCCAAATGTTTACTAAAGAGACTGGAGTCTGATTGTTTTTACTTTATTTTTAATTTTTAGACACTTCCCTCTTCAGGCTGTTTTGCCTGTTCCACAGTGACCAGTATTTGAACAGCATTAGCAGGAAATATTTGGGAAATGTTCTTTAAAAAACACAGTTCTGCTAAGATGTTCTTTTTATTCCTGGTTTATAGAGAGGCTTGGGATTCACAAAGAATGAATCTCTTGTTGGTAGGAGCAAGTTAGGCAGCAGTTTGTTTTGGAGCTGTCCTTGTCATCACTGAGGGCAGGACTGATCTGGATGTTGGGGGGGTCACTTGTGGTCCTACAGTAAAAAAAAAGGCTTTGCAGTCAATTATATTTTGTATTCTTGTAGCTCCTCTCAAAGCCAAGGGTCCAAGCTGGAATCTTTGCCTCTGGAAGGCTCTGCTTTGACGCCAGATACAGCTCCAGTGGAAATTATGGAGCTGATGCTGAAATTATTGGGTGAGGTTTTCTGGACTGAATTACACCAGATGACAAGGCTGAATGATGTTAAGTGTCCCTTTGGGTCATGAAGGCTAGGAATCTTCATGGATATCTCCAAGTTTAAATTGGTGTGCGGAGTTTCGTGGAAGTGTTGTTTCATCTGCTGCTGACAGTGGACATGTTGGATGGTCCACGTGTCAGATAAGGGCTGGGAGGACAGCAGTGCTGCCACAAGGGTTTGCTCCATTCCCTGCCTCCATCCCTACAGCTGGGGAAAACCATCCTAAGAGAGAGATAACATCTTTGAAAGGTCTGCAGCAGCATCCTGGTATCTGGCTGCAGAGTGATGAGCTGGTGCAGGCAGGGGAAGGCAGATGAGGGGCTGGAGGCTCAGACCCCTCTTGCTCTCTGGACCAGTTGGGAAGCCCATTCCTGAGGGTGTGAGGGTGTTTATGGGGACAAGCCACAGGCCAAGGCATCTATAGCTGGTGTTTGGGGTACAGGGCACAGTGCCAGGCATCTGGAGGAGCCTGGTGGCACTCACAGGATCATCCTGCCAGGGAGCTGCTCCTGCATCCAATTAAACTGCTGGAGTGACCCAGAGAGGCAGCAAGGATTGACTCAGGGCTTGGCTGGGATCCTGGGACCAACACTGCAATTCATCCAGCAGAGTAAAACAAAAAAACAAAGGCACTGGGATTTTTAATAAGTGTTTAAGGTCTTGGATTTGGGTCTGGTCAGTCATTTGATCCAGCCACAGGACTCGTATTAGTGGGTGGGAGAAAAATCCAGTCTGAGCATGAGACACTGTGGGTTTGCACCCGGCTGGGAAGTTGTCCGTGTGTCTGGGAGCAGAAGCCTGTGCACAGTTGCTGCTTGTGGGCTGCCAGGCTCCAAGCAGAGCAGTTTGCACCAGATGGTCCCTGCAGCATCCTGGAGAAGTTCTCCTCTAGATTCCTGGATAAAAGCAGGCTCCAGCTTGGATCCACGCTGACCCTGGTGCAGTCAACACGAGCATCAGCCGTTGTGACAGACTGTGCCCAACGTGAGATCCCCCAGCAGCTCCAGGCAGTGGAAGGTGCCAAGTGCTCCAGTGTTATTACACACTGCTGTAACTACACCAGTGTTGTGTTCAGCTCATTCAGGATATTTTCATCCTTGCTCATGTGCTCCATCATAGTCCTTTAAAGCCCCACATTAATTTGGGGCACAGTGCCTGGAGCTGGGTGAGCACCATGCCCAAGCCATGACCATGTAGGCACACCTGGGCATTTACTCTGAAGGAACTGACCAGGTCTGGCTGCCAGGGCAATTTGGTGGGTCAGAGCTGCTCATGTGTCAGTCTGGAGAACTGGAGGAGAAATGAGGAAATACTTCCCACATCGGCCCTTTCACAGCCATGCTCTCCCAGCAAAGCAGCCACAGGTGACATTACTGGGGTGGCATTACTCTCAGTGGGTAAGAGACACCAGAGCAGTGCTCTAGCAGCTCCCACTGCTGAAACACAGCTCCCAAGAGCTGGAGATGTAGCAGCAATCCCAGCAATGGTGCTGGTGGTGCAGCTCAGAGCTACCCAGGGCACCTCCTGTGCAGCTCCTGCCGCCTCAGCCTGGCCACTGAGCTGGGCATAAAGCACTGGAATTTTCCTCTGAGGAGAAGTGACCTTCAGCTGAGGTGGCTCAGAGCCTGCCGTCGGGATTAGCTGTGAGGGAGGTTTAGCAGCAAGAAGCTTTTGTCCTGCTGTGAGGCTTTGGGTCTGTAAGGGCAGCTGTGCCAAGTGTTGAGCAGCCTCGTGATGCCCTTACAAGGGTTACAGGGGCTGATGTCTGCACAAAAGGATCTGCAGCAAGCAGCCATGCTGCAGGACATGCTGTCTCCCACAGAAGTCTGCTGCTGGCTCCAGGGTTTTTCCAAAGTGATGTCCTGTGGTCCGGAGTTGTTAGAGATGCAAGGTGAACTCGGCACCTTGGCTGCAAGGGCACCAAGGCAAAGTCAGTGTCTGGCAGAGATGGTGTGGAGTCAACAGGACAGGGCTTGGGAGAACCAAGGGTTGCAAAAGAGGAACCCTGGAGTCCTCCAAGAATAGCAGTTAGGGTGTCAGAAGTACATAACACCCCAAGTGTTGTAGGGGATGGGGTCAGGAGCAGTGTGAGGGAGGTGAAGAAGGCCATGGCAGGCAGGTACAGTGATGCTTTAGCTCCTGTTTCTCCAAGACTCTGTGGCAGAAGTGTCTGGATGGCCCCATCCACAGCCAGCAGAGTGGGGCTTCCTGTGACCTGAGTGGCTTGGGAGAAATCCTCCTCAAACCCCACTCTCCCTGCAGTCATGACCAGCTTTGTCTTTCCTGTGCCTGTGTGGTCCCCTTTCCCCTTGAGACACATTTCCTCTCCTGTGTTTGCAGGTTGCCTATGGGACCACAGAAAACAGCCCTGTCACCTTCATGGGGTTCCCCAGCGACAGCATCGACCGGAGAACTGAGACAGTGGGATACATCTTTCCCCACACAGAGGTGACCACGACCTTTCCCACCTGCTCCAGGTGCTCTGCCAGCAGCAGACCTCACTCCATCCTCCCTGCCTGGTGCTGGTGTCTAACTGAGCCCTTCTTCTCTTCTAGGCAAAAATTGAGGATCCAGAAACAGGGCAAACTGTGCCTCTGAACACTGCTGGGGAGCTTCAGACCCGTGGCTACTGCGTCATGCTGGGCTACTGGAATGACCCTGCCAAGACGAGTGAAGTGATCACTGCTGAGAGGTGGTACAAGACAGGGTGAGTCTGAGAACAGCCCCACTTCTCCCAGGTGCTCCCACAGGGTGACACTGGATGCGTGGCTGTGTGTAGGAGTGCTTGGCTGGGATTTCCAAAGTAGAGAAACCTGTCTCAGTTTATCCCTCTGATCTGTCTGTGACACTCCAGAACTGGTTTTAGCGCAGAGCCCTTGGTGCTGAATGTCCCTGGAGAGGGGGATTGTCACTGGCCACTTGTGCCTGGAGGGATTGTGGGGGTACAGGGCCAGGGGCAGGAGTTGCCTCCCCCCTAAACCCTGCTTGTGTGGATGCTGCCAGTTTCTGTAACAGGAGCTCTTTGATCTCTTCCATGTATTCAGGTGGCATCTCAGCCCTTATCCTCTGATACCACCCTGGCTGGGTGGGAGCATCAGCCCTCCTTCCACCCAGCTGGGCCAGGACTAGAAGGGTGCTGTCATTGCAGGGACCTCGCGAGCCTGGACGAGCATGGCTACTGCAGAATTCTAGGGCGTTGCAGGGACATGATTATTCGGGGAGGAGAGAACATCTATCCAGCAGAACTCGAGCAGTTCCTCCACACCCATCCCAAGGTTGAGGAGGTCCAGGTGAGTTGGGAGGAGGTGGGGTGAGTGAGCAGCTGGTTTTGGGAATCCTGTGCATAAAGCTTCTGGGATTGCTGCTTGGAACCTGGTTGTCTTTCCCTTTTCAGCATCAAATTCCATGTAATATTGGTCAGCAAGGAGGAGGGAGAGGCTCATGGGATGGAAGGGGCAGGCAGAGCCCCTAGCATGGGGCATATGGATTGTGGCAATCCCCTCGTGTTCCAGCTGCACATCTGCAAAGTGCCTGACATTCTTCAGTTTTGAACTGCCTGTCCACTTTCATGGCTCCCTCTGAAATTCTTACTCAGACAGGACAGTTTTTACTGATAATTGCTCAACTCTGACATCCAGGAAGACTCTTCCAACAAGTCCCTGGAGATGAGGAGTGAGACTTTGTTTCACTCCTTCACAAGACAGCAAAGATTTCCAGGACTGAGCAGCTGCTCCCCGTCTGCTGGGATTGTTCTCCTCCAGGTTTCATGCCAGACAAGTTTCCCCATAAATAAACTGGCTATTTAGTCAGAGTTCTGCCTGTGCCAGGCGAGCATCTCTCTCTGGAACAGTCCCAGTGCAGATGGGTTGCAAACCAGCCCTGTTTATGTGGTTTCTAGGGCTTTATGTCACTGCTCTGGACTCAGAAGGATCAACGTGTCTCTAGCAGTTTGAGATACTGGTTCAAGGCAGGGAATGACAGTAGGATTCTTGTGGAATAGTGGGAACAAACTTTGGAGAGAACTCAGGCTTGGGAAGCCCAATTCCTGGTGTCACAGGCAGTGGCCCAGTAAGATCTGTGATTATAAGGGTTTTAAATAATCCTTTAATTCAACCTCATCCCTCCCCTGCCATTCCATCTGGAGATCCCAAAGCACTCATGGCAGCCTACCAAGTCTCCTTGTTGTTTGTGAAACCTCTTGCTCCATTTTTTTGGAAGCAGAGGGACAACAAGTCCATGTTACATCCACAATGCTCCAGCACCCTGTGGTATGGGGTCAGGGAACACGCCATGGGCCAGCCCCCAAACCCTGTGGGAGGCCAGGGACGTCCCCAGGGGTCCCACTGTTCATCTGTCCCAAACAGGTGGTTGGTGTGAAGGATTCAAGGATGGGAGAAGAGATCTGTGCCTGCATCCGACTGCGGGCTGGCCAGGACTGCACTGAGGAAGAGATTAAAGCTTTCTGCAAAGGGAAGGTGGGTTCCCAGTCCTCAGTTTCCTTCCAGGCCAGTACACCCAGTGGCTGCTGGGGACTGGTGGATGAAAGCCCATGGATTTAGAGCACTGGGGGACCCAGCCCTGACAGTGCCAGGCTGTTCCTTTCAGGCTGTGCAGCCCTAGTTTCTCTCTTCCCAGATCTCGCATTTCAAGATCCCACGTTATGTTGTGTTTGTGAGCCAGTACCCCCTCACTGTCTCAGGCAAGGTAAGAGGGGGCTGGGGCAGGGCAGGAACCCTGGCATTCTGTCCCAGCTCCTCTCTGAGTCTCTCTCCCTCTTCTCTGCCTTCTATTCTAGATTCAGAAATACAAGTTGAGGGAGCAGATGGAGAAGCACCTGCAGCTCTGAGATTGGGAAGGCAGAGCAAAACCCAGGATAAATCAGTCCCATTTCAGTCAGCTCTGAGTCTGCTTTTCACCTGTGCCTTGGGCTAAGCAGTGAAGACTTTCTCTCCCTGACATCAGGCTGATGGCACTTTTAGTCAATAAAACAGAGCGCCTTTTTTTCCCAGTTGGGGCTTGTTTCTTTGCCAACAGAAATACTGTGGTGTGAGGAGGTGATGCTTATTTCTGGAATTCTGTCCAGTTGCTGAAAGACCTTATGAAGGTTTAACAATGTTGTGTGTCTCTGGGCAGTTTGGCTGCAGCCGTTTCCCAGGAGTTGAACCGATGCTGGTGGGTATTTTACTGACACCCTTCAGTTCAAATGCTCTGGCCTGGCTTCCCAGGGTAGTACAGTACTTTTCTCCTTGGATGTTGTGAGACTCCTGAGTCATCTAAGAGTGACTGAACTTGAAATGAGGGGCAGAGAGTTCAGAGAATGAGACTTTGCACTGGGGCTCCCTAAAACTGATTGGAAAAGCTCACTCTGTTCCCACTCCTCCCCCAGGTGTTTCCCAAAAAAAACTTCTGCAAGGTAGACATGGCTTAGTTTATTTTGTTGTTTTGGACAAGACAGGCACTAAGGTTGTTGCAGAAATACCAGAATTCCTGTCCCATCGGCAGCGTGAAGCAGAGCGTACCTGGGACAGCATTTTACGGGAGTTATTTGGTACCTCCCAACCATGAAACACTCCTGTGAGAAGAGAGACAGCAGAGCTCCTCTCTGCCAGCAGAAGTGTCCCACCCCAGCTGGAAGGCAGATAACGTTGCTGCCAACTCTCGCTGACCTCTGCTGTCTCCCTCCTGCCTCCTTTCTGAGCGGAGCTAAGGCTGGGCCCCCTCCGGCTGTGGCTTCCTCCAGCGGGTGGAGCAGTGGTGCAGCAGGGAGACAGGAGAAGCGTCAGCGAAGTCTCAATCCTTCATCTCCAGCTGGACTGTGGGCTCTACCCATGGAAGCAGACGCCGGGGACAAGTCCCCTGTCCACGTCTGCACTCTGGAAGAAAAAAACACGGATGGTTTGTGTCAGACTCCTTCTGTAACAGTGTCTTTCCAGCAAGTTCCTCTCCTGTTCCCACACTGCTCGTGGGGCTGGTTTCAGCACTGATCCTTCCACATTTCACTCAGGTCTCCTCCCTTCCCTGGTTACCTCTGTAACCTTCCTTCCCGAGGGAGGAACTTTTACCTGCATGACAGCAGCTGTAGCCAGGGTCCTTGGGGACACAGAGGGCCTCTGTGACTGATGTCCAGGGAAGGACTGTTTACCTTCTTTTGCTTCCCACAGCACTAACCCAAGTGCAGGACAGGCCTGCAGTGAGTGGAGCTTCTCCTCCCCTCCCTGACCAGTAACTCCACCCTTGGCACACCCCCTGCTCTGCCCACAGGTACTCACCGTAGATGGGAGGTGGTGGATAAGAAATGAAGGTGACATCAGCCCTGGCTGGTGAGGACAGACACACTGCTGAAAAAACCAGTGAGTCCTGGTCAGAGCCAGCACAGGGGCAACAGTCCCTGCCACCCCACTCCTGCTCCTGTCCTCGGAGTGAGGCAGCACCGTCCATGGGTCTGAGCCCTGGCAGAGCCTGGTCCCAGGGAAACTTTCCCTACCATCCCCTGCCTTCCCCAGAGCATATCCAGCCCTCGCCAGCCAGAGCATTTCCCGCGGTGCCTCCTGTCCCTTCCCAACCCCTGGGACGGAGCGTCCCCGGCTGTAAACACTCACGGAAGAGGAGCCACTCACGAAGCTGGCCCTTTCGGCTGGCAGCGCGGTCTCGGTGTGCGCAGTGCTCCAGGCTCGCTCCATGGTTTCTGCCCTGCCCGAGTCCCACTCTTGTAGTCCCCGCTGCCTGCTCGGAAACTCCCCGCGGTGGGAAGTTACATCAGGGGTGGGTTTCACTGAATTACTCATTTCTGGTCTGGAAACGGGAATCTGCAATCACAGCCTTTGTCATGGGCATTTCAGACTTCCTCGTGACTATTAATAGAGACAACTACTAACGTCGGGGGTTGTCAGCTGCGGGTTTGCCCAACCTTGAGTGGGGACAGCCCACCTTCCTCTGCCGAAACGCTGGAAAACCCTCCCCGAGAAGCAGCCGAGGAAGGATGCGGGGGAGGTCCCAAACCTCGTTCGGACCGTGCGTCTGGGGAGAACCCCGGAGGAGGACATGGACCGCAGCACCCCCGTCATTCACAGCGAGCATCCCCCGCACAGCCCCGTCGGGAGCGAAGCAATTTGCCCTGATCCCTCCCCCGGTCCCCGCGCCCCGCCCGGTGCCCGCCCGGCGGGGGCGGTGTCACGGGTCCCATGGCGGCGGCGCGGCGGTGGCGGTGGC
>VXBQ01001579.1:247064-264528 GCA_013400175.1 Phainopepla nitens | reverse complement strand
CACACGCCCCGTGCCCGCAGTGGCCCTACTGCCGCAAGCGCTGCGCCTACTGCAGCTTCAACACGTACGTGGTGCCGGCGGTGGACGAGGCGGCCGTGCGGGCCTGCCTGGTGCGGGAGGCACAGACCCTGCTCCGCCTCGGCCAGGTGCACAGGTGGGTGTACACGGTGGGCTCACGGGGAGCGCCGGGCCCTTCCGTGCCCTCCTGCAGCTTCACCGCTCTGCCCTGCAGCGTCACCTCCGTCTTCTTCGGCGGGGGCACCCCCAGCCTGGCCAGCCCCGGCACTGTCGCGGCGGTGCTGGAGGCGGTGGCGGGGGCTGCCCGCCTTGCTGCGGGTGCTGAGGTCACGCTGGAGGCCAACCCCAGCTCCACCAGCACATCGCGCCTGGCCGGCTTCAGGGCAGCTGGGGTCAACCGCCTGTCCATCGGCGTGCAGGTGAGAGGGGCTGTCCCCGCCGCAGCCCCCGCTGCCCCTCGTGACCCCATTGTCACCGCGCTGTCCCCGCAGTCGCTGGATGACGCCGAGCTGAGGATGCTGGGCCGGGAGCACACAGCGGCAGAGGCACGGAAGGCTGTGGAAGTGGCGCGGGGGCTCTTCCCTGGCCGAACCTCCATCGACCTCCTGTTTGGGCTGCCGGGACAGAGCCGGGATGCGTGGGCCCAGCGGCTGGAGGCGGCCCTGAGGCTCTGTGACGACCACATCTCCGTGTACCAGCTGACGCTGGAGCGGGGCACGGCGCTGGCAGCACAGGTGCGGGGGGGAGCCCTGCCCGCGCCCCCCCCGGACCTGCTGGCTGACATGTACCAGACTGCCCGCAACGTGCTGGTGGCCGCCGGCTTCCGCCACTATGAGGTCTCCAATTTTGCACGGAAGGTGGGATGCCCCCCCCGTGCTGTGTCCCCCCATGTCATGCTGGTCCCCCAGCAGGCTCAACCCCTCCCCTCACCCCAGGGCTCTCCCCCAGGGCGCCCTCAGCACCCACAACCTCTCATACTGGCGGGGTGACCAGTACATCGGTGTGGGGCCAGGTAAGGGGGTGATGGAGGGGTGGTGGGGGGCAGTGTGCCCCATGAACTCCGTTGTCCCCCTGCCTGGCTGCTGCAGGGGCACACGGGCGCTTCGTGCTGCGGGGCGAGGGCGGCTGCAGGCGGGAAGCCCGAGTGCAGAGCCTGGAGCCCGTCGCCTGGATGCGGGAGGTGCAGAGCCAGGGGCACGGCACCAGGACTCGGGCGGTGCTGAGCCCGCTGGAGCAGTGAGTACTGGCGTCCCCTCCTGTCCCCTCCCTGTCTGCACTGCCCTACAGCTCTCCGTGTCCCCACAGGCTGGAGGAGCTGCTCACCCTGGGCCTGCGCACGGATGAAGGCATCACACACGAGGTGAGGACGCTCCACGTGGACCCAGTGCTGATCACAGAAGGGTTTGGATTGGGTGGGACCTTAAAGCCCATCTTGTTCCACCTGCTGCTGTGGGCAGGAACACCTTCCACTGTCCCAGGTTGCTCCGAGCCCTGTCCAACCTGGCTTTGAACATTTCCAGGCATGTGACATCCACAGCTTCTCTGGGCAGCCTGTGTCAGGGCCTCGCCACCCTCACAGGAGAATTTCTTCCCAATATCTAATCCAAATCTGCCCTTTCCATCCATACCTCCATTTTCCTGTCACTCCATTCCCTTCTCCAAAGCCCTGCCTCAGCTCTCCTGCAGCCCTTTGGGTACTGGGTGCTGATGCCCGTCACTAACACCCTTCTCTCGCCGGGGGCACCCAGCGCTGGGGGCACTTCTCCCCCCAGCTCAGCCTGCAGGCCGTGTTCGGGGAGCCGGGGGAGGCTCGGGCACTGCAGCAGGACGGCTGGCTCGTCCTGGACAGCGGGTGAGCCCCGGGAGCCGCGGGCAGGGCCGGGGGGCTCTCTGGGCCACCGGCTCTCACCACCTCCTCTTTGCCAGCGGCCTGCGGTGCACCTGGGCCGGGCTGGCCGTGCTGGACTCGCTGCTGCCCGACCTGCTCTGGCAGCTGCAGCGGGCGCTGCGCCCACCGAGGGGCACCCCGGCGGGGGAACGAGCCGGGACGCGGGGCATGCGAGCGGCCACGATGGATAATAAACCACAAGAGCAGTGCGCTGGCTGAGGGGAGGTGTTACTGCAGGGTGGGCCCCTGTGTCCTGGGGTCCCGGTGCCATGGTGCTTCTAGTCACCCAGAGTCCCCGTGTCCCTGTGTCCGGGTACCCCAGAGTCCCGGCGCCCCCGTAGCCCACTGTGTCCTGCCATCCTGCTGTGTCCCCATACCCCGCTGTGTCCGGGTACCTCGGTGCCCCGTGGTGTCCTGGTGTGGCGGATCCCATCGCCCAGTGTCCCAATGTCCTCAGTGTCCCACTATGTCCCCATGTCCCGCTGTGTCCCGCTGTGTCCCATTATCCCGATATCCCGCTAAGTCCCGCTATGTCCCCATATCCTGCTGTGTCCCATTATCCCGCTATCCCGCTTTGTCCCACTCTGTCNTGTCCCGCTCTGTCCCCATGTCCCGCTGTGTCCCATTATCCCGCTCTGTCCCGCTCTGTCCCGCTCTGTCCCGCTCTGTCCCCATGTCCCGCTGTGTCCCATTATCCCGCTGTGTCCCACTCTGTCCCCATGTCCCGCTCTGTCCCCATGTCCCGCTGTCGCCGGTGGTGTCGCACAGCATGGCGCGTGCTGTGCCGTCAGGCGGCGCATGCGCACGGCGCGCCCCGCCCGGGGCAGCGCTACCGCGCAGTGCCAGCAGGGGGCGGTGCTGGGGGCGCTGGGTGCGCGCGCCCTGTCGCGACAGTCGCGACCCGCGGCGGGGCCGCTGTGGGACCGGTGTGGGCCCGGTGTGGGCCCGGTGTGGGGCCGCTGTGGGCCCGGTGTGCGCCCGGTGTGGGACCGGTGTGGGCCCGCTGTGGGCCCGCTGTGGAACCGCTGTGCGCCCTGTGTGGAACCGCTGTGCGCCCGGTGTGGGACCGCTGTGTGGGCCCTGTGTGGAACCGGTGTGGGGCCGGCCCCGGGACATGGCGGCGCGGCGCGGGAGTCGCTCTGGTACGGCCGGAGCAGGGCGCGGCTGGGCAGCGGGCGGGCCGGGCCTGCGGTGGAAGCGGCCGGATCCAGCCCCTTCCCGTTCCCCAGGCAGTGACCCGGGAGGTCCCAGTGACCGCCTGTCATTGTGATAATTCTCTAAAAGGAGCAGTGGGGCCGGAGGGGCCCGCAGGTGAAGGGAACAGCCCCTGGTGGGATCCCCAGCCCGGCCCGGCTCGCAGGTGCCAGGGCTGTGCCCGGGCTTGGGATTTCAGAGCTGCTGTGCCACTGAAACCCTGAAACCCGGGGCTCTGTTATCCCAGTCGTGCCGGCTGAGTGCAGGGGATCTGTGTGCTTGCAGCTGGAGCTGGAAACTTCCCAGGAATGTGGTGTTCCACCTGCAGGGATCTGTATTTATTTGCATTTATCTTACCCGTTGTCTTTCATCTAGAATATAAAGTGTGAGACAATTCACTCGTACTTGACCCACTTTGGTCTTTGCAGCTTCTCAGAGGTTGATTTTTTCAATTACAAGAGTTGCTGAATTTAATTGTTCGGTGCAACCTTAAAGAGAAATAATCCCAAAACATAGTTCAGCTGGAAGTCATTAACCAGCCTGAGAGGAACATGGTGCTTCCTTGGGAGACTGAAGAAGTCTCTTCTGTTTTTTAGGCAGGAAGGAAAAGAGTTTGGAACAGCCCTGTCCAAAAGTTGCAGAAGAGCCCAAGCCTGAGCCTAAGCCTAAGCCTAAGCCTGAGCCTAAGCCTGAGCCTGTTCCATATGTTCTGAAAGGAGAGGACATCCAGGCACTTGAAATTAAGGTGGAGGACCTGGAGAAAGTATGTATGAGTATTTTTACTGCTAGAAACAGCTTCCTTAACTGACACTCTCCTTTTGTGTGTTTAACAGAGGGTGCTGCCCATTTACTTAAGCCAAAACTCACTCCTGCAGCTGAGTTCTCACGCCATTTTGTCTGTCAGGCTTTTTATCGTGATAAAATGTCAGCTCATCAGGTTCAGTTGTTAAAAGTAAAGGTTTATAAGTGCCTATACAGTCCTTTCAAATGGGAGCATAAGTCATCTACCTCTTCAAAATTACATCTTCAACCTTCTGATCTAATAAGATCTGTAAGTTGTTTAGTAGCTCTCATGGCTTTCCTTCCAAAACTCGAGTCACAGTGTGTGAGTGGAAGCATTTGAGTGACACAGCAGCAGAAATCTCTTCCGGAAAGTGATTTAGAACTCTGCTTTCATGCCCCTGTTATAAACCAAGATCCAGAGGAGTAAGACAGTAACTGAGTTGATATCTGCACAGCTGTGTAAAGTGTCTTGTAGGGAAAGAATCATTGAAGATTTGACTTGGAAAGGACCCAAAACTCATCTGTTTCCACCCCCCCTGCCATGGGCAGGGATACCTCCCACTATTCCAAGTTGTTCCAATCCCTTTCCAGCCTGGTCTTGGACACTTCCAGGGATGGGGCAGCCACAGCTTCTCTGGGCACCCTGTGCCAGGGCCTGCCCCACCCTCACAGGGAAGACCTTTTCTTAACCTGTAACCTAAACCCACTCTTCTATTTGAACCCATTCCTTCCTTGTCCGTGTGAGAAGTGCCTATGCAGGACTCACAGGGCCCTTACAGGAGCTGCTGTGACTGCTGTGCATGTCCTGAAGGGATCAGATGGCATGAAGGTGAGTCAGTGTGTTCCTGACTGCACTGTGACTGTTTGTTTCCTCCCTGCAGCTCCATGCTCCACGCCTTCCCCGTGGTGCCGGGAGAATTCTGGCTCAAAGGAGTTACCTGCTCCGAAAATACCAGCCCAGGGAGGTGGCACATCTGGTAGCACATCCTCTTCCCCCCAGGGCACCCAGGGGACCACTGACTTTTCCTGGTAGGGTTCAACTTCACCTCTTACCTCTGGTTTTTGGGTTTGCTAAGCCAAACTTTTGTGACCTGGTTCTGGGGTTGGGTATTTTTATATGTGTGTGTTGTAGGACCAAAAGAGTTTGATGATGGCTGTGAAGAGATCCTCCCTCATCACATCCTGGGAAGTCTCCAGGAGTTCAGGATGGAAGCCTATGCCAGAAGAGATACTGAGGTTGGTTTGTAGAGTTAGGAAAATGCTGCTATGTGGCACTTCTCCAGAGGCAGAGTGTGGTGCCTGCAGTGCCTTTTGATGCTTTCTAGCACCTATCAGGAGCAGGGCAGGCCTGAGGTGTGGCTTTCCCAGCCTGGTCACACTCTGGGGGAGGGTTTGCCTTTGGAGAAACTGCACCAGCAGGTTTTGGAGTCCTGTGTGCAGGACCAGGTCATGGAGGGAACAATTACACAGGCTTCTTCTTCCCTCTGTGTCCTGCTGATGGTGTCAGGGAAGAGCTGTTGTAGCAATGCCATTGCTGGAGTCTCTTTACTCAGATAAATACTTCCATTGTACCTGAGTGTGTCCCTACTGCCCTGGTTTCTTTCCTCTCAGATTGCTAGTGTAGCAGTGCTGCCAATCTGAAGAATTCTCCTCTCCCATTCCTGTTTTGGTGTGCATGGACAGGTTCATTTAATGTTACATTTCTCATCAGCCAGCAGATGCTATTGTGGCTCCTCATCCAGATGTTACTGCAGCAGCTTTAAAAGAGGAACATGGAGGAGAGAAGAAAGGAAAGGCACATCAGGCCCAAACAGGAGAGCACAAAGCCTTCCAGAACTGGAGCCGTCATATGGCAATGAGGAAAAAGCAGGAGAAACACCTGGGAGGTGAGAAAAGCTAAGGAGGTCTCATTCTGTGAAATTCTGTGTGCAGCTGGAGAAGTTTGGTGTCCCCACACCAAACCACACTGATCACTGCCCACCAGGGTTAATCCTCTTGCCCTTGCAGTCTGATTCCATGCTCTCAGAGCTCCCACACTGCTCATGCAGGTGGCTCTGGATGTGGTGGGAAGGTGAGCTGGTGGCTCTGTCGGGGAGAGAACAGTGGATTTGGCAGGGAGCAGTGTAAGTGGGTTACAGGTGAACAATAACAGTGACAAAGGGTGTGCCCACAAGTGCAGCACCAATGATGTGATATTCTTTCTTTATAGAAATTCTTCACAAGCCAGAGAATGAATTGCTGATGAACATGTCAGACAATTACAGGCAAATCCAGGAAGAGCGTGAGCTCATTGACCGCAGTCTCCCTGCCCTGTTTCCTGGAAAGGTGAGAGCCCCACTTCCTGTGTGTCCTGATTGTGCTGCTCTTGTGAAACAGCACTGACACTGGTCTGAGTCAGTCTCTGAACTGCTGGCAGGAGTGTTTATCAAAGCCACTCTGAATCCCTCAGCCTGCTGTCTGAACAGAGCTTTCAGGGACATGAAAAATGAAAACCTGAACTGTGCTATCCATACCAGTCAGGGGAAAGTGGTGATGAGCAAGTGGCATTTCTTGATTCTCACCAAAGACTTTGTGCCCTGGGAAGTGCTGTGGGAACGTGTCACAGTTGCTGTTCCAGGGCAGAAAGATCTTGGATTTTAGTGATTGCTGTGGAGAAAAGGGCATGGGTAAGGCAGGAGGGTTATTTTTCACATTTATAACACTATCAAAGAATTTGCATTTGTGTGAAGCTTTATTTTAATATCCTTCAACCTTCACGTGCACTAGATAGAAGAAAGTTCTTTTGTCTTTGACAGCAGCCTGATAGAAAGTTGGGCTTGCTCTGCAGAAAGGGATAATTCATAGACTTTTAAAAATGCTCATATAGTCAGGGTTAGCCCTCTTCTTTTTAGCTTCAAGTGCCTGTGAAAATAGCAGGTAGCTGCAGAGCTGTGTGTCAGGGGCAGCCTTGTTTCCCACCCTAGGGATACCGAGTGGGAAGCGAGTTCTGGAACCTTCCTGAGCAAATTGGGGATGAACTCACTGGGCTGACCCTGACCCTGACCCGGACAGAACGTGGGCACCCAGAGCCTCTCACTCACGTGGGGAAACCCCAAACTGTCCAGAGGGAAACAGGTAAGGGAGCACTGCAGAGGGGTGATCCCAAAGAAATGGGGCACAAGTGTGGAGGGAGCAGCTCCTTCCCTGTTGAGCCTCCTCTTTAAAACACTACAAGGCCAGAGTTTGGCAGAGCATGAAGTTTGATGAGGATGTGGGTGTGTAGAGAGTGTATGGCTATTTCCACAGGTCTGAAGCCTCCAAAGAGGATTCCTTGCCATCTAAACTGGGATAAGAGTCTTTTCCTGAAACATCGGCGGCAGGAGCTAAAATCTCTCCTGGAGGAGCTAGGCTTTTACAAGCCGGTAAGAGCAGAGGAACAAGGACATTCTTTGTGTCTCCTGTCACCTGCTGAAGAGTAACAAAGTTGCCAAGAGTTGGATCTGAAAAAAGCCTTAGCAAACTTCAACTTGGTCCCACAGTGCTTTTGCTGGAAGTTCCCACATTTCCAAAGGGCCAAAGAGTTGTCTGACCTGCTGAAGTGTCTCATGGAGTGGTCTAGGAGCCTCAGAATAGGACCCAAAGCAGCAGCATGCAGCTGCCAGGACCTAAGCAAAGAAAAACCTGCCATGTACTGGTGCAGGACTTTGATTTAGTGCCATGGGGCAGAGGGAAGAGATCTTTACCCTTGTGGAACACACTCTGAAATAACCTCCTGAAGGCAGGTGGCCCCTCCTCCTACAAACAGAACAAACCTCACTTTGTCTTTGAAACCTGTCTCTGAGGGTGGGCAACGTGTGAAGGACACTTTCTGTGCATCATTGCTAGTGGGGAATGCAGTCATCTAGGATTCTTGGGAATCTCAGAATTGGTTCTTTCCCATGTCCCTTGAGCATTCTTTGGATGCCTCTAAGAACCACTGTAGGAGCAAGATATGGTAACTTCACTTTACTTGACTGAGTTGGTGCATTTGTCTGCTGTTTTAATGTCCTTTTTTTGTAAAAGAGCAGCTGTGAGTTGGTCATTTCTGTGTGTGTCCAGGATCTGGAAGGACTGGAGGTGATTGGGAAAGGGCAGCCTTACACATCTATCTCAGCTGATGCTTTTCAACATACTTCCATTTCTGAAGAGATTGAGACCCTGTAAGTTTTACTTTGTGGCAAAATAAAGAATTTTGGGTGTGCACCACCAGTCTGTGAGGATATCCTTAGCTGTTCTTCTCCAGAATTGAAGATGAATCTCCCCTGGGACACAACAAAAGGCATATTCTTATATAATCACCAGATTTAGGAGCCTTTGTGCCTTAGGGCCTTGTGTCTAAGGAGCAAGAATCAGAGAAAAGTTTTTTTGAGGCTTTTCCTCCAGTCTTTACTCTGTGTGACTTCAGAGCTTACATCAGGCAGGGTGGGATTCTACTCTAAATTACCTCCATTTGATTTTTCTAGCCTTCCATCATTAATTTCCTGGTTTCCCCTGTCCTGTCCATCTGTAACAGGCACAGCCTGAGGGCCTCTTGTCCTTTTTCACTGATGTGCTTCAGGCAGGTCTCATTCTTTATTATTCTGGCTGTCCTGTCCTCCTTGCCAGTGCCATGTAGCTAGATGGGTTCACCACATCTGCAGGGCTCTGTCCCTAAAGAGATTACTGTGTGAGAAAACATTAAATGGGATTATTTCTTGCAGGGTCTTGTAAATCACCCCTGGTTCTCCCCTCTCTGGAAGTGAATTTCTCTCCATGAAATTTCTGGCTTTTTTTTTCTTTAGCAGTGACCCCTTGGATGACTCTTTCACTGTGGTTCCAGAAGCTGAAAAAGTTCCATCTTTAGTTTTCTGTGGCCAGCCTGCTCGTTGGATCAAGGGCATCACTGCTCACAGGGTAATTGTGAGACTTTAAATATTTAGTCAAGCTAAGCCTATTTGAGTTCCCAAGTCACAGTTGTACAGTAAGTGTCACTCCAAGGCCACAGAATGGGGGACTTATTCTGAACATAATAGAGTATCCCTATGTTTGCTCCAGAGAGATCCAGGAACAGAAGGGCTCTGGTTGTGGTGTGAGGTTCACATTCTCAAGCTTTCTCTGTGTAGTGGCCACTTCTTTGGACCTGCCTTACCAGTTCTCCTCCCAAGGCTCAACCCTTTATTTGAGCTATGACTTCATGCAGGATAAATCCTGCCAGATAGAGTAGAAATTGTTACATTTTTCCTCTTCCTTGTAGAAGGAAATTGGCATTGCTGCCCGGCTCACCTTTGAGACTCTGGCGAGTGAGAAGGCTGAAAGCTTCCTGACAGTGAGCAATGATGGCAGAGCTGCCATTTGGTACAACTGGATGAGGCTGCCCCAGCAGATCCCCTCCAGGGAAACCCAGGGGAGGAGGATGCCCTGCTTTTACTTTGATACCAGACCAGGTATGAGACCTGCTGCTCTCCAGGACCTTTGTACCTCAGGCAGAGAGCTGGAATTTGGGAGTTACCTGGGACGTGGAGTCTGACTAATGGCAGAGCACTGCTGGGTGATTTCTCCTGAGGAAACCACCCTGGTGTCAGAGCTGACTCACCCCAAAAGAGCTGTGCAAGGCAGATCCTTCTCCTGGAACTTAAAGGAAAGGAGGTTGCTTCTGCTCTGAGTGTGAATGGGTGGAATATTGAGATGTGAATCATTTTGTGATGGCAAACAGGGCATAATCTTCTGGAGAGAAAACTGAGCTTGTTGTAGAAGGAGAGTGCAATGAGAATAACTCCAGGAATATAGGGACTGAGAAATCTGGAAGTAAATCTGGGGAAAGAGTCTCCTAGAGAGATAAGGACACTTGGGGTGGTGTTGGAAAAGGTTCAGGCTTCTTGCAGACCAGGTGGCTTCTTGCAGACCAGTGCATTTTCTCTCTTATTTCAGGTGTAATTTTGCCTGGAGAAACTCGGAGGTTTTCCTTTATTTTCAAGTCAGAGAGAGCAGGCATTTTCAGTGAGCCCTGGGAATTTAGGACACATCCTCTGTTATTAGGAGGAGCTCTGCTTCAGGTGACCCTTTGGGGAATTGCTGTGTATGAGGATAAACTGGCTGACATCAGAGAGAAACTGGAGGTAACCAAGCATGTAGCTGGGTAACTGAGCTTTGAACTTTATGTGTAAATAGAGGATAAGGATGGGAGTGAACAACATGGCATTTTTATTGTTGTGCAATTACTGCTGAGAGTGAGATTTACAGAATGTCTGCACGTATTTGAGCAGGTTTGCTAAATGACATGAGGAACTCTGCAGTCTATTGTAATGTTGTTACTAAAGACATGACTGTCTCCTAAAGTGTTCACACTGGTCCTTTAAAGAATGAAATTTCTGTTGGTAATTAATTTCATTAGTTACTTAGTGGGAAGGGAATTGACTGCTGTACACTATTATAGCAGTTAAGGTATAAATTGAAAATTACACTGTGCTTTGAAAAGTATAGTTTGGGGGGAGGATTCGTAGAGTTTGTTTCAAAAGCTGTTGGAAGTACTGCTCTGCTCAGCGGGGTTTGCAGTTGTTCATGTCCTTTACCTCTGTCTAATGAACAGTGTGGTCACAGGTGGGACTGAATTTGTGTGCTTGCACATGGAATGGGCCCTCACACCCCATATGTGCTGTTCTTGTTGGGGTGCCTCAGAGTGAGCTGGCTGCTCGAGAAGGTGCTGCCATAGTGAGGGACAGCCTGAAGGAACTGCTCGACCAGATCCGCACCCCCGAGCGCTCGCCGTCTCCCGTGGACGCCTGTGTCACAGAGGAAGAGCTGTTCCACAGGAGAAATCCCGAGGTGATGGTTGCTGTTGAATGGACTGCACAGCTGAAATAAGTGGAGAGGGCAGACCCAAGGGGCTGCTCCACCCCTGGGATTCTGGAGCTGCCAGAGGCTGCCGTGGAGGCTTTAACAGTTGGGTTTGAAGAGGGAAGGTGCAGCTCACGTTTACGTTTTCCCCCATTATCACAGTTGCATTATCAGCATCAAGTGGTAAAGGAGTTGCACAAACTGTGGAGACAGCACCTGGCTGTGCCTTCAGTCTTGGGGGAGGAAGTGCCCTTGGATCAGAGGAGAGCTGCAGGGGACAAGCAGTACCAGGAGAGCACCCTGGAGCTTCCCTCTGGCCAGAGCAGCACCACTCAGCTCCCACGTGGCAAGTACACATTGCAGGAGCAAGAAGCAGGTCCTTCAGGATGGAACCTTTCCCTCGAGGACTTTAAACAGGTGGTCACCTCTGTTCCCACAAGCTGATGGTGTGTTAATTCCCCTACAAACAGCCCAGCCTGCCCCAGTGTGAGCCCAGCTAAAGGGCTGCTGCCAGTGTGCTGGGAGTTGGAGAGATTTTTGATGTGTGTCAGCTCTGCTGACCACACTCTCAGTGCTCTTGTGAAGAGATTCCCAAGAGAGACTTTGTGGGTTGTTGTGTGAAGAAGAAAAGAGAACCACACAATATAATAGATATTTTAAGCTCTTCCCCCGTTAGCTTTCTGTGATCCCAGGACTGAATGTGGGGGGCAGGCTGGGCTTACAGCCTCCTGTGGCTCCCCCAAGGGCTCTTCTCCTTGGAGAGTCCTTCCTATTCATCAGAGAACTAAGAGGGCACTCATGACAGGCTGTGGATAGAGTACAGACCTCCCTAGATTAAAGCAAGAGTGCTTTGGATTCTGTCAGTGGTTTTTCTGCTGTGCTCTCTTGGAAATCTCTCTGTTGTTTTTATAACTAAGCTTTACTAGGGAGCTTTCTAGCTTGATAGAATTCCTGTTTCCCAGCACATCTGAAGTAGCAAAGGGGCTTAATATCAGTCTGATGGGGGAATCTGGGATTGTTCCACAGATCCTGGGTACCTTGGCCATATCCTAGCTGGGTGTGTAAGTGCCCAGTGCAGCCTGGTTTCAGACTGGTATCCAGGAAGAGAGCTGTGGGCTGCTCCACTGAGCTCAGGGACTGGGAGTAAAGACTGAGAAGTGCTCCACAGCCTCTGTGTTTTCTCTCACAGGCTATAATGTCAATCCCTGGGGAGGAGCAGAGAGAAGAAGCACTGACCCAGCTCAATAAGGCAGCCCTGGAGCTGTGTGTTGAACAGAGGCCAACTCAGTCAGACCTTCTGTATCCACTCTGGTGGGTTACCTTTGCAAGGAAAAGCTTGTGAAAACACTGTGTGATCAACAACCTCAGCAAGCTCTGTTGCAAGTGTTGTGATTCAGAGTGCACATAATTTTATGAGGTCTAGAAGTCATCTTTACACTCTGGTTTTTTTATAGCTTAATTGTAGCAGCTGTCTAGGATCCAAATGCCTTTACTTTTTTTTGTTTCCTTTTTTTTTTTTTCCTGGAGATAAGTTTAGAATATTAAATGCATGTAATTTTGGAGAGTGTACAAGATTATTTCTGGCAAGATTATTCCAGTCTGTATTTATGAAACCTTTGGGTATTTTCTGTACCCTTTTACTCAGATAACTGTCTCCTCCCTCATACAGTCTCTCTGTTCTTTGCTAAGGCTTTCAGACTGTAAACATATCAACAGCTTTGAATTGCTTCTAAATTAGAAGGATGCAGGTTCCTCTTGGTAAACACAGAGCAGGTTCATTTACCAACGTGTGTCATGTTGAAGAGCAGACCTAGTTTCACAGCTATATTTATGGGCTCCTGGGAGCCTGTTGCTTTGCAAACCATTGAGACCTCGGAGGGATCTAACAGGAGGAAGGGAATTTAGCACCCCTCTGCACAGATATGTGGACAGTGGGTGCTGTTTTGTTGGTTTGGTTGCACAGGGCTATAAGGTGCCTTCGCTCCTGGGCACGGGGTCAAACAAGGGGGCAGCTGCTGCACTGTCTCCCTTCTGATCCTGATCGTTTTCTCAGCCTCCAGCTGTGGCGTGGAGCAGTTGATGACCTGGTGAGTCACTCTGTGAGGCTGAGATCCCTGTTTGGTTTGATTAAGGAGGACACCTCTGAAGGAGCTGTTCCAGGTAAATGGTGGTTTTAGCACAGCAGCTGCTTTCTGTGGGCTGTGGGAAATACAAGAAGCATGATGAATTTGAACTGAAATGTCAATTTCAACATGTCTCCCTTGGGGAAAAGGCATCAGGGAAAAAAACTGGCAGATTGTGTGACAGTCACAATACTAATTGGGATCTGTGGTTTGGCATCAGTAAAAAAACACCTCCAAAAAAAAGCCTTTTACCTCAGCTAGGTCTAGCAAATCTGACCCAGCAAACACTGCCTCAATGAGACCTCTTCATTCCTTATTTAAACCAAGAACTCTTCAAGGTATTGTTTTGCAGTGCAGTACATCTCAGATTAATAAAAAGAGGAAAATACACTGCAAAAGTAGCACATTTCCCACTGCGCTAGGGCAGTGGGCTGGACTTTCTGGATGTGTGGATGCTTTTGGTTAATTGAAATCCTTTCTTTTGTAGAGAAAGTAAAGCAAAGAAGAGCAAAAAAAGCTACTAAGAAAGATGAGAAAAAGGATAAAGAAGGCAAAAAAAGTAGAGTGATATCAGGGAAGGAGAAAGCGGTAGGTGTTGGGACGCTTGGTGAACCCTGAGTGCTGGGGACAGTGTGATCCATCTGAGGCTGTGTATCCTGAATTTGAGCTGATTTCCAACCCAGTTAAAGAGGTGCTGCTGCTGGGAGGGGCATCTTGAAGCAGTCTGAGAAGTGTTCTGACCTATGTCCCTTTTTCCCTTGGTCGGTCCCTGATAAGGATGGTGCAGAGAGCAGAAAGCTGAAAGCAGAAGATGAGAGGCAAGCATTTTCCATTTCACTGCAGGACATGAAAGGGGGAGCAGAGTCTGTCCAAGAAGGAGATGAGAAACAGAACGTGAAAGAGGGAGCTGCAACTACAGATGGGGCAGAACCTGCTCAGGAGCAGGGGGACTCTCCTTCACTGGAAACATATCAGGAAAAGCTCTATATTGAAGTGAGTCTGACCAAAGCTTGTATCCTTGTCTTGGTTTTATTCTTGTCTTGTAAGGCACACTGAGGCTCAGGGGGAAGAGGCAAGCATTTTGTTAAACTCGGCAAACTGGCAGACATATGTCCCTTGTGCTGCAGCAAGGTAAGTGTGAAATCCAAATTAATTTGTTTCAGCCTGGAATCTGTTAGCAGCAATTCAGCCATCACATAGCCACATGTGAGACTTCTATCTGGGATGTCTTCAGCATTGCTTGCAGACTCTGGAGGGATCAGCTGAATTAATTGTACCTCAGATAATGTTAAACACACTTCATAGCCAGGGAAGTGATTACTAGAGCTCTGTTAGCAGCAGGCTGCCACTTCTGTGTGGTTGTGTGTGTGCCCATATGAAAATGTACCTCAGAAACCATGTCTGTCAGTCTCAGCCTCAGGATTTCTTCATGTCTTTTCACTGCAACTGTCTTCTCTGAATTTCTGCAGGTTTACAGGCTGCTGGGTTCAATGGTGAGTGAAATGGTGTCTTTATTTGAGGATCTAAAGCAGTAACGTGCTCTGAAGTGGGAGTGAAGCCCTTTGTATGTAGAAATAGACTTGCTTTTAAAAGAATAAATAACCATATTTACACAGATGGAGTGGAGATGATCATTCTTTCTGAAGTGATTCAGTGATTACAAATACTGGGCTGCCTCTTTTCTGACACACTGTGATGTGAGACTATTGCTAGATCATCTGTTACTGTTACAGATGATGCTTGCCAAGAAGAGACAAGGCAAGAAGTATCACCACCTCAGAAAACGTTAAGACTACAAAATACTGGTATTTCTGCTAAAGGAGAATTTAAAAGTGCCAGTTAACATGAGCTGTGTTCTTTGTGTCTTGATTGTGCTTGGCTGGCAGGTGAGTGAGCAGGGAGTTCTTGTACTCATGAATGCTGGTATCAGGAGGGTAGACAAATCCATCCTGGTTTTTATCATATTTTTGGCAGCTGGTCCAGTCTCCCCTTGGGACTTGCTGACAGGAGGCTTCTCTGGGGCATTCTGGATCCCAGTAAAAACTCTGTCCCAAGGGGTGTTCCACCCTGCCTGGTTTTGCACTCATAGATTTCCTTCCTGTGCTGACCTTGCCATGTCTTTACATTGAGCTCCAGGTACCCATGCCCTGTTCTGAGCCAGGTTGTACATGCTTGCTTCCAAGACTGAGCACTCTTAAATGAGTGAAATTTGTGCTATAAAAGTTGTGAGCCATGGTAAGGCCTCGTGTTAGAGCCACTCCTCCTGTCTGTCCATCTGCCTGTGTGTCTGGGCTCATCACCATTTTCCATCTGTGTGCCTCCCTGCTGGGATGGGGCTTTTTGTGAAGGCATCCCAGGCCTGAGTGTGGCACACTGGACCTCACTTGGAGCAGGTTCCTGAGGCAGAGTGAGCTCTGTGTGGGGTCTGGCTTGGCCTGGTGTCAGTAAGTGCCACCTTCCTGCTGGACAGCATTGCCCAGCAAGGCAATGACATCAGTGTAGATCATTAATGGGGATGGTGATCCCACTGCAGCTCTTAGGCAGCAGATGCCTATCCGTGCTATCACTCAGCCATGAGGTCAGTGGCTCCAGGTGTGTCCCTTGGGCACGTGTCCCTGTCCCTGGGCTGGCACACGGCTCCAAGGTGCACATGCAGTGTGAAATGACTGCTCCTTCTGCTGAACTGGTGTCTCCTGCTTTCTCATTTTACCTCCTGTGCTGTCCCTGGGGAGAGGAGCTGTTCCTCCCCTTGGCTCCCAGCAGTACCATGGCAAAGCACAGCTTGTTTTTACCACTGGCCAGGTGAGGCTCCTCATCTTTTGAGATGTTTTCTCTTAGTGGGGTGTGGGGAAGCATTTTGGCTTCTGTAGCAGCAGGAGCCTCCTCTGGCTGAGCGGGCACAGACCCACAAAGGGAATGTCTCTACTCAGCATTCCTGGAGTGAGAATTTCAGCAACATTTTGAGAATTAGGAGGAAAAAGGCCTGAAGTTGGGGTGTGTCTCACAGGCTCTGACAATAGCTCCTGCCTCCCTGGAGATGATTATCAGCTCTGTGAATCTGCCCAACTCAAACTGCTCAAGCCATCTGTTTCTAGGAGAGAGGGAGTCTGCACGTTCTAGGGGCAACGTGATTGTCTGAGAGGCAGGAATCTTTAACTTGGTAGCTTTACCTTAAAGGATGGCAAAGCCCATCCATGTCTCCATGGATCCACATCTTTGGTGCAGCCTATTGAAACCAGGCTGCGTGTGTTCATGTACCCACAGGAAAATCTGTTAATACAACACTAGATGAAAGTTTTACATCAGTCACGTACAATGGAAGAATGTCCTGTGCTGGCATCTTCCCTTCTGAGGGAGGAGTCTGGTGGCAGAGGGCAGGTGGGCGGCATAGGAGTTCTGCAAAGGAGAACAAACCTGTGAAGAGTCTAATTTCTTGTCAGATTTTTTTGTCATAAATAGTGCCAGTGCTTCTTCCAGCCTTGGACAAGAGTGTCCTCAGGGGACAAGATACAAGCAGCATGCAGGAAGGGATGTGCTGGGCCAACAACTGTGATACTCTGCTGCCTGGCTGCTGCAGCTTTTTGTGAGCCAGCTGCCTTTTTTTAATTTTTTTTTCACTTTTGCATTGATTTGTGGAAATAACAGGACAGGAACTGCAGTGGAATTAGAGGTGGCTTCCACAGAGCAGCTTTAGAAACATATATCTCTTATTTACAGGTCTAGTGTGAGGTGTGGGCTCTGTCCTTAGCACAGAGACCCTCAGGGCTGTCAGCCCTGCACTCTGCAGGACACTTTAAGGCTGAGTCCTTGCAGCCAGGCAACGAAATTATTCCTCCTCCTCTCCCAAACGGGGGTGTTATTTGTATTAGTGTTAATAATTTGTGTTGTGTTTGCTAAATAAGCAAGGTGAGCAACCTTCCTGGCCTTGGGACTTGCATTCCAAACCCATCATGTGAGTGGGGCCTGAAGACACCATCATCACCAGAGAGGATGGGAAGAGGGGGAATTGCAGGAAAATGCTGCAAGCAGAAGGTGACAGAGCATTTCCAGAGATTTCTCGATGGCACAGGGGTCTGGGTGAGCAGCCAGGCTCTGCTGAGGGCAAGCAGTGCTTTGCTGGGTCCTATACCCACGGTGGGGTTTGGGGCCCCCCCCAGCAAAGAAACCCCACATTTGTACAGCTCCAAAACCACCTCCTGGGCTGTTTCCCCCATGGAGAAGTTCACTTTTTATAAAAAAATCACTGCCTGAAGAAAGGCAAGCTGTCTGCCTCACCATCTGACCCAGTGGAGCAGGAGCACTGGGAAGGGAGGAGGAGGAAAGCTCGGAGCTCGGGCTGCCGTGAAGAACGCCTGCCACTTCCCGAGCCGGGATGTTCTCCGGGCCGACCTGCAGAGCCTTGGCACGCTGGATCTGCTCGTTTCCCACACTGCGGCTGGCAGTGGGACTGGATGCTTGCTCAGCCCGCGCGGCCAGAGCCTGCGGGGAGTGTCAGGCTGCTGAGATCTGCAAAGGCCCCAGAGGCACACGGCCTGAGGCAGGACCCTGGGGCAAGACGGGTCTCGGCTCTGCACTTTGTGTGGCTGGCGGGAGCAGCGGCAGGAAGGCACGACCCCCCCCTCCCACC
>VXBQ01001579.1:218072-237148 GCA_013400175.1 Phainopepla nitens | reverse complement strand
GCCCCGCCGCTCCGCGAGCCCTCCCCGCACGTCCCCTGTGCCCCCCGCGTGCTCGCTGCAGCGCCCGCGTCTCTGAATTCTCCTGCCACGCCCCGTACCCCGCCTGCACTTCCCCTGGATTCTCCGTGCACCTCCCTGAGTCCCTCCTGTAGCCTTTCCGCACCTGCTTTCCCCGACATCCTCCTCACATCCCTCTGCGTCTCGCTGTATTCTCCCTAAATCCTCCTCGCACTACCGCAGCTGCAGCCCTCTCCCAGCTCCTGCGTCCCCGTACCCAAACCCCGCATCTGCCCGGCAGCACAGGGGTCTCCCTGCCCCCTCCCGCCCCTCACTCCCCTCACCATAAAGAGCCCGTGCCCCTCTGCCCGCAACCACCCCACGGGAGGGGATTTTCCTCCCTGAGGGGATGTTCTCTCTGAGGACACGGAGGTGGAGTCCCGCAGATGCTGCTGCTGCATTTACAGCTGTGGAGTGTGCCCCCAAAGCGTGCTGGTGGGGGGGCAGCCCTGGGCATGGCCTTCGCCCCACCACGGGTGGGGTGTGCCAGGCTGGAGGACAGCCTCCTCTGAGCCTCCAGTCAGTGGGAAGGACTTGTAAGGTCCTAGGGGATGTTGGGGTGGAATTGGGGTGGACTGAGCCCAGCAGAGCTGCCTGGGGCTGGGGCTGAGAACGGTTCCCTTGGCGTGGGGAGCAGCACCCCGTCATGGGGCACAGCAGGATCCGGAGCGGTGGTGCTGATGCTCTGGTCTGTCATGGCTCTGTCCAGAGGCTGAGCTGTGTTGTGGTGAGCAGGGAGCCCCTGAGCCTGTTTGGTGTCACAGGCGTGCATTCCTCACGGGGATGGCAGCCATGGCCACGGTGGGGACACCCGGCCCCCCCAGCATCCCTCGTCACACCAACCGCCTGATTAAAGAAAAGTCCCCGTACCTCCTGCAGCACGCCCACAACACCGTGGATTGGTAAGGGCAGTGGGGAGCCTTTCCCCCACCTCTTCCTCCTCCTCCTGTCCTTGTGCCCATGGGGCTCAGAGACTCTTGTCTTCCACCCACAGGTACCCTTGGGGTCAGGAAGCCTTTGATAAAGCAAAGACAGAAAACAAGCTGATATTCCTGTCAGGTAACCAGAAACAAGGCATGTTTCGTGTCCCCACGTGTTGTCAGTAGATGATCAGATAAGCTGAGCTGCATCTCGAGCTGGTGTGTGAGTAGCCATGTAGGTGTGGATGACCACCAAGCAAGAGAGGACTGTGTGCTAGAGTAGCTCTCTCTGAAAATGGGTTACATGCAGCACCAGGGCCCTTGGCCAGCCTTTAGGAGCAAGAGCTGTAGAGTTCAGAGACTTTTCTCCTCCATCTCTAGTCCAGGGAGGCAGCAGCTGTTGCCCATAGCAAGGGTCCCCATCTCTGTGTGTTCTCCCCATCACGTGTTTCCTGCTCCCTGCAAAGGACCGTTCCTTACCCACCTGAGCTTGTTTGCAGTTGGCTACTCCACCTGCCACTGGTGCCATGTCATGGAGGAGGAGTCCTTCAAGAGCAGGGAGATTGGGGAGATCATGAATGAGCACTTCGTATGCATCAAAGTGGATCGTGAGGAGCGGCCAGACGTGGACAAAGTGTACATGACCTTCGTGCAGGTGAGGGAGGCACGGGCAGGGCCCAGGAGGCTTTGACTGGCTCCCTCAGGATGTTGTTCCTTGTCATGTTCTAAGGCGAGCAGAACCAGTAGATGGGGTGGAGTGGATGGGTCATAGGGGTGGACAGAAGCACAGATCTGTCTTTGAGTGAGGCTCTTGGATGTGCTGGAAGGGCACAGGGCAGGTGCCTCTTTTGTGACCTTGGTGCACATATTTTTTGTCTTTCAGGCCACCAGTGGTGGAGGTGGTTGGCCCATGAGTGTCTGGCTGACCCCAGACCTCAAGCCCTTTGCTGGGGGCACGTATTTCCCTCCTGAAGATGGAGTTCATCGTGTTGGTTTTCGGACTGTGCTGCTCCGGATCGCAGAGCAGGTGTGGGGCAGGAATGGCAGGGCTGAACCAAAGTGGGCACAGGGAAGTTGGTCTGGGCTTGAAGGGTGACTGAGTTAGGAGATTCACTTGTGAGGAAGGGTAGCCCAGAGAGCAAGCCAGAACTTTGGCTTGGTTAGAAGTGGGTTTGAGCTGATTTGGGGAGGGTGATTGAGAACTGGAGGTGTGATTTGGACTGGTGCAAGGCAAGAACTTTCTTTTTCCCTTTGCATCTTAGTGGAAGGAGAACAAAGATGCCCTGTTGGACAGCAGCCAGAGGATTCTGGAAGCATTGCGACGCACGTCAGAGATCCGTGTGCGGGGCCAGGAGTCACCCCCGCCAGCCAAAGAGGTGATGGACACCTGCTTCCAGCAGCTCTCCAGATCCTATGATGAGGACTACGGTGGCTTTTCCAAATCCCCCAAGTTCCCCACCCCAGGTCAGTCTGGTGTCTGCTGCTGAGACCTGCTGTGGGGCTGACAGCACCGTGGGGGCAAAGCCCACCCCACAGCCTCCTGTTTTCTCCCTGTGTTTCAGTGAATTTGAATTTCCTGTTCATGTACTGGGCCCTGCACCGAACAACTCCAGAAGGTGCCCGGGCACTGCAGATGGCTCTGCACACCCTCAGGATGATGGCCCATGGGGGCATCCATGACCACATTGGTCAGGTAGGAGTACATCTTTGGGGATAAGCCCCTGTCATGCCCAGGAGGTGTGGGGTGGAGATGTGGGGTAGAGACATCTTCACATGGTCTCTCTCTGCAGGGGTTTCACCGCTACTCCACTGACCAGCACTGGCATGTCCCTCACTTTGAGAAGATGCTCTATGACCAGGGGCAGCTGGCAGCCGTATACAGCAGAGCCTTCCAGGTACAGCTCTGGCATCCCTCTGTGTGCCCCCATCCCACAGGCTGCAAGGACTGGCCTGGTTTGGGGAGCAGCTTCAGGGCCTGTTCCCCAAATGCTCCCCATCTCATGGGCACGGAGCAATCCAGTGCTCCCCTTCCTCTCCTGTTGTTTATCCAAAGCACTGCACAAACCCGTGACAGTGTAGCCCCAGGGCTTTGAGCTTCATGGGGGAGGAAACAGCCTTTGAGCTGGTCTTTGCAAGTCAGCAGACAATGCTGCTGCCTCTGACCTCACTGTAACTCCAGCATTGCTCTCCACTGCCCATTGTACATATGCAGTATTCGCTGATAGTAGATTTCTGTTGAAGGTCTTACTCTGAATCCATCCCTCATTTAAAATCCTTGGACTTTCAAATGCTGCTTTGCCAGCTCTTCAAATTGAAGTCTCTCACCACATCTTGCTGTGTCTCTTGGCCCCCCCAGCCCGTGTAACACTGATGTCCCTCCGTGTCTCCCACAGATCTCTGGTGATGAATTCTTTGCTGATGTTGTCCGAGACATTCTGCTCTACGTCTCACGGGACCTGAGTGACCCGGTAGGTTCTTCCCTGAGCTGAGCCAAAGGGCGCCACTTACCTGCCTTGGGATGTGCCTTGGGGCTGTTTTTCCCTCCTTTTCCTCCCAGCTGAGCTCAGTCTGGAGCACTACTGAGGCTCATTAGCCAGACTGCCAGCCCTGCGGTGATGGGCAGCTGGCTGAAAGTGCTATCCTGGAGCTGGAGGGTCTCCCTGTTGTGCTTTTCCCAGGCAGGAGGTTTCTACAGTGCAGAAGATGCAGATTCCTACCCCACCACCACATCTGGAGAGAAGCGAGAAGGAGCTTTCTGTGTGTGGACAGCCGAGGAGCTCCGGGCTCTCCTCCCTGACCCTGTCGAGGGGGCCCCAGAGGGAACAACCTTGGGAGATGTCTTCATGCACCACTACGGAGTGGAAGAGGCCGGCAACGTGGACCCCATGAAGGTGAGGGAGAGCAAGGACGTGCCAGGAGCACTGGTGAGGGCCCTGCATCCATAGGCATGGAGAGATGGCAGAGCAGCCCCAAACACTGAGAGTCTAACACCTCCCAAGCCCGATGGCATTCCTAGAAGGTGTCTCCCTCTCCCTTCAGGACCCCCATCAGGAGCTGAAGGGGAAGAACGTCCTCACTGCGCGCGGCCCCGCGGAGCTGACGGCAGCGCGGTTCGGGCTGGAGCCGGCCCGGCTGAGGGCCCTGCTGCAGGAATGCCAGCAGAGACTGTCCTCAGCCCGGGCACAGCGGCCACGGCCACACCTGGACACCAAGATGCTGGCAGCGTGGAATGGTGAGAGGCAGCTCTGCTCTGGGGACACGTGCTTTGGCTGGACCCCCCCCCGCCCAGGGCCTGGAGAGCTCCCCCAGAGGCACTGGGCAGCCTGGGATCAGGGACTGTGATCAGGGGCTGTGTGGAAGCAGCCCCACACTTGCGAGCCTTGGGATACTGTTCTGGCTTTATTTCCCTCCCCAGCTGCCAGCAGAGAGCAGCAGAACTCTTCCCCTGGCTCAGTCCAGCTCCTCTGGCTGGGCTGTGGGGAAGAGTCTGAGTTGGGGAAGCAGGACCCTGGTGGGCACAGAGCCCATCCTATGCCAGCCCAAACTGCTGCATGGGTGAGGGATCACAGCACTGTGTCTATGTCTGGGGCCCTGCCTCAGGGAATAACTGCAGAACCCCAGGCTCTGTTCCCAGCAGTAAATTCCTGAGTGTTTGAGTCTGGAGCTGGCATGGGCTGGAGTTATCCTGCAAACTGGAATAGTCTTGAGCCCTGTATCTGTCCACGAGTGAGGGCTCAGCTCTTGCTGGCCTTACAGTACTCTGCTTGTCTCTTTGGTGACAGCAAGTGACTTCATTAGTGATTGGAACTGAGCAGAAGAGCTGAGACCTGACCTGCTGGCATCAGGGAGGATGAGCTTCACGTTGAGCATCCTTCAAAGGACTGACAGTGATCCTCTCACCAGATCCGTGTGCCCCTCCTGACCCGTCCTGCTGTCTGTATCTCTGCAGGACTGATGATCTCAGGCTTTGCCCAGGCTGGGGCTGCCCTGGCCGAGCAGGGATATGTGAGCAGGGCTGCACAGGCAGCTGCCTTCCTGAGGACACACCTTTTCGACCCCGACAGCGGGAGGCTGCTGCGGAGCTGCTACGGGGGCAAGGACAACTCTGTGGAGCAGAGGTGAGTATCAGAGTCCACAGACTTGACTGGGCACCTGCAGGTGCTGCCCAGACCCCCAGCAGTCCCTGTCCTCTCTTCCAGGCGGGACTGAACTGGGAGGGAGGGAGGCTGTTCGTGTATAGAGCTCCGGTGCAGTTTAGGAAGGATTAGTGTCCCCAGCCAGGGAGGAGGAATTGAGGTCAAAACCTTTCCCATTCCTCATTTCTCATGCTGGAAGTGTCTTCCCCTGCCTTCCCCTGTTGTACAGACCCCTGGGCTGAGTTGTGTGATGGCCACAGCCATTGCTTTGCTTGGTGGCATCTTCTTGGGTAGCAGAGTCCAGTAAGCTGGGTTTTGCTGGGTTGGAGAGCATTTCCAACCTGCTCAGTTTAGAGATTCTGATTTTCCTTCCCTGTGTGCCACTGCAGCGCTGTGCCCATCCAGGGCTTCCTGGAGGACTATGTCTTTGTCATCCAGGCACTCCTTGACCTGTATGAAGCCTCACTGGAGCAGAGCTGGCTGGAGTGGGCCCTTCATCTCCAGCACATGCAGGACAAGCTCTTCTGGGACCCTGAAGGCTTTGCTTATTTCTCCACTGAGGCTGGCGATCCCTCCCTGCTCCTGCGTCTCAAGGATGGTGAGCTCAGGGAGCTGGCTGTGTGTTCTGTGGATTGTGTGTGGGAGGACAGGGCTGATGGCAGATGGGGGGGAGGCACTGGGCTGATGGCAGGTGTCCTTTGCAGACCAGGATGGAGCAGAGCCCACCCCTAACTCTGTCACTGTCACAAACCTGCTCCGAGCAGCTTGTTACTCCGGTCACATGGACTGGGTGGAAAAAGCTGGGAAGATCTTGGCTGCCTTCTCAGAGAGGCTGCAGAAGATCCCAATAACCCTCCCAGAGATGGTCCGGGCCACCGCTCTCTTCCATCACACCCTCAAACAGGTATGGGCTGGGTTAGTGTCCCCTGCAGGACCTGCTCTAGGAGGTGGGCTGGCAGTGGCATGGGTGCAGTCACAGCTCTGTTTTCTCCCTCCTGCCACCCACCCTCCCCCTGGACAGGTTGTCATCTGTGGGGACCCCCAAGGAGAAGACACCAAAGAGATGCTGCACTGTGTCCGCTCTGTCTTCAGCCCAAACAAGGTAGAGGTGCCCCTGCCTGCAGCCCTTCCCTGGGCTCTGCTGCCTGCACTGCTGGTGCCTCATCCTTTCTCCCAGTGCTGCTGTTGCACCCCTCCTTCTCTGTTCTGCCTCTCTTCTGGGAAGCATTCTCTCCTTTTCATAGCACAGCCACTGGGGCCACGGCTGAGCCCTGCACCCCTCTCCCTGCACAGGGCATGGGCAGCCCAGCCCAGCAGAGGTTGTTATTGCTGCTGGCTGTTTACACTGCTCTCAGCCTTGAGCCCAGTGCTTTCCCAGGGGGAAATCTTTCATTCTGGTGTGAATGTGTCATGCCCAGTGTGGATGTGTCACGTCCTGTTCAGACCCAGTTAGTGTCTGGGTCACCTGCTGCCTGGAGACACCCTCGCATCCTTGGAAGGGATGAGGCAGTGCCTCACTCCAGTTCTGGATACCACCAGCTGAGAGAGGCTGGCTTCTCCCAAAGCTTTTCTCTCATTCAGCAGCTGTTGCTGTGAATTGGGGTTCCTGCCTGGCTCTGCTTGTCCTCATCCCTGCTTTGAGATGTATCAGTGCATCCCACAGAGGGGCTGCAGTTGTTGTCTGCATCTGGAGCTGGCAGGGAAGGGCAGCACAGCAGCTGGTGCCCATCAGCTTTGGTGGGCAGTGTCCCTGCCTTGGGGATGATGGCTTTGACCTCAGCAAAGCTGTGGAGCTGAGGGAAATAGGACTGGGCTGCGAGTGAGTGGAATCTGTTTGGATTGGATTCATCCCTGGCCATTGGGTCCTGGTGTCAGGAACTGGTGTGCTCAGTCTCAGTATGTGGGGAGCTGAGGCCAAAGCACCACTTTAGCTCTGTAACCCCAGCCAGGATGCACTGGGGAGGGCTGGATCAGCACAGGATCCTCTGCTCTGTCCTCTCATAGCTCAGCCCATGGGGCTGTCACCCCTGACCCTCTGCCTGTGTGCCCAGCCTTGTTTAGTGCCAGCATTGGAGGAGGAGGGATCCATTCCCAGAGACATGAGTGGGTCACACAGCTCTCTGTCCTTCCTCTGCCATCACCTGTCCAGCAGTGCCCTCATTCCACACAGGTCCCTATTTTGTGTGCAAGGCCTCTATTCCCACACTCGTCCCTCTAGAGGGTTACACTTGCTGACCCAGTTTGCAGGAACAGGAGCCCAGCACCACTGTCAAGAACCCTCTGCCCACAGCTGGTTCAGCCCTTGGTCCCCTGAACCCACTCTGTCAGTTTTGGGGTCTTGAGCAGAACAAATAGCACAGCCATGTCCTCTTCCTCCCTGCAGTCTGGCTCCCTCCTGCAAAGCTGGTAGCAAGCCTGGCTGGTGGGGATGTTCCTTCCCCAGGGGAGGATCTTTCTCCCCCAAGCTTTTGCATTCCTTGGGGAAGGGAGGAAGATGAGAGCTGGGTATTCTGGATGGGTGTTTCCATGAGGGAATGAAGCCATGGTCATGCCTGCCAGGGCTGCTTGCAGGAGACCTGTGCTTTGAGGGGCATGTGAGAGGCTGCAGCTGGAGGCTGGCAGCAGACAGGGTGGGTCTAGCTCTCTTTGTCCCTTGTGTGTTCCTCATGGTGTGATGATGGGATGGAGCCAAAGCTGTTCCAGCATGGATTTGTTTCCTGGAAGAAGAATTGTGGCAGGAGGGAGAAGCTCTCCCCCTAGAAGAGCACAGCCCTGTGGACACATATCTCCCCTTCCCCAAGCAAGAGTGTGCAGGAGTGGCAGGGGCGTGATCTCTGGCAGTAGCAATGGCTCCTCACCTTGCAGAGGTGGTGGGAGGAAGGGGGGAGGATCCCACTTCTCAGAGGGTTGGCACTGCCTTTGGGAGCAGCCCACTGCTGTCACATGGACACGAGCGTGCTCCTGTTCCCACCTGCCTCCATCCCCCTCCAGTTGCTCCTCAGATTTCCTTCCCTGCCTCGGGAAGCTGCCCTGAGCACAGCAGCCCTGGGTCACCTGCTCCAGGGACTTGGCTGATTTGGGAATTGCCTTTGCCAAGGAGTTGGGGGAACATCCCTGTGTCCCCTGTGCCCCTGCTCCCTTTGTGCCAGCAGGGTGCTGGGGGCCAGGCTTGCGTGCAGGAACACAATTAATTAGGTCGTTCTAGTAATTAATTCCTTACAAACCTCACCCTGAAATCCTCGCTGTAACGAGATGCTGATGATAAAATTGCATTGAGGTTGTGATTTTAAATGGACCCTGGGTCTGGAGTAGCCCTTTGATGCAGGCAGCAGGTAGAGGTGATGCTGATAGCTGTTCCTGTGGGTGTCCTGGTGCTGAGAGCAGAGAGGGTTGAATTCCTGCTCTGGGGCTGGATCCCAGCTCCCAGTATAGATCCCTGCCCTGTTAATGGTCTTTAGGGTAATTATGAAGGATCCCATTATCTCCTTGGCTGCAGAGCGCTCGCCTGCCGCTCGCCTTCATCCTGGCCCTGTGAGAGGACCTTGGGGAGCTTGTGAGAAAAATGAATAATGAATTTCAGATTGGACATGAATTGGTAATTAATCACTCCTGGAATTAATTCCAGACAAAGGCGAAGGGGGAGGAGATTGGGGGGAGCAGGAGGCAGGCAGGGAGACAGCCTGAGCCAGAGCTGGGTCAGGCAGATGTGAGGTGATAGGGGATAGGACAGGACAGCATCCACTATCCAGGGCAGGGCCTTGGGGGTGTGGTGCGCCCCTGGGAACACAGGGGTGTGGGCAGCCCCTGCCAGGCCTGAGTGAGGCTGTGTGAGTGTCTCTGGATGTCAGTGCTGGGCCTTCTGCTGGCCGTGCTGTAGAGGATGCTGCGTGCCGGGTGAGCGGTGCCATGGTGGGAGATGTGTGTGCTGGGACAGGCAGCATTTGGTGTCAGCATCCCTTGGTGGCGTTGGTGTGAGGAGCAGGGACATGCTGGGAGTGTGTCCATGCTCAAAGACATGCAGGGCTGGGATTGGGGCAGGCAAGGGAGAGCTCTGTGCTCCAGCAGCAGGATGTTCCCTCTGTGCCTTGGGAGGGGACAGCCTTTTGCTCACCCTTTGCATCTGTGTGGGCATGAGGCTCGCTGCCAGCTCCTGGCCTTTCTCCTGATTAGCCTGCAAGCCCTGAGGCTTTAACAAACATTTTCCTTTTCAGAAGAGCTAATTATCCTGGCAGTCCAGTCATCACCTCTGGCTGATGCTGCTGTGTCAGCTGGGAGAGCCCCTGACCCACTGCTCATTGCTGCCTGAGTTTTTCTGGGAAGCCTGGGGAGGACAGGAGGAACTGGGCTGCAGGTGGGATGGGGCAATGCTGCAGCTGTTTCTGGGGCTGTTCCTGGGCTCCTGGGTGGCCCCAAGGAACCGGCTAGGCTGGGATGTGCTGACCCCTGTGCTTCATCCTGGCTGCCAAGTGTCCCATGTGGTTAAGGGAGGCAAAGCTGCCACATTTCCATCATGGTCCTTCCTGCACTGGCATTAGAGGGACGTGACCACTGTGGGACCCTGGCAGAGGGCTGGAGTGGGGCCCCTCCCTATTTTGGGGGTACAGTGCCAGCCCTCAGCACGTCGGTGGGCACAAGGAGCAGCTGGCTGGTGCTGGCTGTGCTCTCTGGCTCTCACAGCTCCTTCTCTGGGCAGGTGCTGATGGTCGCAGATGGAGACAGCGCCGGGTTCCTCTACCGCCAGCTGCCTTTCCTTGCATCCCTGGAGAGGAAGGATGGGAAAGCCACTGCCTATGTCTGCAGCAACTTCACCTGCTCCCTGCCTGTCACCTCTGCCCAGGAGCTGCGTGGGATGCTCAGCCCGTGAGCCCCTCAGCCCTGCTGCCTGTGGGAAGGCAGAGGGGGGACAGACTGGCCTGGGAACGTGGAGATCCCCATGACAGAGCCACCCTGAGCACCATCCCCGATGGCTCCTAGCAGTGCAGAGGGGCTGTGCCCTTCCCCACCTGCAGCAGGTCGGGCTCTGCTTGCAGTGTTGCTCCAGCAGCGTCCCAGCACAGCTGACTGGTCCTGGGTGCTGGTTTTGGTGTGGCCAGGAGACACCCATGGAGGAGCATCTCCTGCCTCTGTATGCGTGTTTGCTTCTCACCTCTTCTTGCCGAGGGAAAGGAAAACAAATTAAATATAAATCCCAGTGTTAATGGAGAAGTCAGATGGGAAAGCTCTTAGGGTTCCTATAGCAACCCAGGGTAACACTGTCAAAAGCACCTGGATGACTTGGGAGTCAAGTGCTCATGAAAGTGCTACAACAGCTGTGGTATTTTTCTGCTACAGAGGAGATTGTAACATACATTAACTTAATATATAGTGCATGAAAAAAAACCTGCTGATTACAACTGATGTGAAGTTTATTCTCACTTTCCTTCCCTCCTTCCCTTCTTGTCCTCCCTGCTTGCAAATGGGTGAGTACCAGGTTTTCAGCATCCCTCTGACACCCTGGGCTCCCCCAGCACGGCACCTCACACCCCAGCTGGCTGGGTGCTGTCATCTGGCAGCAAAATGGCACTGCCCACTGGCTTCCTGGTGGGTTGTGCCAGGATTTGGGGGTAACTAGCCAGGAGAAATGCCTTTGAAGTCAATATGGAATTTTGCACTTCATCTGAGTGCTTTCTATGCTTGTGGAAGAGGAGGGGCTTTGTTTTCTCTCCTCTCTTGGTTTTAAAAGCCTGAAGTGTTTCTGGAAATCCAGTTGAAATTTGCTGGTTTGGCAGCTGTCTGCCTGTCTGCCTGCTTTCTTCTGGGTTTTTTTTTTGCCTTTTTTTTTCCTTTTTTTTTCTTTTTTTTTAGCTTGGCGTCTCTGCTGTGGGGATTGATTTGACACCCATACCCATCCTCAGAAGTGCTCAGAGCGAGTTGGTCTGTGTCTGTTGGGAGAGCATCCTCGGAGAGCAGGGCTGGTGCTGAGTGCCTGTGGGTCAGCCCACATAGATGCCACAATGGCAGCTGTCCCCGAGGTGGCACGGGGCTGGGTGACATGCTGAGCCCATTTTGGTGCCCACCAGCCCCTCGTGGCACAGACACAGGGTGCTTTCCTCCCACCCCGTGTTGCTTGGTGGTGTCTCTGTGAGCAGCCCCCAGGCAGAGCTGTGCTGTGAACCTCTGTCAGGATGAATTGGCTTCACCTCTTAATAAAACAAAACAAAATAAAAAAGAGTGAGAAATTCTTTGTAATGAATAACTGTTGTGGCACCTCCATCCTCCCAGTGCCTTTGCCTTGCTGCTGTCCCTGGGTGCTGGTGGCCATGTCCTGTGCTTCCCACATTGCCTGTCCCTGGAGCCACCCCGGGGCTTTATGGCCTTAGCAGGGGCTGGCTTTGCTAGAGTTCTACTCCCTTCTGGAGCCCTTGGTACCCCTTGGCCAGGCTTGGTGCTGGGGCACCCAGGGTTGCTGCTCCCCATTGGTGGCTCTGGTGGTTAAACCCTCCCAGAGGTGCTTTTCTGTCACCAACCCTCTGATTTCACAGCAAATGCTGTTCTGCTGCAGGGGTTGTTTTCTGGGGCAGGAGATGGCTGGTGGGTGCTGCCCAGCCTGCCCAGGCTCTCAGGAGGGTGATGGAGTGGGATCTCTGGGCTCAGGGGTCCTGTGCCACTTCACAGTGTCTGTTTTCCTGATCCCTTCCCGCATTCCCTTTGGTGGCAGATGTGAGGGCTTTCTCCACCAGTGCTGAGGCTCAGAGTGGCTGGAGGCAGCATCCTGCACTCCCCCTGCTCCTCTCCAGCTGCAGAGCTGTCAAAAAAGCTCTCCAAAAACACATCAGATACCTGATGTGCTGCTTTTCCCCCACAAACACTGGAGTTTGCCATCAGGCTGCTGCAGATGGCACAGGGGGACTTCCTCCTGCCCAGGGCTCTGGGCTCACCTGGAAGCCCCAGCAGACATGGATGAGGAGAAACAGATTTTCCCTTGGTGTGTTTTCAACATAAACACCTGCTTTAACATTTAATGCTTACACTGGGGGCTGTGCAGGGCACCCCATTGCTCAGACTACCAGGGCAGAGGGGAGTCCTGACACCCACCATGCCCCTTTGGGGGGTCCCTCACACATGGGGTGAGGGGGAGGCAGCGTAAGCAGCCGCCCTTGCTGCACTAATGAGGCTTTCCCTCTAATTAATATTCCCTGGAAAACCCAGCGCTGGTTCTGTATCTCTCAGCTTTTATCTCCTGTGGCATTGATGTGGCATCAATGGGAGACAGGCTTTGAAAGCTGCTTGTTGTTGTGGGGGATGTTGCATCTGTGGGAGAGGGGGATGGAGAAGGGTGTCCCAAGCCTAGGTCCTGCTCCAGTGTCAATACCCCCATCCAAAACACATGGGGGTGGAATTTTGGGGGCATGCCAGCCTTTGAGAAGGTACATTGGGTGAAATAATGAGATTTCCTAACCTGGGCACATGGTTAATTCACACATGAGCACCCACGTTGGGCACGGCTGAGCACTGCATTGCCCACGCTTGGGTGGCCACACAGCACCTGAGCACTAATCTGCTTATGCCTGAGTGGATGATGAGCTCCTGCCTGAGGGTTATTTTGGGCATGAACAGGCAGGTTTTGGTAGCTGGGGGCTGCTGCAGGAGGAGGTTTGGAAGTGCTGCTCAGTGGTTGCTCTGAAAGTGATGGAAAGGCTCCATAATGCCCCAAATTCTTAGGGGAACCTATGACAGGCAGGTGCAGGGGGGCAGGAGGTGTGGGGCTGGTGTGAGGAGTCCCTCCAAAGCCAATCCTATACTGTTGAGCCCAGTTACACCAGTGTTCACCCAGAGGGAATTTGCAGCCAGCAAGCTGCCATGGTGAATCCCCGGAGTTCCAGCTCCTTTCCTGGGTCATTTGGGGCGCTTGCTGGGGTCCCCTTGCAGCAGGATGTGGGTGGGGGTACATGTTGGGCTGCACCAACCCTCCTCTGGCATCCCACGGAGCATCTGCAGGCAGTGGAGGGGCTCAGCAGCTCCTGCTTCCCCTCCCTGCCCCAGCGTTTGCCTTGCTCAGATGTTCACGCCATCCAGCTCCGAGTAATTCCAGTACTCCTGACAAGTGAATTTGCAGCTGAGGCTGGCTGACACTTGCTCAAAACGTGCTTCTTTCTCTGCAAACTGACTTTCCACGCAGATTGATGCCAGGGACCAAGGGGACAGAGACAGGCTGTGCTGTGAGGACTCCGGGGGGGTTTTCCCCTGTGGCTCAGCTGCTGCTTTAGTTTCCCCTCCCACAAAAGTGTGTCCTGGCCATTTCTATCCAAATCTTACACCACCTCTGCGTGGCCCTGGAGCATGTGCCCTGCCTGGCCTCTCCCAGAGCCCCTGTGTGCTGCAGAGCTGTGCAGAGGAACTCTCAGCTCTCCCCAGGCTGGCTGCCTTTGCCAGGTGCACTGGCCAAGGTGTTTTGGGGACCATTGTCCCCATTGTCCCCATCCCCAATGCCCAGCGTTCAGAGCCTGCTCTGAACAGGCTCTGCACCCACAGGTCGATGCTTAGAACCAGTTTACCACTTGGAAGTGTCCCATTCCTGCCTGGCAGCTGCAGCAATCCCACCCATTTCTCAAGGGACTGCCGACCTTGGCCGCAGCTGGGAAGGCAGGGAGGGGTGGGGAGGGATGGCTGCAGGCCCTGTGGCACAGCAGGAGGCCCTTGGCACCAATTAAGAGTTATGCAATGGACACTTCACCATTGCAGGCCAGGGCGGGGGCGCACGTGGCCATTAATCCTCCTTTAATATAGTTTTGGTATTTACTGACTGTGGTGACTGTTGCATTAAATCAAAATTAAATGTTTTGGAAGCTTTACAGAAGGGCAGAGGAGGATGTGCAGGGAGGAAGGTGCAGGTTTGTGGGTGCCTGGGTGGGAGGGGGGTTTTGGGGGTGTACAGAGGAATCGGAACTGCAGTGGAGGCGTGGTTTTGCCATCAGCATAGGGATGTCCCCAGGTGCTGTCAGCCCAGTGAGGTGACAGTGGCATCTCCACTGCCTTCGGCGCTTTGTGAGCTGCTAAATTAGAGGCGAGAGATGCTGAGGGCTCCCAGGGAGCCTGGGCTGCTAATCAAAGGGGAACAGGCTCTGCTTTCCATCTGGGGCTTTATCCAAGACTCCAGGAGGACTGAGGCTGCTCCTCTCCCCATGGCCGGCTGGAATTTGGAGTTAACTCCTTGCGTGCTGCAGCCTGGCAGGAGCAGGTAGCAATATTTCATGCTATCACCTGAGACTAAAACCCACATCAGGAACGCTGAGGCTTGGGGAAATCCGGAGCTGGGAGGCAATGCCCAGATTTTGGGGCCAAATCTCCTGCTTTAACAGCAGCTCCCAGCCATAGGAGCCAGGTTTCTGGCTGCAGCATGGATGTCCTGAGGCAGCTTCCCTGGTGCCCCTGGGCTGATGCCTGCTGGCTTGTTTGGGGTTTTTACCCACGGAGGAGAAACCTGAATGTCCCTGTGTGACCCAGCACTCTCTTCCCCATCCCTGACACCCGTGAATCTGGGACAGGCAGAGCTGGGCTCGCTGCAATTATCCATGGATTAACAGCAGCTAATTTAGTTTGAGTCACAGAAGCTAAGCTGGATCGATACGGGGTGAAGAGTATAAAGGAGGAATCAATAGGTGTTCAGAAATGCAGAAATCGGGCTGCACATCCCTGTAGGGTGACGCTTTGGGGCTGGGGCAGCGGTGCCGCCTGAGCGACGCGGGGCTGGGAGGGAGCGCCGGGGACACGGGAACGGGTGGCAGGCGATCCCCGGGGCGATGCACGGCAGAACGGCGACTCAGCACAAGGCTTTCCTCGGCTTTGCGCAGCTCAGCAGACCGGAGGCTGCCGTGACGGGCGCGGGCTCTGCGGGATCCGAGGCACGGCTTTGACGAGCGGCCCCCGCCGGGACCGCTGCCAGCGCCGCCCCCGCTCTCCTGGGGACGTCACGGCCGCCAGGAAACTCGTTTGAGGTTCAACCACAATTTGGGTACGAGCTGGCTCGGGCCACCCGCAAGGTGTGCACCCACCGGGCATCCTCGCAGCGGGATGGAAACTGGGGACGGCCCAGCGACCTCTGGGGGTTCTGTGCTCCCGTGGCCACCGGTGAGGGCTTGGGCTGTCTCCCTCGTGTTGCCTCCTGGCCTGGCAGCAGGGCACCGGGCAAGGTCCTTTTTCATAGCTGACAGCCCATGAATATTTATAGCATGTATTAAAAATGGCCACTGCATCCCAAATTAGTCCCTGGCCCTGGATAGAGGCAGGGCGCTGGGTGCAGGGGCACTGATGTCACCCCTGATTCCCTGGTCAGATGGCCTCATGGCCTCTGGGCTGGGCTGGAGCCAGGGATCCCTGTCCCTCGGGGGCTGCACGAGCAGCTCTCAGGTTTTGCCTTTGGACCAGACCCTGCTCCCTCCTGCGACCCCCTCGTCCCTGCTGGGAGCCTGCTCAGGGTACCAACAGCACCCAGATCTCTACACCTCTTGGCTCCTCTTCCCCACCACCTTGTGCTTTAAAACTCGTGTTTTAGTGGCTGTGAATGAGGTTTCCATCAGCTGCTGAGGGAGCTGCTACCCTCACCACGTTCTGGGGATGTGCTGCCTTTGGGATGCAGCCAAAACAGGCGTGTTTATCTCCCAGAAAAGAAAGGAAATCCATGTTTCGGTGAACAAATAGAAATTAAAAGGGAAAAAGATGGAGATAAAGTTATTTCCCATCTCCTAAGGGGTTGGCAGGGATAATAAAGAGAAGAATCTAATTTAGAAGAGATCTACAGGCAGAAGTGTTGCAGGGGTCCTGGCTGTAGTGTGAAGCTGCAGCCTGAGCGTCAGTGGAGCAAACCCATGAGGATGGGATGTGCCCTGGCAAGAGTAGGTGTCTCCAGAGTGTTTGGAAACCCTTCAGCCCATGGGCAGGCTTGTCCAGGGGCTGAACTCTGGCAGGGGAAGGGCTCTTGCTTTGCTTTCTGTGGCCAGTGCTGGCGAGGAGCTCAGGGAGGGCGCAGCCGGGGAGGCGGCGTGGGGAGGAGGAGGAGGGCCCTGTGCTGGGAGCAGGCAGGCAGAGGCAGTGAGGCAGAGCAAAAGGAGATAGGAGACAAAATTAGGAGGTAATCAGGCTGGAAACACACCCCGGGGAGGGAAAGCACTGAGCAGGGCTGGGTTAACCCAGGTCAGTGCAGGGCAGAGGTTCAGTGTCACCGTCCCTGTGACTGCAGGGCTTTGGCAGAGCCCCTGGAGAGGAGTGCGGTGGAGGGTACAGCAAGGGCCTGCTGTCCTTTGAGAAGCTCAGGCAAAAACCCCTCTAGGAAGGTGCTATTCTCTCTCCACACCACCTCCCCACCCTCCTGTCTGCCGTGCTGCTCTGGGCTCCTCATCAGATGCCAATTAAGGTCCTGGATACTGCCACTAATGAAGGGCCTCGGCTTTGATCGCCACCACAGATCCTTCCCCTGTTCCTGGATGAGATCTTGTGGCACTAATGAAGTCCCTAAATCCCTTTTATCTCCCAGGACAGCCAAGGGGAGGGGCTGCAGTGCAGTGGGGGTCCTGCAGCCCCCCCAGAGGAGTGTAGCACCCAGGCTGCTCCTGAACCCTATCTCCATGGCAACACTGTGGGTTGCTTCTGCTGGATACTCTTACAAGGCCACCAAGGGGATACAGGCCTGGGAACTTTGGCAGGGTCGGGGGAAAAATGCCTGTCTGGGTTAAGGACATGCCTGTCTGCCTGTGTGTTCTGTCCACCCACAGCAATATCCCTGTGGATATTGCCCAGAGGCTCTGCTTGGTCCCAGCAGCAGCCACTTACAACTCACTCAGTCCATGCAACCTCTCCAGTGATGACGAGCATCTCCCAGAACAAACAATTACAGAATTAGCCCCAAAGGCCTTTCAGCCCCTAATTTTCCATCCCTGACCATGTCCTTAGCTTGGCTTTGATGAGCCAAGGGATAGAAAATCCCAGCATTTCCATAACACGACAACAGTGCAGCCTTTGGCCCTTGATACATATTTTTCCTTCACATCTGTCTTTCCTTTTTACTGTGGTTTTTATTACCAGGCACAGTCAGATTTAAGGAAACACAGCCCAGGCACGGGAGGGCTCAGGAGTTCTTGTGGTGCATTGGGAGGGGGAAGTCTGGGGCTGTTTCAGGTGAATGCAGGAGCTGGTTAGCAGAGAAATGGGATCCATCCTGCTTCCCTGAGGGTCTCCTTCAGGATATCTTAGGGCAAAGATCAGCCCCGCAGAGAAAACGCATGGCTGTGTTGCTGCTTGCTGGCTGGGATGGAGGTGTCTTGAGGGGGCTGCCCTCCTCTCAAAGTTGTCCCCATTGTTCCCCCAGGCTGTGCACTGGGGAGCTCAAGCTGTTCCCCTTCATTTGTTGTCATTTATCTATAATTTAGAGTGAGGTTTAGTTATATTCTAATTGAGTTTCATGTGTCACAGCATGTCTCAAACAGAAAATAAAATATTTAACAACCTCCACTGGTAATAAAGATTCACATTTGCCTCATTCTGGTTCACAGTACATGAATATTCTGCACCACACTCTGCAGGTATTAACTTCATTCAGATTTCTCCCTGGTTATGCAATATAACAGTAATGACAGATAGAAGCCAGAGCTTAAAAAAATTATAATCAAAACCAACAACAACAAACCAGTTTGATGTCATTAACTCCCCTCTGTTGGTTAGGGGAGCATTAATATGTTCCCTTTCATTGCTGGCTCCTCTGTGCTAGTGCTCTGTGTCTGCTCACACTATTATGGGGCAGGAGAAGAGCAGGGGCAGCTCCAGGGCTGGGAGAGATCTGGTCTTGGAGGGCCAGGACTGAATTGGGCTGAAATAAAGCCAGGATCGTGTCTCCACTGTGCTGCTGCTTGAGTGGGGCTGCACATGAGCTTGGATGTGGACTAAAGCATCAGGGATCCGTGCTGGGGCCGGGTCAGGGCTGGACACTCAGGTGGTGAAATGGGTCAGGCCCATGGTGGGGAGAAGCCCCAGGTGATTTTTGGGAGGTAGCTGGTCCCCACGAGGCTGAGCTGCGTCTGTCCTAAGCAAACAGGACCTGGGGACTGTGGGAAGGTAGCTCTTGGGGAAGGTCTTGCTGTTCTGATGTGTCTGAGTGCCCTAGCCAGGTCTGATGTGCGGGGCTTGCCCGGGCTGTGCTGGGGGACACGAAGCCACCTGGGACACAGTCGGGTCCAGGCTTTCCACTGCAACAGCTCCCAGGAGGCAGAGACAGGCTTTGATCCTGTGAGCGTCCTGTGCTTTGCTGTGGGACTGCTGGAGGTTGGTGTGGGGCACCGGCCGGTCCTTTGCCCCATCCCTGGGTGGTCTGAGGACTTGGGCTGTTCCTTGGAGAGCTCCCATGGGAAAGGCTGGGCTGTGATGCCTTGGAGTCTCCAAACCCCAAGAAAAAGGGAGGATGTGGGGACATACTGACCTGGTACCAGTGTGCAGAGGGTGGAAAGTGCCATGGGGCGGGCACTGGGCTGCCCTGGTGTTGTGGGGCTTCACAGCACCACGTTCCCTTGTGTTCCTGCACCCTCAGGGCAGCCGGATCCCCTCAGCTCTGCCCTCCTCCCACACTGACAGCCCTGGCCCTCCGGGCCGCGCACCTCCTGCACCTGAGAATGTCATTTTGTCCCCGCTGGCTCTGCCCGTGCGCTCCCCGCAGGCAGGGCAGCCCCAGCGCAAGCGCTGCCCTCACGGGGTTCACACAGTGACCCCAGACGGGTTAACCCAGCGGCATGGCCACCCCGCTGCCCCTGCGCTCGCTGAGGTGGTGATGGTGATTCCCGCCAGGGAGAGGCTGCACGCAGGCGGTGTGATCCGGCTGGAAGGTGTGGGGCTGGCTGGAAGGTGTGGGGCTGGCTGGAAGGTGTGGAGCTGGCTGGAAAGTGTGGGGCTGGCTGGAAGGTGTGATCTGGCTGGAAGGTGTGGGGCTGGCTGGAAGGTGTGG
>VXBQ01001579.1:166662-208599 GCA_013400175.1 Phainopepla nitens | reverse complement strand
GAGCGTCCCAGCGGCTCGCCCCGCATCGCCCCGGCTCCCCCGGGGCCGCCGGCCGGAGGATGGACGAAGATGGACCGCGAGCGGCCGAGGAGGATCCGGAGCCGGGCAGAGCCAAGACTTTCATCCGCCTTAATGACCTGTCCGGGGCCGGGGGCCACCCGGGGCCGGGGGACAGGGAGGCGGGCAGCGGCGACTCGGAGGCGGAGGCGCTGCCCTACCCGGCGCTGGCCCCCGTCGTCTTTTTCTACCTGAGCCAGGAGAGCCGGCCGCGGAGCTGGTGCCTCCGGCTGGTCTGTAACCCGTATCCTTTGCAGGTGTTCGGCGGCGAGGTAAGCCCCACGGGGCCCCCACGCCCCCGGAGCGGCCGACAGGGCGGGGGACACCTCCCGTCTGGAGCCCGCCGGGTGATGGGGACGGAGCCGGGCTCTGGGAGGACCCGTCACCCGCCGTCCCCGGGCTAGCGGGGGGCACCCGGCCATGCTCCCCCCTCCTCCCCGGTGCTCGCCCGGGAAGTTTTCCGGGCTGTTGCAGGGGCTCGGCGGTCCGTGCCGTGGTGCGGAGCTCCCCTCCTGCGGGCTCCCCTCCCCCGGCCGCCCCGCCGCGGCTCCCGCGGGCTCCTGCGCTCCGTTCCACCGGGACTCGGAGCGGGAGCTGCCGGGGACCTTCCCCCCGGGGATCGGCCGTCTCGGGTCCCGCTCCCCCCACACACTGAGGGACCATAACCCCGGTCTCTTGCCTTGCGGATCGGTTCTTCCTCCCTGACCCCGTTTCTTGCCCATTTTAGGCTCCCTGGTCCCTTCCCTGAGGGTTTGCGAGACGGGTGCAGTCTGGAGGGAGGAGGAGGTTTTGGGGGGTTGGGTTGCTGCCCAGCTCCGGGGTCCCTAAATAATTCAGGGTGCTTGAGGCCCGTTCTCTGCAGTCCCCCGGGGGATGCTCCTTGCTGTCAGGGGTCGGGGCAGGGTGGGGGTCATGGTCCTGGGTGTGCACCGGCCAAGGACAGCTGTTTGTCAGATCCTGGGGTGAGCCACGGCCCCCCAAAGGCTTCTGATCTCCTTCCAAGCTCCCTATCTGCTCTGGCACAGGCCGAACCGCTTTAGTCAAGTTTATGCTTTCAAAAGAAGGGAAAACAAAAAAAAAAGAAATAGAGGAGACAATAGAAAAATGTCTTCTTTCCACAGTCTTGGTGTCTTTAAAGCTTCCCTTTGGAGTTGAGTTGCAACCAGCACATGGCTTGTAGCATTCCGAGTATTTTACCATCCCCAAACTCCAGTTTCATTTATAATTTGCAGAAACAAAAGCTCCGAAATGGAATAAAGTGAAGCGATGCGGCTTCCAGCAGGGGCTGGTGCAGGAGCGGCAGCCGCTGCCCGGGAAGTTCCCGCGTCCGTGCCGTGCTGCCGGCACCAGGGGCAGGCGAGTAGGTCTGGGCAGCAGCCCCACATCTGGAGGGGGAGAGGCTGTGCAGCAGCAGGGAGGACATGTTACACGGTACAGAGGACCAGAATATACCCTGTGCTGGTCCTTCTCCACTCCTGGTGTGCGGGAACTGTTAGGGATTACATCTCAGCTGAGGTTGCTGTGCTTTGGGAAGAGAGGTGAGGGTCTGCTGGAGTTGTGAATTTTGTTTTACTTGAGCTTCAGCAATGATTTCTCTGACAAACAAGCTGCCTTCTCTCTTAAAATGTCCCCCAGGAGGGAAAAATCCAAGATTTCTCTTCCCAGTCATGAATACTCTCAGCAGCTTCTCCCCGATCTCTTTCAGATCAGCTAGGCAGTTCAAAGCTGCCTTTATTTAAACATCTTAGGAAATCTCTCAACTTTGTGAAGCCTTCTGTTTTGGAAAGAAATATTAACAACAGGCTGCAAGTCAGTGTGTTCTTGTTGCCTACTATGACTAATAATATTTATGATTGCCGGTTTAAATATGTTTCCAAGTCTCTCTGGTTTTTTTTTTCAATTTTTAATCTTTGAAATGGTGTTTTAAATCTGATGTGAACACCTGCATATTTTAGTGTTTTCAGTAAAATCCCCCACCCCACTAGTGGCTTGAAATGTGTTTTCCCCTCTGTGGCTGCAAAAACAAGCTGACTAACTTTTGTCCTTGGAAAATTAGTGGTGTTGTGGGTACCTGCAAACACCACTGTGAGCTGAGGATGAGCATTAAGTGCAATCCCACTAGCTGGGATTTTTGTTGCCAATTTCTCACTTGTTACTGACAGAGAAATGGTTTTGCTGGGAGTCCTGGGGCCGCGAGGGTGATGCTGTGGATCTTTGAGTCATGTGGCTGCATGCAGCTGTTTGTTTTCAGGGTCACTGACCCAGAATTGGGGGAGTTCATTCAAAAACAACACACACACACAAAAAAAGGCAGTTCAGCCTTCAGATGACAGGAACGCAGTTGCTACTTTGGTACCTGCACTGTGTCCCATCACTTGCTGGGCTGTTCAGCAGGGCATTGTCTTGCTCATCCCTTTGTCTCTCTGCCACTCCAGTGCTGGAGCTGAGCCTGCTCTTGTTTATATTCATTACTTTTATTTATTTTCTTTAATGTGGTGGCCCTTCTCAGGCTGTAATCTTGTAGGAACCGTGCCCCAGTGTTAAAACCATGTAATCATGTTGCTGGAAAGTCTTTGTTGCCACCAGCTGCCCTGCAGAGGAGTGACAGTGCTTTGGCTGACGTGGCTGGTGAATCCTGCCCCAGCTCTGAGGAGTCTGGAGCTTTCACTGCCTCCTGCCACTCTCTCAGGTGGATTTTACTTTTCTGCATTGGCTCCTGCAGAAACTGGATGGGAGGACTCTGGTTTGAGCTGTGCTTGTGGAGATGCAGAGCTTGGGGCTCTTCCAGGCAGATTTGTGGTGCTCTAATCTGACTGATAAGGTTTACCGTTGATGGGACATCAGGAGGAGGTGCAGGACCCACTTTTGCTCAGGAAGAACAGTTTGTACCTCTGAAGTACAGCTGGAAATCCTACAATTCTGCTCTATATCCCTGTCCAGGCAGTTTGTGTGGCTGTGGTACCTGGGCCTGGGTTAGGGGAGGGTGATGGCTGAGGGGCTGAGTATCCAGCAGGGATGCAAAGTCCTGTCGAGTTGATTTTTGGGGTTTTCTGCCATGTTTCTGTCTTGAGCATCCTCTGCCTGGACCACAGAGCTTTTTCCCTTGCTGTCTGGAGCAGAGATGTGGGGTACTGTGTTGCTCTCCTGCTCCTCCTCTCCCTTAGGGCTAGAAAGAGGTCACGAAGTTTGTCCTGATCCAGAAATTTTCCAGAGCCTGAAACCTTGAGATTTTAAACTCTAAAGATGTACTAGATGGCCAACCTGTCCTCCCCCTCCACTCCATTGTGGTTTATGAGTGAAAACCTCTCTGGGAGCCATGAGGGCCTGAGGGCACGAGCCTGGATGACAGCCTGCCTATTCCTGGTGGCTGTGGTGGAAGGTTCTTCCCTGCATGAGAACTGCCTGGGTCAAGAGGGAAGAAGGAGCAGGGACAAGTTCAGAGGTCACAGTGCTGGACCCACAGGCTCAGAGGCGGGAAGGGCTGTGGCACGTGCAGGGTGTCCTGGCGTGCGTGCCGGCGAGGCCGTGAGAGGAGAAGCAGGAGTCTCTGAGGGGAAGAAAAGAGGAGGCGAGCTGGTTACTTGACTTTCACTTGTAAAATGAAAGCACCACGAAGGATGGGAAGATGAAAGGCTGTATCAGGGTCTGTGCCAGGCTGCTCTCTGATCAGAGACAAGAAACGAGGCTATTTCTTGAGAGTTGCGGAGTGATTGAAGAGCAAGGATGGAGAAAGTGGGGAGGATGCTACCGCTTGGCATTAAGAGCTCTGAATAGAGAAATAACAGTGTAACTGAAAGGGCCTGTGATATCTATTGTAGTACTGAAAGCTGCCTCGTCCCCCACGCCTGCCTGCCTGCCTGCAGAGCGCTGCTGCCTGGAGAGCAGCACGCGGCAACGGGGCGCTGCAAAAACCTGCTGGGGGGTGCCATCCCTGGGGACACATACCCAAATCAGCTGGAATCCTGGTGTTTTTCCTCCTGGTTTGGAGGGTGAAGGGCAGCTCTGCAAATTCCCTCTCTGGGAAGGGGAGGTTTGGGTGGCTCCCATCCCACCTGGCTGCTCTGCGGCGCAGTCCCTGGGACCTGGGGCTTGGGAATGGCTTTGGCAAAGGAACGTTTCTTGATCTGGTCACAGAAAGCAGCCCTGCCTTCCATCTTCAATAAAACAGAGAGGACTCTTCCAGCAGCTGCCTCACATGGCTCTGCTCCCTCCCCAGCACGGAGAGGTGGGTGACCCAAGCTGGGTCCTGGGGAGCTGCTGATTGCCCCCAACTCCTGTTGGAAGTTGCAGATGCCCAGACACCTCCAGGAATGGGTCTGGAGCCCCCATGGCTTCATGCCGAGGTGTAGTTGAGATCTGCACCAGGCTGGCTCACAGGATGGCTGGAGCTGCTGTGCTAGAGGTTGGTTCTTCATGGAAGGCAGCGCCGGCCCCACTGAGGGCACAGTCAGCCCCTGCTGAGCTCGCCCTGTGCCCTGGTCTGTGCTGGAACCACTCTGTGCTGGTCTGGCTGGATCCAGCTCTCCAGGGCAAGTGGAACCCCTGTCACCTTGTGGGAGGTTGGGGTGTCCTCACCCCCTCTTCAGCCATGTCAGCTCATGGGGAGAGCCAGACACTGCCTGTGCTGCTTTTTGAAGAGTTCGGTGTGATGCGGGCTTAAAAATGTATTTTTTTTTTTGGTTATCAAAAGGGTGTGTTTTTTGGGGCAAGTGCACGTGGCGTCCTTACATTTCTATACATTTGTTCCAGCCTCACTTCTGAGTTTAACAAAGCAAAACCCTTTGATTTGACAGGTCAGACCTGAAATGGATCTTGTTATCATTTAAAAACCCCACAAAGGAGCCAGAACCCATTTGCTTCACCTGTGTCTGATCCATCCCAGGGCACCTGAGCCCATGACCCAGTTTGCCCCTCCCTAGACAGATGGGATTTCTCCCGCTGTGGCTGAGCCTCTCCTGTCTCTGTTCTCCTTTTCTGGCTCCTGAGGAGAAAACAAACCTGACTTGTCTGGCTGATACCCGGCCCAGGGGTCTCCCACAGCCCCTGGCCCTCCTGGCTGGGACGGAGCATCCTGCTGCTCCCAGGGCAGGTGCTGGCACCTCCCTGGGCTCACTGCAGCTCCTGCTGAGGATCTCACCCCATCACCTTTTAGCAAGGGCAGCAGAGGGGTGCTGTGGTTATTTCCCCCCTCCCAGGAGATGAATAACTGCAAATCCTCTTCCCTGCTGCTCACAAACCCTTCGTGAGCTCAGCGGGAGCAGCAGGCGGTGTTCACTTCCCAGAGCTGGGCACAGTGGCCAGCATTCCTCTCATCTCTGCCTGCCTGGAAGAGCCAGGAGCAGCTTGATCCTAATCTAGGTGACACCTCATCTCTCCAGCTATCTCTGGACCCATCCATCGCCCAGCCGTGCCGGCAGCCAGGCGCTCCCTTTGCTCCCTGCGTGTGTATGTGTTTTTTAAGGAGATTCTTCTGCGAATTCCCCCTTCCAGGCTGTTGTGTCACATCTGGAAGTTTGTGTAGGAGTTTATCCAAGTGCTGGAGTACAGCGCAGCTTTTTCTCATTTAAAAATCATAGGCTGGCATTTTGAAGCGGGCTGGGGCGGAGGGGAGGGAGGGAAGGGGAGAGGCAAGCTGTCTGCCAAAAAGGAGACTGGAGCAGAGGAATCGTAATGACTTCCAGAAGTTTTCTTTCTTTCTTCCTTTCTTGCTTTCCCTCCCTCTCTGCCGGCTCACAGACAAAAGGCTCGGCCTCATGCAGTTCGTGGTTATGTCATCCCGGCGCGGGGAGCCCCGGCCGGGAGGGGTGGCCCCGTCCTGCCTGGGGACCCCGCGCTGCTCGGGGACAGCTCTGCTTCGGCTCCTCGGAGGAAATCCGGAGCACTTGCTCCCATGTGGGCTGGGGGAGCGTCTCTGGAGACTCGCTTGGTGTCAGTTCACAGAATATTCTGAGCTGGAAGGGACACGCGGGGATCATGGAGCCCAGCTCTTCAGTGAATGGCCCGTATGGGGCTGCTTTTCCTCTGGGGCCAGAAGCCGGGGCAGGGTGGCTGGGAGCAGATCCCGGCTGTCCCCAGCCCCTCATGCCCGGGACAGGAGGGGCAGACAGGCGGATGGGGTTTGGGATGGGGTTGGACCACCCCAGCTGCCACTCCTTCACGGGGCTGATGCGTGCCCGTCAGACTCTCTGCTCTCAATTTGATCGGCTTTTGTGTTCGCTGCCCTGTTCAGAAGTGCGGGCTCTTGGAGCCAGGCTGGAAATGCCCAGGATTTTATGATGCACAGAAAATTTTCTGCTTTCTTCTACCCCTGCACCCCCTGCAGGAGTTTTGGCATCGTGCTGAAAAATGCTGCTTTCTCATTTTTATTTTAAACTCTTTTTCATTTTGTTATTTTCCCCATTCTGAAAAAACGAGTTTCGGATTACCCCAAGTTCCCTGCCCAGGTTTCTCTCAACTCTCCTTTCTTTTTTTCTACTGTTTTGCTGGAAGGGAGCAAAACCTTTGGCCAAAATGAACCTCCCTGATGGCTTTTTCACTTGGATCATGGAATCATTTTCCCTTGGCAGAAGACCCATGGGGAGCCTTTGCCCCCGGCAGCTTTGCTGGCTGGGAGTAGAGTCTGAGGGAACGGGGCCGTCCTTGGGGAACTGTGGAAGGAGCATCCAGAGTCAGGTTGGGAGGGCTTTGAAGCTTCACTGTGGTTTGGAGAGGGTTGAATTTCCTGGTTAACTAGGAGGCCTGAGTGTTTCTGGGTTTGTTACGAGGCCAGATCGTGGCTTTCCCTTCCCCAGTGCCTTGGCTCTCTGCTGAGCAACCTAGATGTGAAATGTTCCCTTTGGATGGTGATGCACGCAGAGGTTTCCCCCAACCTGGGTTCATTTGGCTTTGGCTTTCTCCAGCCTTGGCCTCTCACCCAGGAATCTGGCCTGGTGCTAAGAAATAAAACAAAACAAAACCAAACAAAAAAAAAACAAAAAGAAAAAAAACCCAAACCAAACCCACACAAATAAACAAACAAACAAAAAAAAGAAAAATAAAAAACACAATCAGAAAGAAAAAAGGAGGAAATTCTCCTGGTTTTATATAACAGAGTGAGTAAGGACTGGTTGTGCTTTGGGATGCTCTCACATCTGCTTCCTACCAAAGCCCCAGCAACGAAGCTCCGAGCAGATGGAAAAAACACATTTTTCGGCCTGAATATTTGCTGAGGGAAGCTTTGAGGCTTGCTCTCTGTGCTGGCTGCCGTGGTGCTGGTTAGTGCCTGACGGGAAAGGGGCTGTTGGGGTGCCAGGAGCAGCATCCCCTGCCCGAGGTGCGGCACGGCCGGGCAGGTCCTGGCCGGAGCTGTGGCCCTGCACGCGTGCGTGGGACCGGGCCGTGCCCGTGACTCAGCCCTCAGAAGTTCATCGGTTTAGTCACAAGTAGATGGAAATTGTCTATTGGTTTGGCTCCCGTGCCTGAAATGTTGTTTTGGTTGGGATTTTTAGCGTGTTCCCTAGGCGCGAGGGACTGGCGGCTGTTTGGTGTTGGGGTTTTTTTGTCACTCGTGTCATCTCAGTTTTCTCTCTCTCTCTCTCTCTCTGCTGGGATGCAAAATCCAAGGGTGAGGGCAGGAGAGGGCTGAAAATGGGAACAAAATGCTAAACAGGTGATGTCTGGGAGCTTGGCACAGACGAGCTTATAAAGAAAAGGGGATTTATTTACTGTAATCCACGTGCTAGCCCCACACCTACAGGGCTCCTGGTGCAAAGCATCCTTACATTTTTCTCTAATTTGGTTCTCTTCCAAGAGGTTTCCCCCAGTGCATCCACCAAATCAGCCTGGAGACGCTCCCTAACCCGGGGGGCTGAAGGCAAACCCACAGCCAGCAGCAGCGGAGCCGGGCAAGGGGATTCCCAGAGATTCACCCACCTTGGCAGCCCAGCCACCCCCGGGGGGGTTTTGTGTCTCCGGGATTTCCTGTGGTTCGTACCTTAATCAGGTCAGGTTCGCGGTCCCTCCTGCGTTATGGACCGCCTCTGTGCTCCCTCCCGAGGTGCTGCTGGCCAGCGCAGCCCGAGGCTGAGCCCTCCCCTGCCCAGATGGCGAAGAGGGCTTGTTAATGATTTGTTAATTCAATTAGAAAGTGCTCGTTAACCCACGGCGAGGCTGAAGCTGCCTTCTGGAGGGCAGGGCTCACCCCCATGCCTGCGACTCCTGCTGCCAAAACATTTATTTGGTGTTAAGCTGCCAGCCACGCTATGCAAGTAAAGATGTTAATCATGAATAAGGTTCATTTTTAACTCCCGGTTGAGACTAGACTTGGTAAGAACCCTGCTCCGGGGAGGGGGGAAGGTGGTGGGAGCTCTGCTGTGGGTGGGTGTGCGACTCCCAGGGCCAGGTGGGCTGGATCCTGTGGAAGGGAACAAACATCTCTGCTCCTGCTTGGCCCCAGGGTCTGTAGGAATAAAATGTTCATTCTGCTGTGGGTGAACGAGGCTTCTAAGTGCGTTTGATGGGCTGCTTTTTAACCAGCCTCCTCCGCATCGGTGCTAGCTGCTAATGACACGAATCCCAGGTCGGGGCTGTGGTCCTTGCACCTGTGTTGGATGCAAATGTCTTTAATTTGGGAACCATCATGTCTAGATAGCCTGGCTGTAGCAATTCTACCTTAATGGGGGAAAATAAACTCCAGTAAGAATGATAAATAACGGAGTTCTCTAATGCTCCACTGAATTAATGTTTATCCAGGCAGATAGGGAGGAAAGGAATTAAATTAATATCTGACTTGTAACTGCTACTGTATGTGAATATTGACTTATCTTGCTCTGGAGGGCCATAAATATGTCTTGGGATATACCCCTGAGACCATAATCTGCTCAGGATCACTGTGCAGGTCTGTCTCTGATGTTCCTTCAGAGATTCATCCTGACTTCTAGGGTCAAAAATCCAAATTCCTCTGACAAAGGACCCAGCCATGTGCAGAGGGGAATGTGTTTGCACTATATGGCAAGCATACAGCATGAATCTCCAAGGTCTCTGCCTCGTATAAATTGCTTTATTGTTTGTGATCCATGGCTCGCTCAGCATTGGAGGGTGTGGAGCCTGATTCAACTCAGAGGAGAGGTGCAGGTGAAGCTTCTTGGCTCTGGGATTGGGATGGAACACAGCTGGAGCCTCATACTCTTATCCACTGCCTTTCTCCCTGTGCCTGGGATTTTGTGCCCCTTTGGCCGTTGTTTGGGGGTTAAGAATGGTTTGGGGAGAGAAGATGGGCCTCTCAGCCTGCCCCTCAGTAGCCCTGGCCCAGGGCTTTGGGTATCCATGGGCCTGGGGAGAGGGGTGAGCTCTTCCCTTTCAGCCCTGGATGCTGCATGGATGCTCCTGTTGATGACCCAGGGGATGTGAGCTGACCCCAGGCACCCTAAACCATGGGGGTGACACAGGGCACTCACAGCTCAGTGTGCTCGGTGTCCTGGGGCTTTGCAGCCACACAGGGGTGGTGCACACAGGGTCAGCACCTTGGGAAACTGATGGATGGTGGCAGCCAGGCCCAGCTGGCCTGTCACGCTCCCCTGTGTGGGCTGGAGCATCTCTGTGTGGCTGAGCTGTGGTAGGATATCTTTCCTCTAGCTGAGGTGGGTGTTTCTGCCTCTTGGGCTCTGTTTTATGTAGGGGATGACCTGCCTGTGTGATTCCCCTTTCAGCAGGGTGTGTTCACCCCGTTCTCTGGCACAAACAATGTCAGTACAGGAGTTTCCAGGCCATGAATGGTGCTCTGAGCCCCCAGCTCTCCTCTTCCTCTCACCCACTGCTTCAGGCCCTGCTGTCTGGATGGGGCATTGCTGTGGTGAGGGCATTTTTCAGGATGCTTCTGATTTATCCTTCCATCCTGTCCCTTAGGATGGCGCACATCCTGCCCCACAGCAGCCCCCTCCAGACACCAACTGCTGTTCCCATGGGAGCAATTTCCCCTGCTGTGGGCAAATCACAGCCCCTTCTTCAGAAACTGCTCGTGGCAGCAGGACAGGGGAATCCTGTCTTTTTCCAGGAAAAGAAGAGCAGAGGAGCCCAAGGGCAGCACGGGGTACCCGCAGTGAGGGTGGAGACACTTCTGCCTTCATCTCAGTAAATGGGCTCTGGCTCTTCCAGCAGCGGATGTTCTCATCTCAGCTGGGTTCTGGGCTTGGCTTTGTGCTGGGCTTTGTTTCCTCGTTTCTTGTAGCCCCGTGAAGCCGGGCTGTCTCAGCTTTGGGAGCTCAGAGGGTTGAGCAAGTGGGGGTCAAGCTGCAGATCTTGTGGTGAACGGGGGGACAAAAGGAAAGTGCTTTGCATTTCCTCCCCTACCCCCCCAAATCTCCTCCTTTTGTCTGCTGAACACCTTGATTTTTTTCACCTCTGGTTTGGGTTTTTTTTACTATTGCCTGGATTTTGCATGGGGGGCAGGCTGGAGGTTGGGGGCGGGGGGTGTGTGTGCACTGAATCTATTCAAGGAGTTGTGATCTCTGCATTTCATTTTGCAGTTCAGCTGGAAAGATCTCGTTTCCAAATACACCCACACACAGGCACAGCAAGAGAGGAGAGCGCAGGGGAGGGAGGGAGCTACTCAAGGGGGATGGGGCAGCATGGGCAGGGCTGGGGGCCACGGCATGGGCACTGGGAGCCTTGGCAAATCTGACTGGGAGTGGTCCACAGCCTTTATCCGAGGGCAGGAGATGCCTCTGCCCTGTATCTCAAGGCTGTGCAGGTGCTTGGCTGCCCTGTGAGTGCCTGGCTGCTTTAGCCCAGAGCAAAGAGGGGCTGAGGGGAGCAAAGGTCCCTGAGCAGAGCCCTTGCCCCGAGCCTGGCAGTTGCCATAAGAGCATCTGGGGGGACTTCAGGGCAGTTTTAGAATTGCCCACAGTGTGTGTGTGTGTGTACATGCACGTGTCCCCACCATGGGCTGAGCATGGACATGGCTGCACCATGGTGAGACCTGCTTTTGCAGTGGAAGAAAAGCAAAGGCAGAGAAAGAAGTCACAAAGCTCCTCTCCCAGTGATCTTCAAGCCAAAACTTCTTGTATCCAAAGATGAGCCAGTGCTGGAGTAATTCCTTTAGTCTGTAACTCCCCATCCACACTGTCTCCCTCCAGGGCCTTCCTGGCCAGCTGGGTCCTGACTCCAGCTCTTGGATTCTGGAGAAGCTGCTGGTAGGGTGGATGCATCCTTCATCTCCCAGTGCTGTCGGGAGGAAGGTTAGTGGAAAGCAAATGAACCTTCCTCCTGGTGGGCCTCTAAATGTGCAGCAGAGGGTAAAAGTGAGGAGCTGAGCAAATGGGGACTTGGTGGTGGTCGAAGGTTTTGGAGAGATGCCTCAGTCTGCCTCAGCTGGGAGCTGACAGTAGCCTTGCCTCTACATCAGTGTGCCAGGGCAGTGTGGGGGCAGTTACCTGAGCCCCCAAATCTGGGTCCTTCCCTGGCTTCAGGGCTTTGGAGCAGCTTGGGGTGCTGGGGTGTTGCCACAGGTACCTGCACTCCCACCCAGCCTGCCCCCAGGCCCCTTGGGTGGACGCTGGTGGCGTGTCCCAGGCTCAGCCCCCGCACACCAAGTCCTTCCATCGCCCCTCGGGTCAGTGCGTGATTTTTTCCATCGCTCTGCAGCGGCTGAGCTCATTTAACAATATTCCCTGGGCCAACACCGCTCCTTTTTGAAGTTCCTTGTTTTGGTATTCCTCAAGCTCTGTATCCTCAGGCATGAAACACAACACCCCTTGGCGCTGGAGGCTTTTCTCGACGCCGTGGCTTTGGTTATCCCCCACATCCTGCTGCCAGGTGAAACCACTGCCCCATCCCTGAGCTGCTGCTGGTGGATGCCATCACCTCCCTAACTCATCACAGAGCTTAAAAGGCGGTCAAATAGGATCCTTTGGCCACCTTGGCACGCCGCAGCACGCCGCCAGTGGAAAGGCAGCCACAGGAGCGTGCTCAGGGCTGTGTTTGTCTTAGCCAGTGGCCACAACTGGAGCCGGGGCTCTGCCAAGCAGTGAAAATGCCAGAGCAGTGAGTTTATCCCACGATGTTTGATTTGTGGTCACGGTGGAAGCTGGGTCGGCAGTGACAGTGGAGGGTGCAGCAGAAAAGAGAAATTTCGAGACAGTCGCACAAACATCTCATGGTGCTCAAAGTCGGGATTTTCTCCTTTGTTTTTCCTCCCCCGCTGCTGGCCGCGCTGGCGGCGAGGTGAAGTTTATGGGAGAAATAGCGTGCTTCTGGGAAATACTTTGCCTTGCTTGAATTGTTGAATTTTATTTTCTTTTTCTGGCAGCGGATGAAGGAAACGGGAACACAAACAGCTTGGCCAGTGGGGTATTGGTCCAGAATCAGCCTGGGCAGCGAGAGGCTGCTTTGCTGGGGACAGAAAATACTCGAAAGCGGACGGGGTTTTCATTGTTTTCATTCCTCTCCCTTTCTGTCCCTGCGCTCAGCTGGCTCTCAGGATGCTGTTAAACGAGGGGTGAACACATCCTGCTGTTAAGGCAAGGATGTGCGTTGATGCTCCTGGCCTCCCATGTGTTTTCACTGATTAAAATCTTAAATTCTTCAATTTTTTACAAGATTTTGGGTTTCTATGCTGAGCTGGAGAGTCTCTATGGCAACAGCTACAGGCAACTTTTTTCTGTAACCCTTTTTCGGTTTTTTTGGAAGACGGGGGGGAAGAGGATGAGTGTCTGGTGCTGGAGCATCAATAACTACTTGAATACCCCAGATATTTGGGGTGGTGAGTGCTGGGAGAGAAATGAAATTGAAATACAGAATTGCTCCATGCCCATGAAGCCAAGCACCTGGGCCCTCACTGGACCCCCTCCCTTCTGCTAATTATAGGATATTTTGACAGTGGAGAGTGCAGAGTCCCATCCACGCCCACCTCCATCCCACCCCAGGGCCAGGGGCTTCCCACTTGGGTCTGTCATTTCTGGAGGAGTTTAGAGCCATTCTTGGAGTGTGATTGCAGCAGCATTTCAGACCCAATTAAAACCTGAGCCTTTTAGGAAAAGTTGCAGTATGTAATAGAAAGGAAACCAGCTGGGCTAGATTGAAGCATAATAGGTTTGGGGAGTAATTTTTAGAATCTTATACTGTAGGTCTTTCTAGAAAGATACTATACAATTTAATAACATGTTTTATTCCTATATGTTCTATTTAAATCATCCTATAGTATCGTGTAGGAGGAATCTAATTTTCCACTACAGGGTAATATACCTTTCTATAGGTTTTTGGTTGTGGGGTTTTTTTTTTGGTTGGTTTTTTTTTTTTTTTGGTCCATTGGAGTTAAATGAAAAAATTACACCCTTCCTAGAAAATCTAACAGAATGATGAGAAAATAATACCCTTAATTTATTTAATAGAGCATGTGAGTATTTTCCATAAGGGTTTATTTAGCTGCATAAAAACCCATTGAGGGCCTGTTGGGGAGGTGATTTGAGATACAATGGAGATGGGTTCGAATGCTGTCCTGGTCAAGCAGTGTGTGGGCTCTGAAATGGGGCCTGGGGCTGTCTAAAGGGGGGAAAACTAAAAATGAATAAACCCCAGGACTTTCTTGCATCTCTATTTCCACTCCTAGGATGCAGTTAGAGAGATGATGGAGTGGTGGGTGCAGGGCTGTGACATGAACTGCTGGAGCAGGGTGAGACTGGGGGCCGGATTTTGTGCCACGGGCTGGAGGAAGGAGGAAGGAGCTCTCCATGCTTGGAAAAATGGGCTTTGGAAGTAGCAGGCAGGGGCTGTGCCAACCTGCATGGCTGCAGCAGGCTGAGGGAGGCAGGAGGGTGGCCCACAGCAGGGCAGACGATGCTCTGGTCTGTGTTTTGCAGCACTGCCTTGTCTGTGAGGGCTGAGTTCTGGGGTGGTTTTGCCTAGTGACATGGATTTGGCCGTACCAAATCCTCCATACAGAGTGGGGCAAAGATTCTCTGTGCCGTGCTGGTGGGCAGGTGTGACAGGGGTCAGCAGGCAGGTGACACCTGGGCCCTTCTGGGTGCTCACCCTGCTTTGTGGGGTCTGTGTCAGCTGTAACCACACCAGTAAAAGCTGGGGTGCTCTGCTCACTTGTGCAGAAGGCACTCCACAGGCTGGGAGAGTGCAGGACTGGGCTTCCTCTCCAGCTTAGCCTGGAGCTGCCCATCCCTGCGGGGTCAGGGAGCTGCACAGCCGGGTCACCACCGAGATCCGGGGGAGCTGGTGCCACCCCAGAGAGAGAGAGAGAAGGGAAAGGTGCTGTGGCCTTGGTCCTTCCAGGTCCCCAGAGGACACGCGCCTTTTAATAGCCATGGCAACTAATGAGCCCTGCGTGGTGACAGCCCTGCTGTCTCCATGGAAACGGGCCGAGTATCACATAGCAACATGTGCCTCAGGTACCCATGGAAACGGCCCGGTAGCTTTTTAGCATCCTCTGTTAGATCCCTGCTCGGGGAGGTGGTGGTGGGGTTTGTCCCGAGGTGAACCCACCGCTGCGGGGAGGTGGGGCTGGGCTGGGGCTGGGCAGGAGGGTCCAGGGGCTGCAGGAAACCAGGGCCTTTATGGGAATCAGCCATGTGAGCTGCCCCAGGGTGTCTGGTAAGGTGTTCCCAGGCTGATGGAGATTGGAAGGTGCTTGCTCTTCAGTTTTTGTCTTCCTCATGACAGCAGCAGGACTTGGGTGAAGGGAGGGCGTGCAAAATAATTTGGATTTGAATCTCGTGGGCTTTGGATTACTGAAGGAGAAGAAATATAGAAGATGCTCAGGGCTGGAGGGCTGGAAACCACCTCACCACAGGCAGAATGGTGTCACAGTAGGATACTCACAGCTGGGTTTTCTTTGTGGTTTCTGCAGTCACCTCATCCTCAGGCTGGGGTTTTCAAGCCACGAAAATGAGGTGTAGAGGCTGGGAGTGCCCCTCCTCAGTGGGCAGCACTCAGCAAGGGGGAGGCAGCAGGACACAGGCTGTCTCTCCATGCAGCCTCTGCCATTTCTTGCTCAGCAGCTCATTAACCAGCCTGAGCTGTTACAGGTTAATTAGGATTTGTAGCTGGTGAGTGTGAACCGTGCTGAGGTTCGTGTAAAACACTGTGGATGTCGAGATGCCTACACGTGCTGGCTGCAGCAATTGCTCTGAACCACTGTAGCAAATGCAGTCCTCCCCAAATTTATCCACTAAGAGGCTGAAAATTTTAGGAATTCGTTTATTTGGAGCTGTTGGAGCATTTCTTGCAAATGCGTTTCCTCCCCCACTGTCGCAATGTGTTTTTAATGGGAAGCCTGCATGGACGCTTAAGAGTATCCCTGGTTTCTGTAAACAGTCATGTGAATAAATGTGATGGCTTTGGGAAGGTTTACAGGTTTGGTGGTTTAAAGGCTGTGAGCTGAGTTAGTTAATTTTTTTTTTTTTTGGTGAACTTTCAGACCTACCTGTTGTCACTTATTTATTTTTTTTTCCTCACAGCTTTTGTTTGGTCTGTGGGAGGCTGGGAGACACCTTTAGGTGACACCTTCAGCAGTGTCCAAATCCTGCTGTTGTTCTGGGGAATGGGAGCTCTGACTTTGCTCAAGTGCTTTTTGAGTGGGACTGGGGAACTTGGAAACTTTTGGAATTTTCCCTATGGTTTGTGTGTTATGGGAAGATAAATGTGAGTCAAGAGCAGTTGCTGTGGGGAAAGAGTTTTCTGTGGGAAAATTTGGGGTTGTGGGTCCGTCCTGGTCAGACACGAAACTGGTGCCACGACGGATGAACATTAAAACTGGAAAATCTGTGCTGAAACTCTTCTGGCTGTTGGGGCTGGCAGCAAAGAGACACCTCTGTGGTTCTGCTGTGCCCTGATGGATGATCTCAGGCCTCCATTCAACCAGCAGAAAGCTGGCTACATAAACAAATAAATAGGGAATTGCAATAAAATTGCCAACTATCGGGCTTCTTACCCCAATAAGTATTTTCTTGCGGGATGGGAGTCAGCCCTGGGTTCAGCAGGTGCCCCTGTGGCTCCCTGGTGCAGGAATGGCTCATCCTGCAGCGTGCAGGAGGCTCGGTGAGAGCGGCAGCAGCGCCGGCCTCGGAGGAAGGCTGCAGCCTGCTCAGCGAGGTTTAATTAAATCTGAAATCCCGGCTGTTTTCTCCTGGGCTTTGGCTTGGGATGCCACGGGTAGGGAATCAGTGAAAGGAAATAAAGATAATTAGAGCAACTTCAAGGGCTGTTGCACTGCTGGCGAGTGGGGGGCTGCAGGCCGGGTGGGCTGCGGAGAGGCTGAGCTGTGCTGCTCCTCTGGGATGGGATCGCTCCCAGGGAAAGACTGAGCTACCACTGCAGCTGAGCGCCGTCCAAATCCGGGATTTGCTCAAACCCAGAGCTCAGAGTTGGCAGTGCCATCTCCGAACCCCCCAAATGACTGGGCAGCTCTGAGCTGGCAGCAAACATCCCCTGCAGTGGGTGTCTTTCCCCCCCATTTTTTAGGGACCTGCTTATTAGGGCTGTGAAGAGCCTGGCTATAAATGAGATACAAATGTACAGTTAACACCACATCTCCCTAAGGCCAGTGTAGATATTCTGGTATTTAAACTAGCAGAGCCAAGGGGAAGGAGCCAGCGAAGGGGGAAAAAAAAGGAAAAGTGGCTCTAATTGAGGTCAGTATTTGAACAGTCCAATTAATGCTCCTGAATCAATAGGTCTGGGTGACTGAACTAACACATCCCCACCAAGGACTGGTACAGGCTGAGAGCTGGCCTGGGGTGAGCTGCTGCTGTGGTGGGGGTTTCAGTGCTGGCAGAAGCTTCGCTGTTGACAGAGGTTTTGGTGTTGGCAGAGTTTTTGTTGGCAGCCCTGAGGGATGCTGTGGGCTGAAGCTGGTGGTTGGCTGTCGAGGGCACTGGTGGGCAGCTTCTTCTGCTTCCAGCCTTGCAGGAACCTGTGAAAATCTACTTATACCCCCAAACCATGGTTCCTAACCCACTACACTTCTATCACCAGTTCTTAAGGCTAGAGTAGATTAAAATGGGGGAAGGGGAGGGGGAGATTCCCAGCCAGGAAAGGTGGGGTGCAGCCAAGGTGCTAAGCAGTGCTTCCCCCCACCCCAGTCCCCATCAGCATGGATGGGAACTGTGGACATCCCTTCCCTCGCTTTTTGGCAGCTGAGCCTTTCCAGGGTGGCGGCTTAACAAGCGTCCAGCATTCCCAGACTCGCATTTTTATTCTCCTTTATTGCTCTTCCAAGAAAACCCGTGTGTGTTCGTGGGGAGAGGAGATTATCACGTTAGTGTTAAATACCCTGAGGGAAGGTGGGGAGGATGGGTTGTTTTTCCTGGTCTATCTCCTAAGGACAGCCGGGCTGAGCAGCAGCACGTGCTTGTGGAATGTGGCACCCATGGGTGCAGCTGTGCTGGGTAGCACAGTGTGGAAGCAGCCAGCGCCTTCCCGGGGAGTCTGCACTCCCTGCAGCCAGGAGAGCACAGCAGAGAGGAGGGAAAAAAAAATCCTTGTTGTTATTATTCCACGAATTTTATACACTCAACTGATGCATATGGCAGATGAGATGATTTGCCTTCAGGCACACAGGAAAAGCGACGTGAGGGAGGATGTTTTTGGCAATCCTGCGTCTTAAACGTGAGAAGAAATCTTCTGGGATGGGAAGGGAGTGGAGGAGCTGTGGTTTGGGTCCTCTTGGGGTCACACTCTCCCTATAACATGGAACCTGGTGAGGCTGCAGCTTGCCCTAACTGCGCTGCTTTCTTCCCCCATCCCTTCAGAGGAGGGGAGAAAGTCGCTGCTATTTCCACCGTCTCGCTCCGTTTCCAGGTTAGGAATCCAGGACGCTCTCAGGTTTGCCGGAGGAAGGTGAGGGAAAGGCTGTAAAACCTGGCTGTGCTCAGGAGATTATTTATGGCCGGGTTCGGTGCCACGTTCGATGCTCTTTGCTGCCTCGTTCCCACCTCCCACGGCCCCTCGCTGCAGCTGGGCTGGAGGAGGGGGAAGGGGAAAATGCCCTTGGCAGCGCCTCGGGGTCTGACGCTGCCCTGCTTGGGCACGGGAAGATGAGAACGTCAGGTCTGGGCAGGGTGCAGGTCCCACCAGGCATCTCACCTGGCCTGGCCGGAGGAGCACAAGGGACAAGGGGCTGGTGTCAGTCTCCCTGTGCCAGCTCCCTGCAAGGTGACACAGATCCTGGGGACCCCCCCAGCCCCTCCCGCTGTCGCCGCCGAGGACGCGTGGGCACACGGGATGAATGAGCGGTGCCTTCGGAGACGCTCGCAGCAGGTGCTAACGAGCGGGGCCTGAAATACCTCATCACCTTCAAATAGGTGGGGTTTACTGTGTGCATGAAAAGGTAGGAAAAAAGCCTGTTCGCTGGCCGAGCGTGTCAGTGGGAGATTCCTCCCCCTCTTCCTGCTCCTGATGCCTTAAGTTTTAGCTTTTTTTATTTTTTGGATTCTATGCTGTTTTCGTGTGTAGTTCTGGGCTTCATATTGAGAGTTAGCAAGCTGAAGGCATCACTCCCACCTCGCCAGCTGCAGTGCCCTGTGACCAGCACGGGGCTGAGGATGCTGCAGGTTGTGAGGCCACCGGGTACCAGGGTGGGTGCAGGAGGAATCCCCTGTAGCGCTCTGCTTTCAGCAGCACTGAAAGCGAGCAGGCTGCGGTGCTGGAGGGGAGTCAGGGCTCGAGTGCTGGTGTAACCGTGCCCCAGCCGTGTCCCTGGGAGTCCAGCAGAGCTCCTGGAAGCGCCCGTGTCCTTGGCTGTTCTTTCCCTTCGTGCTGGTAGGGAGTCAGTGAAACCACTGCCGACACAACGCGTTTAGACTGGGCACGAACAGCGGCATTTTCTTTTTGCCTCCAGCCGCATCCTGAGCTGCAGATGAGAAGTGTGATTTATGTTTTCATGCTTTTCTAGCGATTTCTGGTGGGTTCCCACGACTCCAGCTGCCGGGACAGCCGGGGAAGCAGCTGGCTGGGCGAGCTGGCATCGCCGGGCGCTCCTCGCTCCTCGTGGCTGGCCCACGCCTGCCCAAATAAAAGCTGGGGAGAACGCGGAGCTTGCAGGCTGCTGCTGGAGGTGCGGAGAGCGCTTTAGCAAACTGGCATGTTCTAAAATTACCGAGGCAGGCTCCCTGCTGGGGAAACTGCTCGCAGGGTGCTGTGTGCCCCATTTCCCCAGCAGCTCCTCGCTGCTGGAGAGGCCGATGGTGCAGCACTTTCCATGGATAGAGGGGCACCAGCGTTGGGCCGGGGCAGCTGGCGCTGTGTGGCTGTGGAGACCCCCCCGCACGGATGTTTTTGGAGAGTGGAGAGTAAATAATGTCATTTTGCATCATGTCCCCGCTCGCTGCCACACTGCCGGCGCTGCCTTGCACCCACCCTGCCGGCAACCTGAGCCCGGGCGGCCGCGGCCAGGAGCAGGCGCCGGCCAAACCCGAGCGGCCTCGCCAGCCGCACTCTGTGGAGCAGCTCCATTGATTAAGAAATTGTTGCGTAACCTCTAACGAGGCTCCTCTCCGGTTTGCAGCCACTTGCCTCTCTCCCCTCTAATTAAGCTGGCGCGCGATTCCCGCTGGGTTTGCTTTCCAAGGAGGGCTGCTGAGTGGGTAACGGGGCTGGGGCGGCTGCTCACCATCTCGTCTGGCCCGGTTTTGAGTGGGGTTTTAACGCTGGGTCAGTGGTGGGGCTGGCGACAGGGACACCTGGGAATGCGCCCAAGGCATCATGAGCATCACTGCTGCCCTGGGTGCGGGATGAGCGGCTGCTGCTCCAGCACGGCTGGCCAGAGCTGCTGCTCACCCGCTGAAAATGCGCAGAGGCGCTGCTGCCTGGAAGGAGGAAAAAGCTGAAATATTTTTCTTGGAGAGAGGAGGGAGCCCGGACGGGAGGGCAGGGAGGCGCTGCAGCGTGCCGGCAGCTCTCGGAGGGGATGGCTCCTCTCTGCCGTGACCCCCAGGGCCGGGCACGGTCCTGTTGGCTCGGGCTCGCTCTTGCTGACACGCACCATTGGCAGCGGCCGCCCGAACTGGGGATGCTGCGGGGAAACCCGAGAGGCTTTGGCTTTGCTGGAAATGAAATGAGGAGAGGGCAGGGGGCCCCGTTGGCAGGGGGTTCTGGCTTTCCTGCTTGGGGCTGAGGGAACAAAAGAGGAACCCGCAGTGACATTTCAAGTGTTGCACAACTTGGCACAGTTGACAGTGGGTTGGTTTTCTCATGCTGTTCCCTCTGTGCATGGCCTTCTTCTCCAGCCCTAGCTCTCCCCTTCCTCCCTAGGGGAGCAGCTGGTGCTGGATGCTCCTCCTGGATGATGGCTCCAGGGAGGACGTGCCTCCTGAGTCCCTTTGCCACCCAGGGAGGGAAAGACGTGTGGTGGAAACCCCTGACAAGGAGGCTGATGTTCCTGCTTTGCCTCCTGGGGCTTACAGTGCTGAGCTCCATGGGGCGCTTGCTCCTGCCTGGAGGTGGTAGCGGGGAGAGGGGGACATCCCTGGGGTGATCCCTTTGGGAGTGATCCTGCTTCCCTGGGGTGGGTACTGGGTGGCTCTGCGTCCCCCATCCTGCTGTCATGGTGTCCCCAAAGGTCCCTGCAGCTCAGCTGGGGGAGCCCCATGAAAGCAGCCCTGCAGTGGGTGGCTGGCTCTGCTGGCTTGTCCCTCTGTTGCAGTGCTGCTGGAATGCCCCCCTGCCTGCAAGCAGCATAAGGGGTTGGGATCTCGTGGGATCCAGCTCTGCACTGGCAGGTCCTGGGGACTTGGGATCATGGGGGCTCAGGAAGTCCCAAAGTCTGTCCTGTCCCCATGAGCAATGCAGGAATTGCAGGGAGAGTGTCATTCCAAACTAGTGAAGTGGAACAAATATTTGGGAACTGGCAGCTCTCTGGCTTTTCTCCCACCACTCAAAACCTTTCTCTTTCTCACACAGACGATTTTTGTATTTTACTTCTTAAAATGCATACACATGTATATAAATACTGTATCTTGGCAGCCACTGTTCCTCAGTACCTGCTATTTCTCCAGGAAAATGGGGATTTGGTAGTGGAGCAGCCTCCCTGGTCTCTGGGGCCTCATAAACCTGGCTGTTGTTTTATGGCACTGTGCTCGGCGTTCTCGCTGCTGCTCCGCTCTCCTCCATCTCCCTGGCTGGGCCCTGCCACGGAGGGATGGGCTCCTCAGGGCTCACCTTCCCCTGCTCCCCACCCAGAGCTTGCTGGGGGCTCTTTGTGGCAGTTGAGCTGTTTGAAGGTGCAGGGCAGAGCTCATCCTGGCTCAGTCCTGGAGCATCCCTTTCTCGAGTTTACCCCAGTGTGTCCCTGAGAATGGACCCGCTGCTTTGGGTTTGGGTTTTAATGACTTGCTGGTTTCTAATAAGAATAACCTGGGTGCACTCACGGTCTGTCCATTGACTGGCCATGTGCACTGCTCTGGGTGTCAGTAGTGGCGGGGCAAAGGCATTGCATGGCCTTTGCACCCTCACACGGGCTTTGCAGTTTGTCCCCACACCATCCATGCTCCGCCTTTTGCCGTGGCTTTGGGACCCTCATCCTCCTGCCACCACCCATGGAGCTGGGGCAGCCTCTGCCATGGCCACGGGTCCCTTTACTGCTGTGGTGGGGGCACAGGACATCACCATCTGCCTCTTCATTACTGCTGGAGTGAAAGGCTCGTGGGGATGCTGGGCTCTGAAGGAGAAGCTCCTGCCCTTTGCTCCCTGCTGCCGGATTCCCAGCATGGCCCCACGGAGGGAAAACCCCGCCTGGGGCTGGCTGTGGGGTTTTAGAGCGCTGAGAATGAATCCCAGCACCATCCCAGCCTCTCTGGGGAGCAGGGTCACGTCACTGCTCAGGAAACCACTCCTTGGGAGCGACAGCTTGTTAAAGAGGGAAAGAAACCCAGGGGGGCTGGGTCGGCGTGGGGCTGGGGGTTGGGGCACGAGAAGGCTGCTGGTGGATGTGCTTCCTGCACGCTCCCCACTGCTCTCCACACATGCTCAAGGCTGTTCCCCAGTTCAGGTGTGGGACCACGGTGTTTTGGGGGGATTTCCCTGCATGTGGAGGACTGTGATCCTGCTCTGTACCTGCAGTCTTGGGCTTCATTGTTCACTCGCACAGGGGGTGGCACTGGTGTGAGGGAGACTGAAGAAGGCTGAGCTGTGGGGTGATGGGTTGATCCGGGAGAGGATGGGCTGTGGGCTGAGGGGGGATGTGAGACCCAGATTCCACTTAGTCCCCACGGACATGCAAGGATGGGGGTTGTGTCTGCAGGGTGCCTTGGGGGATACGCAGTGAATCTGGCTCTGGGTGTCACCTGTGGGCACGGCCCCCCTTTTGGGGGAGCAGAGGCGGGCAGTGGGACAGCAGGTATGGCCTCGGGGGCTGGGTGCAGAGGCAGAGTGCTCTGCCCACCCCGGCCATCCCTTCACTGACACTACACTGCCAGCGATCCAAGCTAGCCGTGCCCTCAGCTGTCACCCATCCTGAGAACATGTGTGTGGTCCCCAGCACTTGCCACATCTCCTGGCATGACATCCCAGCCTCTGTTGTTCCCCACTCGCTCCATCACCCGGGTGAAAACTGCCCAAATACAGACCCTGCCTGGAGGCATTTTGCAGCAAATGCCTCACCTGGGTCCCTGTCCTCCGCTGGGGTCCCTGGCTCTTGCCCGGTCCCTGCTGCACACTCAGCACCTCCTCAGGGGAAGGAAAACCAGGCGAATAATTCACCCTGAATTATTCAGCTCGCTAATTTATTAGCTGGACAGACGTCACTGCATTCCTTCCCTGGGCTGCCCACCAGCAGATCCCAACCTTCTGAAAACGGAGAGCATTCCTTCCCCTGCCGTTTCCGCTGGCTCGCTCTGTTTATTTGCAAATCGCCCGTTTGCGTGTGTTACTTGGATCCCTCTGATTGCGCCTGCCTTTGATTTGGGCACGTAGCTCGCTCCGGGGGTGGCTGACCCCCGGCAGGGTGGGATGCTGCTCTGAGAACCGGGGCTTTGCCATGAGCAGCTGCAGTCTTTTTTAATTCATGATTTGTTTTCTGCAGCCGATCCCTGATTTTTCTCACCGCTGCTGCTCCCGCGGATGGGAGGATCCCGTGGGAAGCAAGGGAAGAGCGGGCAGAGGGGACGGAGCGGAGCGCAGGCTCCTGTCTGGCTCTCCCTGCCTGGTTCTGGGAGTGGTTGCTGCTCTCCCGTTCTCAGCGCTGTGGGACGGGGCAGGCAATGCTGGAGCTGCTGTTCTCCAGCCTGAGTGCTCTGTAAACCTCCCTCTCGGTCCAGCTGTGCCGTGCTGGGGTGCACACCCCCACAGGCACCCCATTCTGGATTCCTTTTCCAGGGCTTGGGTTCAGGTCCATCCTCTCCAGTGCCTGTGGGATTTGCTCAAGTGCCTTCCCAGAAAAAGACCAAGGCCGGTGGGGTCCTGTTCTGTTTTGCTCCACTTGGGTACAATATCTGGGAGGTGCACAGGTTCTGGACCCGTGCTCTGAGTTATTTTGGGCTGCATTGCAGGGCAGAGTCCCCAGTGCAAATCTGGTGTGCCAGGCAGGGGCTGCAGGCTGAGCAGGGGGTCCAGGAGAAGCAATAACCTAGGAAGATGCCGCAGCCCAGCCCTCAGGTTTGAGGCCATCCTTAAAAATCCCTGCTGAGAGCACAGGTGTCGTAGAGAGGAGCAGCCTCTTCCACCCCGTGGGAAGTGCAAGCTGTCCTGCCACCTCCAAAGGCATCCCTGGGAACACAGTGTGGAAGGAAAAGGTGCCAGAGGTGGGGAAAGCCCCCCTGAAAGCTGGGAGTGAAGCAGCCAAGCTGCTTCCTGAGCCTTGCCATGGGCACTCCCACCTTGTGGCAGGGGAGGAAGGGCTGGAGGAGGATGGGATCGCTGAGGGGGGCTGTTTTTGAACGGCACCTCTTCTGACCCTCATCTTCCCAGTGCAAGAAGGCATCTGGAGAGAATGGGAGGTTGTTCCCCCTGCCAGGATGGCTCTGGGTTATGCATCTGGGACTGGCAGTGGGAGTCTGTCCTCCACAAGCATTTCCCTGGGAGCTGTTAGCATAAGAGGAGGTGCAGGGCAGAGCCCTTTGTCCCTGCGGGGTTTTAGGGCAGGTGTCCCTGGGCAGAGGGTCCTGGTGTGGCTGTGCTGGGCTTTGGCAAGTGAATGGCAGTGGCTGTAATTGTGCCTGAATTCCTCTGAACCACAAGTGAAATCTGCAGAAATACAGAAAGTAAACAGCTCGGGGCCAAAATTCCCAGCGCTTTGGGGAACCTTCCGCTAGGAAAAGTTTCTGAGCTGCTAACAAAAGGTCTGCCTCTCCTCCAGCCTGCCTGTGTGGGGACCCCCTGGACTGGGAGGGATGCAGCCACAGTGCCATGGGGACTGTGCTGAGAGCTGGACTGACTTTTTGCCTTGGAACAGCTTGAATATTTTCTTCTTCTTGCTGGATTTTTGTTGTTGTTATTTTGTTTTTGGTTTTAATTTTTTTTTTTTTATTATTCCTTTGCTGCTCGTGTCTGCCAAACAGGGAGGTTTTAATCTCCTTCTAGCAGACTGTGAGAACAATTGTCCAGGACACTGGAGTGACCTTTGCTGCACAAATAGGGGATGGGAAGATGGCAATGGGAACCAGCTCCCTATTGCAGCCTCCTGGGCCTGCCCTGCCCTGGGGAGCTCTGCTCACCCCCAGCTGCAGGTGCTGGAGGGGGAAAAGGCCCCGGCAAAGAGCTGGGCAGCCCTTGCCCATCTCTCCCTGCATGCTGGGAAAGATGCTATCTGCTAAGAGTGTCCCCTGGAGTGGGTGGGACTGTCCCCAAGGGTGAGCATCTCCCACGCTCCCCCCATCTCCCTTCTCACTGGTCTGCAGCCCAGCCCCTGGGTCACACTGACCCTGAGGAGCTCTGTTGAGGGCTGTGACAGTGACATGGAGACCCACGAATGTCTGGGGCTCAGCTGCACCCAAACTGTCAGCCCACCCCCAGGGAGCTGGGTGGCTGACTGGGTGCTGGACCTGGAAAGGTGGTAAATTTGGGGGAGAAAAACCAGGTTGTACATGTGAGTGTGTCGACAGGTTTTGGGATGCTCTGCATGGGAGAAGCCTGACTCTCCTGGGAAACATCCCCTCACTGAACCCACTCTCCCACCCACACACAGATAATTCCCAGTGACCCCTTCCCCTCTTGCTAGGGATGGTCTCAGCTCCTCCTGACCCTGCAGCTCCACAGGGCAGCTCTGGTTCCCTTGGCCTCTCCCTGCAGGTCAGGCCTTTCTCTGGCTCTCCTCCAAGTGTTTGGATCAGCTCTTGGAAAACTAAAGCCATGAAGTTTGCCCCAGCTGGAGTAGGAACCCGCAGTGACTGGTTTGGGAGGCAAGCACTGGACCCAGAGGTTATTTATAATGCAGGAGTGAGGTTAAAAATAACAGAAATTTGAGCTCAGGAAGTTGTTTAGGAGGATAAAAAACTTTTACTTTGGTATTCAGATGCCAGGGCTAGTGCTGGCCATCCTCTGTCCCTGATGTCCCCATGCTGGGTCCCTTGGGGGTTCACAGTCCCTTCCTTCCTCCCAATGCACTGGGTTCTGCTTTGTGTCTGCAGGAATCATCTCTATTCCCAAAGAGAACGGGGGCACTGTGGGAAGCCCCAAAAACTGTGCTGTGCCAAGTGGTGGTGCAGGGGTGAGCTGACTGGGTTCTGCTCAGGGGTCCTGGTGGCTGTGGGGAGGGGACAGTGTGTGGCCACAGCTCCTGTACATCCCCCCGGTCATGGTTATTGTCACTCCACCTGTTTGTTCCCCCGGGCTCAGAGGGGCTCCCACCCCTGCTCCAGACCTCTCTGCTGCCAGCCAGGCACATCTTGAGCCACTGGCTGCCCCACTCCTGGCAGCTGGAGCCCTTCCAAAGCCTTCCTGGGGGTCTTCTCTGGCATTCCCAGCTCCTCTCACTGTTGCCCATCACGGGTGGGATGCAGGGTGGGAGTCAGATACTCCCCTTCACGTTCCTGGTACAGCATCCTTGCCCAGGGAGAGCCAAAGGGCACCTAAAGCCTGAAGCTGGTTGGTGACACAGTGTCCCCTGTGACCCCGAACCTTCCCAAACCCCTGTGCAGGCACGCTTCTTGGCATCGATGTTTTATTTTGCTTCGGCTCAAACCTTTTCCCTGTTGACACAGTGCCAGTTTTGCTCCAGCTTGCTGGGCTGAGCAGGGGTGACCTTTCCCGTGTTTGCTGTCTGGGCTTAGGATCCATCTGTGCTGTGCAGCCCCAGTGCAGCCATGGGGAGCACCTGGCAGGAATAGCTCCCTGGCGGCTGCGGTGCCACTTCCTCCTTTTCATTTCTGCCCTCCCGGCTCTGGGCCTGTCTCCTCAGACCCAACTGTGTCTTGTTTTCCTGCTGCAGAGCCCTGTGGGGAGCCAGGCTCCCCCTGCACCTGTGCCTCAGAGCCAGGCAGTGTGTCCCCAACCAGGCTCCCTGTAGGGGGTGAATTTCCCAGTGAAGGACTTGATGTAAAGGGCTGATCTATCCCATTTCTGCATCACTACCAGCAATACAACCCTCTATTACCAGGGGAAAAAAATCCCCTCTTCAGGAGGGAACTTTGAAAGTTAATCTCAGGGTCACACCCTCTGCAGGGGAGTGCCTGTCCCCAGCCCTGGACCCAGGGTAGGTGAGGACGCCCAGTCCTGCCCACCTGAGTGAGGAGAGTATCCTCTCTCTGGCCTGGGACCCACCACAGGTTTTTCCATCAGGGTGCACATTTTGGGGACTGGAGCCAGCGGCCACACAGCCGCTTTGGCAGCATTTCTAGCGTAGCAGAACGAGGCAGGAATGGAAACTGGAGATGAGCTGGAGGCTCCATTTGTGACAGCAGCTCCTGTGGGATTCGTGTGGACTCGCCTGTCTGGTTCTGGGTAGCAAAAGCAATGTGTTAAACCCTGTGGGGACTGTCCCAGAGCATCACCAGCCCCTTTCTTCCCACTAAGTCCAAACAGCACATGAGGCCAAACTTTGCCATTTGTGATCTGTGAGGAGGAGAACTCACTATGTTACTTTTTGGCAAAGTCTTGCTGAGAACTCCTCGAGGGTGAAATGAAACGGGGTCACAGAAGGGTTTAATTCGGTACCTTGTCCTTCAAGGGAAGGAAAAGTCAGACAAGAAGTTTTAAACATTTTATAAAAATATCCACATGTGCTCAGTGCAAAACTCACCGTCTTTACCTAATTTAGAAAATGACTTTATATGGAGAAAGATTTAACAGTGCTCCATGGAGGGGAAGAATAATGAATACGTCTGCACCAAATCGCGCTGTCATCTGAAGATCTCCAAGTGCTTTCAAAAGGGTTGGAGAGAAATAATTGTTCTTCTCTTCCCTGGTTTTAGAAACTGAGGCATGGGATGAGAAAGCCTGAAAAGTGCAACTTTGCTGACTAATTTTAGCTATTTGAAGTCCAGATCTAAGTGCCTAAATAAATGACCTGATTTTAATAGACTGCTGGTCAAGTCTCCAGGGTGAAACCTGGAACAAGTCAGGCTCCGTAGGTCTGCAAAGGTGGCCTGGGTCTGGAGAGGGAGCCTCCTTCCCTTTATTTGGCACTGTCACCACCAGCCTTGCTCAGATTTAAGATAAGATGAAACTAATGAGAAGGAATCTATTCAAATTTCTTTGAACTTAAGAGAAAAATAGAGAATTTCTGTTTGGAGCAGCCATGTGAGTTGAGATCCCCTAGTGGCTCTTGGGGACAGGGGCTGGATCCCTCTGGGTCCGAAAAACAAAAGCAATCCAGGCTTTTGAGCCCTGTTATCACACCCAACCTCTGAAATTTATTTAGTAATCAATAGTGCAGATGGTGAAGGGAAAGAAGGAAATGAGTGAAGGACCTGCACCACCCTGAGCAGCTGAGCTGCTCCTGGGGTGGGGAATTGCACAGGGATGCAATGCATGGACCATTTCCCACCTCTGCAGTGGTGGTAGGGCTGAGGCTGCTGGTCTCAGCTCCCATGCTGCTCCTGCTGCCCAAATATAACCCAAAATCCCTTGAAAGGAAAATGTGATCTCTCTTTCCCAGCTGAGCAGTCTGCTGGGTCTCCAGGGTCAATCTCACCAGGAATGAGCAGCGAAATGCTTGCAGAAGTGGAGCTTTGAATTAGGTGGGCTTAGCTGGGATCCTAAAGCTGAACAAGTTGAACCTGAGGACAAATAGAGGCTGGTGGGTTGTGCTGGGAAGTGTGACCTGTTCCCAAAATGCCTGCTGGCAAGATGCTTCCCACAGCTTGTGGTGCAGGCTCAGTGGAGATCCTTGGGGGGATGCTGGCTGGGTGGTGATGTGAGAAGAGGGCAAAATACCTGTCTTCGTGATTTGCTTCCTTGGACAGCCCTGAGTTCACTTGTGCACATCTCTGTGTGCAAGAACATATCATAATTTAATTATGTGTGTACAACACCAACTTTTTCTTTGTGATCAAGGCTGTCTGATGAGTGAGAATTGTAATAAATATTTCCTGTGACCAAGGGCTGGTCCCAGCCCCTGCACCGGCATCTTCTCCTCTGCATGCCCACAGCTTGCTTTATTTTCATTTTATCCTCCTGAAAAATCACCTCCCTCTGAAGAGGAATAGCTGGGCTGGGCATGTCCAGAACTGTCAGGTGCCCCTGAGGCTCCTTCATCCCAAATCTGCATTGCTTCAGGATGGAGCTTGCAGTGTGACAGGCAGGTCTCAAGCACGAGTCTGGTTCCTCTGGTCACTGCTGGTGCTGGCAGATTCCTGCCTGACTGCCCCACCACAGCCCTGGGGACCCATGATGCAGGAGTATTTCCCCTCAGCAGGAGCAAGGCGTTGGGCACCCAGCAGCACTGGTAGGGGAAAGGCACCCAGGCTTTGGCATTTTGCTTTCTGCTTGCTGCCTCATGGCCCCATGCCTGATTTTTTTGCTCCCTCCCCATTTTGTTCAGTCTGGGCACGAGCCTTCGTGCTGCAGGACCATGGGCATTGCCAGCAGGGCTGCCTGGCTCTCTCGGTGCTCAGGGGGAAGCAACTCCTCTTGCAGGTGGCTAATCTTGTGGGAAACCCACCTGCCTTTGCTTTCTTGTCATTTAGACATATCTCCTGCTCAGAGTGCCTGAAATGCACCTCCTGGCCTGCTGGCACTGAGGGCAGGAGGAACTGTGGCTTTGGCACAGATGAGATGGGAAAGACCAGATCAGGGGAAGAGGAATTAGGACATACAGAAGTCCCCTTGATCGGGACAGCAACCTCTAATCCAGCTCAGTTCTTCTTATTTACAGTTGCCGGGAGGGAAGGCAAGAGAAAAGCAGCCTGGCAAGATGCACAGGGCTGATCTCCTTCCCCCCAGCTGCTTTGCTCTCACTAATGTATTTGCTGGCAGTGCTCGCTGTCCCCGGAGCATTTTGAGCTCGGTGAGAGCAACTGTTCACAGCCAAAACAGGAGTGTCAGAGCAGGCACTGGACTGGGAATGGCTGGGGGGGTGATTGGAGCCCCCAGCCCCTCAGTGTGGGGTGCTTGTGGGGAAATGAGGTGCTGAGCCCTTCGGTGTCCCCTCCCCAGCTGGCAGAGACGGAGATGCAGCAGGGAAACCTTGCAGCCCCTGCCTGCAGCAGGGCTCCTCAGCACCCACAGGGTGTTTCTGCTGAGGGAAGGGGCTGGGCACTGGTTTCCCCAGGCCATACTGCTTGAAAATACTCCCTGAGAAGCCCCAGGGCTGCTTCTCTCTAGCTCAGCACTCAGTAAGGAGAGTACAGACATCTGAGAGTGCTGCCCTGTACTGGGACACAAGGAAGGACAGAGTCCTGAGGCAATCGATTTGGTTGCACTTTGCAGTGTTGCACAGGAGATCAGAATCTCCCCCAAAATCTCCTACACTGTGAAATGAGGCATTTGATACCCCAGGCTGCAAGCACGTGCTTCTCTCCTGAGCATCCCCGGACCAGAGCTGTGCTGGGACAGCGGCATTCCGGCGCCCGCTGCGGAATATTCCAGCTTTTTTAGTGTGGGCTGCTGTGGTCACTGCGCTTGTTACAGGCAAAAGAAATGAGAATTTTATGAGGTGTAAATGGATTGTGCCTGAAAGCATCCATGTCCCGCTCGGCTCCATACATGCACATGCTTCTTCTGCACCTCCTCTCGTCAGCCAAAATACCTTCTCTCCTTGCAGGCTCAGAGGAAAGATAAATATTAGCACTTTGAGATGCTCTGATCTGAGTTTCTGTCTGTGTTGCTGTTGTTGTGGTTAAAAAAACACTTTTTCTTGCTGCAAAATTCATCAGGGTCCAGTCTCCGGGGTTCAGAGGGAAACCAGAGCAGCTGTTAATGAGGGAGCAGTAATATCTAGAGCTCATTTCAAAGCAATAATGGGATTAGAAAGGAGACAAACATATGTTGGTCCCGTGCTTGATGGCTTTATTTTCATCTTTTTTGTTGCTTTTTACTATATTGGCTAGAACATCCATTTTGCATTAGAGGGCAGATGATGAAATCACATGGGATTGGAGAGAGGTACCAGCGATGGGCTGAGATGGGGAAGTTTGAGCTTTCTTGGCCATTTCAGAGAGTTTTCACCACAGAGAGCAGGAGTTAGAAGTGTACAGGGAGCAGGAGTGGGCAATGAGACTGTGATGGAGAGGGAGACAGGACAGCGAAGGGCAGGAGCTGGAGACTGCAGCCTCTTTAGCGAGGCTTGTAATATCTTATTAATGGAAGAGAAACTGCAATTTTTATTTTGTGGAAATTCTTTTGTTCCACATTAAATTTTAAAGTGCTTTGCTCCCATTACAGCCTCCTGCCAGAGCGTGCTGCTGGCTGGGAGGAGCTGCCCTTTGAAAGGTTTTGGGAGAGCCCATGTTTGTGTCCGGGCTGGGGGAGCAGGGCAGGGGTGCAGGGTCCTTCCCTGAGGCTGTCACCCCAACCCCAACCCTCCTGTCACACCTGAGTGTCACCCAGAGCCTGGGTTGGGGGTGTGGAAGGTGCCACGGGTGGGCTGTGGTGGGCTGCATGCCCTTGGAAGGTGAAAGGGCTTGAGGAGGGCTTGCCTACACCCAGAGCTCTTTTTTAATTAACTCCATGTGCAGGGACATGCAGATCCTGGAACAAGGCACCCTTATTCCCTAATAAGCTTGTCCACACATGAAGTAAATCAATAGCAGCTCATCAGGAGCTCTGTGCTGGCTGGAGATGCCGCCTAAGGATGAGTCACATCCAGAGAGGGGGGCAATATAAAAAGAAAAGGGAAAAGAAATCTGAGGTTTGAGTCCAGACCTTGACTTAGGAATGCCCATTGTGTTTTCTGGTGTGCCAAACCAAAGGGCTAGCTTTGTGCTGTGTCCTCTCCCCTACCTGCTAATCCTTGTGGGTGGTTGGAGCAGAATTTTTCACCTTGATCCCATGGTTATATGCTGGGCTCTGAGTGCCTGAATGCCTGAACTCTTTGTGGCTTTTAGCTGGTTGTGGGTTGGTCCCCACTGAGCTCCAAAGCAAGTGGTGCTGGCCTTGGGCTCCCAGTGAGGAGGCAATTGAATGGGCTGGGACTGAACAGCTCCAAGGGTATTTTGGAATACCAAAGGTCGTCCTTGTTGCTTTTCCTAAGCCAAAGTGAGCAAGGCTTGGATGATGTGCAGGAGATTGGGAACCTGGGGAGTTGTGTACATTTTTCATGAAGCTTTTTGGGAGATCAAAAGCATCAGAAATCATTTGGTTTAAGGTTCCTGAGGTGACCAAATGCCTTGAGTGAGGCTTATCCAGAGCAGCCTGGGGCTGTTCCAGGACACAGCAGAGAGCAGGGCCAGATCCAGCTGCAGAAGCAGGGTCTAGGGAAGGTTTTGGAGAGGAAAGGATGAATTGCTTCTTACTGGGGGCTGGGTGCCAAGAATATTTCTCACCTCTGTCCCAGCCCAGCAGTTGCTGATGATGAGGGTCAGGACATCTGCACTGAAGGTGCCCAGTCCCCTTTGGCAGGATCAAGACCCCCAAAGTGACAATTTCCACCCAAATGTGCTCAACCAACCTTGTTCCCAGCTACCTCAGCAAAGATGAGCTGTGGAAGGGATGTGGAAATGGAGCCTTTGCAGCTTCCAGGGTCTCTCTGCCTGATTTCTCTCCAACACCAAGAAGCTCCCAGGGCAGTGGGCACCCAGCAGGTGCCAGGGCTTATTCTGCAGGAATGAATGAATGAATGAATGGAATAAATCCATTTCAAATGCCAGGTTTTGACACAGGTGACAGGCTTTAGGAGGTGGCAGTGGCTCAGTCCCTGCTCTCCCTTTGTGCAGGTTTGACTCTGTGACACCACACTGTCAGGGCTGCCAGCACAGGAGGAGCCAGAGGGGTCGGAGCCGGTCCCTGGCTGCTGCCAGAGCCCTTTCAAGGCATTACAGATGATGTGCCACCCTCTTGCTGAGCTTCCTGGCTATTGTTAGCTGCTGCTGAAGCCTGACACTAATTAAATAGGATATTTTGTGTTTAATAAATTCCCACTTGAGTCATGCCAGCAGGAGGGCACTGGCCAGATCCCTGCCAGTGCCACTGCGGGGTGGCAGCACTGGAATGGTTCTCCCTGAGAGTCTCCTGCACCCCTCAGCCCCGTGGGTGCTACCCCACAGGGGTGCACATCCCTGCACCCTGGCAGGCTTGTCTACCTGATCCTTGGGAAGAAAAGCCCCCTCCCTGTGGTAGCAGCACCTTGGGATACCCAGAGGGATTTTCAAATGCTGGGAGCAGGATGAGCATCCCTGGTGCCACGGAGTCAAACCTGTGGCACTAGGGATGACTCTGGTCCCATCTTGTCCCCTTTCCTGCCAGCCCAGGCAGCCAGCCCCGTGCTCAGCCCACTCCCTGTCTGTTCCCACTTCCCTCTTTGCAAGGGCACATCAACGCCCCGTCACAAGCTGAGAGCACCAAGCCCCCGGGAAGCTCCGGAGCCCTGCCTGTGTCCTGCCTGCTGGGAAGGTGGGAAGCTGCCCCCGCTGCCAGCCAGGCTTTGTCCTCCTCCTTGGCTTTCCTTGCCTGGAGGGGAGGCCAGACCGGTCTGTTTCCTCTGGGAATACCAGAATCACACTTGGGCTACCTCTAGCAGCAGGCAGGCTGCTGGGAGGGAATTGCAGGGGTAGAGGATGTGGCTGACTCTGTGCCCCTCTGTGGCTGCTGTCCTTGCCTGGGGAGAGGAAACCAGGGGCAGTGCCATCCCTGCAGGCAGATTCCATAGGATGTACCTTAACTGTTACAAAATAGCTGCTTTTGTCATCTTTTCTAAGGCTATTTCATCTAACATCCATCATGCAAACCCTGCAGTGGAGCCCCTGCTGCTTCTTGGGGCTGTACACCTTCCCTCCACGTCTACCTCTGTTTTTTGGGCATGTGTAGGGCATCACATCTGAGTGCAGGCCAAGGTTTGGGCAGGAGCATGTGGGGTGAATCCTGCTTTTAAGCTGGTCTTACCCTGTTTGCCCTGAAAGATGCTGTGTGGGTGTGTGAGACTGGGAGGTGTTTTGGGGTGGCATGCCCTGTCTCCAAGCAAGTGCCACAGCAGAGCTTGGCTCCTGTACCGAGCACCATCCCAACCCTATCTTCCTGCTTCTTCCTTCCTCTACCAGCTCCCTCCTCCTCCTCTGCCAGTGAGATGCTAATCCATGAGTTCCTGCCATGGATTTGCCTGCAGGGTTCAGTTAGATCAAACACCCAACCCTGCTGAGCCCCACAACCTGCTCCAGCTCCCTCTGCCCGTGGGGGCTCAGCCCTGGGGAGAGCAGCTCCCTGCTCCTGGTCGTTCCGACTGGGAGTGGCATGGATTTTGGTCGCTGTGGGATTTTGATTTGGTGTCAGGATTTTTCTATTCCCACAGAGTTTTCCTTGTAGACACCTCAAAAACTGCATCAGGTGCACCAGCATCTCCCAGTGCAGTCACAGACTGGCTGCAGCCCCTTCCATGCAGGGAAAAAGGCAGGGATTGTGGGCTGGGGTAGACTTGACCTCCACTTCCCCCCCTGCAGAATTCCCTCCTTGCCACTCATCCCCGTTGTGAAAGCTCTGTGTTGCTTTCACTGAAAACCACTATTTTTCTTATTTTTATTGATCGTTGACTTCAAAACCCAAAGTGTGTAAGATGGTTCCAGTCTAATTAGTACTTAACCTGCAACAAAATATTGTATTTTTCATTGATTTTTTATTTTTTTTAGAAAGGAAACATTGGCTCAGTTTCTAAATGAAACACTTTAGCAGGCCATTTGGAAAATCATCATCATGTTCAGACTTTGTAAACATAATTTCTTTAATATTCTTTTTCCTGCAACTTGCAGCCAGATAAGAAAACATACACAAAAATTGGTGGATGGTTTGAGTTGCCCCAAAGCTGTATTTCTCCAGCAACACTCTGAACAGAAAGTTGTACCCAGCACTGGCTAATAGAGTAAAGTGGGAAGGGCTTGGGTCTCCCCTGGCCAGGCACAGCCCCCAGGGAAAGGTTTTCTCAAAGGAGGCTCTCCCTCACCTACCCTTCCAAACACAGCAAGTCAGCCATTGCCCTCAGAAGCTCCTAGAGACCTCCCAGGCCAGTGTCCCCAGGGCAGGGCAGCAGTGAAGGGGAAAGGAGAAGGTCTGGGGACATGGGGTCTGTGTCCCCCCACTCTGCTTTAAGCCATTGGGGCCCTCCAGCCCTTCTGCCCTGGCGTGCTCCATAGGCTTGAAATGATTCTGGGTTTGTCCTTGGATTTGTACTCTGAGCTTTTTGTAAGGCTTGGCTAGGATTCCTCAGGGACTTTGAGCTTGTACCCTTTTGCAGTCAAAATTCTATGCTGGGGACAGGAAGGGCACAGCTGCAGCAGATGTGGCCAAGAGCTGGATGCTTTTGGCTCCTCTTGGAGCCACTGCAGCCAGGACTCTGCCTCTCCTCCTGTCTCCCTTTTTCCTCCTCCAAGCTGCACACTGCCCATTTGGGGAGTGCAAATGGACAAACCCCAGAGCCTGAGCTACTCTAGGGGCCCTGGGAGGTGTTTGCCTCAGTGCAGAGGACACGTTTCCCTGCTTGGTGAAAGAGGCTGGATGGAAGGTGCTGCAGAATATCCCCATTCCTATTTGCCCTTTGGGACTTGTTGGTGATGACTCTGTGGGTCTGGCAGTGGGGTCTGCTGGTGAGGGCTGTGCTGTGCTCCAGGGTGGGATGCTCTGCCTCTCTAGGAGGGTTCCCTCCCGGGCTCCTGCCCTGTGCCATGATTTCTGTCTCTCACAGTCTGCATGAGCATCCCTTGCCCAGTGTCTCTGGAAGAATGGGAATGGGCTGAGGGGAAGGCTGGGGCAGGGTAGGAACAGGTCATGTGTCTGGGATGGAAATGGGGCTCTTTGTTTAGCTTGCTCACCAAGAGCTCTTTCTCTGAGGTTTCCCCTGGCCCTCAGTCAGCAGAGGGAATTCCTCCCCCCTCCCTCTGCCCAAGACCCAGCTGGGATTGCTGCAGGGAACAGGCAGACCAGCTGGAATTGCTGTCTCTCCCCATGTTCACCAGGTTTTTGGTCCTCACTCGGTGCCATCCTGCCATCCACTTGTCTGGGTGATTAGGGATGTGCTGGATTAATCAGCAAAGGTGCTGGTGATCCTGTCCCATTTCCTGCACTGCCCCAGTGACATTCCCCGCCCTGGATGAATCTTTCATGCACTTACTTTGTGTATATTTAACAGCCTAGAATGTGGTTTGGGCTCATGTGGGAGTCTGGGGGCTCAGAGGGCTGCATCCTCCAGTGGGATGTGGCTGGTGGGGGGAGGGTGGAGGGGAGAGGTCTGTGGAGGGAGGCAGAGAGCCTGTTTCACCTGTGACAGGCAGGGTGCTGATCTTCACAGGGAATACTTCAGCTCCACAAGGAATATTTTGGCTCTGCAGGTGTGGGCACAGAGTCTTCCTGGCCAAGGAGGGTTAACCCAGTGTTGGTGGGAGCAGAGAGTGAGCTTGTCAGGGATGGTAAGGGAAGCAGAGGAGCTGCCAGGACAATTAGCACAGGCTTGTTCTCCCAGCACGTCCCTGGGATGTAATCAGCCTGTCGCTTCCCTGGCTTTATTAATACATTGATTTTTGGAGGTCTTGGCTCTGTGCAGCATGGTGCCTGCCAGCCAAAGCCTCTGCGGGAAGTGGGGGTTCAAGGTGGCACGTCTCTGGGCATGGCAATGCCTCATTTTGGAGGCTGTTCAGGCTTCTTCCTTGGGGACTGATGGCAGAGGAGGAGGAGGAGGAGGAGGAGGCGGAGGAGAGACATCCCCTCCATCTGTGCGCTGCCCTAGGAAGGGATTTAAATCACAAGTTTGCAAAAAAGAGGAAATGTGCCTGATTTGCTCAGGCTTTGAAGCCTGCAGGATCCTCCTGACAATGATCCTCTTCCTGCTTCAGGCAGGTCTGGCTCAGAGGGGATCTCCTTCCCCGGCCAAGGAGCCAGGCTCTGTCAGCCAGTGCCTCCATCCTGGGCTGGGCAGCAGCAGGGAGCAGGCTGTGCTCCTGCAGCTCCCAGTGAGTGCAGGCAGCAGAGTTTCTGTTCCCAGGGTCGGAACCCTGGATCTCATCAGAGGGTACTCTGCTCCAGCAGCAGAGGGTGAGAGAGGTTCTTCAAGGAAATACATCAATACTTTAAGATAAATAATAAAATAGATAAAAAATTGTATATGGATATATGTGCTTAGGACTAGTTTTATCCACATCTTTCCATGAGTCTGGGAACTCCTCTTCCCTGTCCTGTCATTCCTTCCCCCTCCAGTGTGAACTTGTCTGACCAGCACAACTTCCTTGGCACGGCAGCCCTGATGCCACACGTGTGGCCATGCAGAGCCACCCCTTCAATTCCTTCATTTCACCAACTGTTACATAAATCCGCTTTTATACTGAACTTGTGGACGTCACTGGAGCTCTGTCCATACCCATAACATCACTGTTTCCATGGGAACCAGCGTACTTCCAAGGGGGAAAAAGTAGAAGGAGACTAAAAAAAGGACAAAGAAGGAACAAAATAAGACAAATATGTGACATATCCCAACTATGTGTCGGTGTAGGATGTTACAAAGATTTCACTGCAACTTGTTTAGGCAGCCTTGCATAACAGTTTTTGTCTTGAGCGTAGCAGCAAGCAGAATCACGGACGGCAGGAACTTAAGAGTATCCCAAATATCCGGAGTGCCTCAGTGAGGAAGAGACGCCTCTGGCAGCTCTGCACGAGCTGCTGCTCTGTGTGAGCAGCAGGGGAAGATGCATCTGCCCGTGCTGCAGCACCTCCCTGGGTTCCCACGGGTTCTCCTCTGTCCTGGAGCGTGGCTGGGGCTGTGCTCTCTGAGGGGGTGGCACTGCTGGGTGTTGTGGATGTGTCCTGGAGAACAACTGGCAGCGCTGAGCTTTAGGGGCAGGTGCTATTAAGGGATGTTCACAGGGAGTGAGTTTAAATATACATATATATTTGGGGGTTTCGTGTCCATCCACTGTGCACTTTATAAGGCGTGGTGGGGGAAAAGGTCTTAAATAAGTTATTGAGCCTCAGTAATGGCTTTGGCATATTGGGAGTATTTTAACTGGTAGCCCAGTCTCCCTGTGGAAGGCCATTAGGAAGGATTTTCCTGTTCAGGACAACGTCTTGGTTAATGCCATGTGTGAGCTGCTGGGAGGGAGCCCATCCCCTGGCTCTGTCCCAGGAGCTGATGGCTGGTGGGGAGGCTGAGCTGGGAGCTGGGAGGGACAGGTCTGGGAAGAGGATTGGGACACACTCCCACCTCTGCAGCCTCGCTCTGGTGGGGTGAATGAGAGGAGTGCCTGTCCCTGAGCCACCCAAATGTTAGCTGAAGGTGCCAGACTGTTGGGTGAGGGAGTCTGGGGGAAGTTGAAGCTTCCCGGGAGCATGGTTTGGACGAATGAGGCTTCACCTTCTTCTCTTCTGCTCCTCTATCCAGCAGATGCAGGGCAGGGGAGCTGGGCTCCCAGCACATGGCTCTGGCTGGTGAAAGAGCTGGTGAACTCCTTGGGGCTCTCACCTGACCCATCCTGCTGGACCAGGGCTGGGGCCACGCTCTCACCCTTTGCACCAGTTCTTTTTGGGCTGTTCTTTTGGTCACTGCTCTTGGTGCTGAGACAGGTATGAGGAGGAGGGAAGGACTGGGGTGAGAAGCCAAAATAAATTTAGCCTAAAGTGCTCTTGCTTGATATTTTATTACTTTATATGCTATTATATTTATTTTATTAAAGCACCCATCCTTGCAGATGCTGGTCCCAGGGCTGGGCTGCCAGCAGCAGAACCCTCCCAGCTCAGGAGTTAATTGCAAGCAATATGTAGGGCTTTTCTTAAAAGCTCCAGCTCCTGAAGTTTGGAGATTATGCAAGTCACTCAGCTTGCAGGATTTTTATATCTTCATTTTTTTCTCTCTTTAAGCAATAAGGTTTTAAACCCTTTTGGTTGCTGGAAAAAAGCCCTTAAAGTAGAAATCAAAAAGGTTACCAGGAAACAATACTGAAACTGTAAGACAAGTAAGAGTATCATCGGGGTTTCATTTTTTTTTTTTTTTAACCAAACAACCTTTTTTGTCACTCTTCATCCCCTCTAAATATGGCATCATTCTTTGCCTCATCACTTGGGTGGCTGAACAGGGCTCCTCCACACTGCTGAGCAAATCCTACCTCTCCCTTCAGAGGTGGCTGCATCTCACAGGCAGAGGAAAGCATCTCTGCCTGCAGCTGACAGTGCTGATTCTAGGTCCTTGGGAGAAGAATGATAAGATGATTGCTCCCTGAAATCCCCTTTTTCCTCCACTTTTGGGCTTTACAGTCCCTTTTATGTGTTACAGGGCCACTGGGGACTCCCTGGTCCCGCCAGGATGGGAGCAGGGTGCTGCCTTTCATGGCAGAGGGAAGCAGCCAGCAGTGCATCCCTTTGAACATCTGCAAGCCAAAATGAATTAGGGATGACATTTCCAAAAACACCGCCATGAATAATCACCCTGTTTTGGTTTCCCAGGTTTAATTGTGAAGCTGCATGAATTAAAAGAACCTCCTGGGTCTGTCTGCGCCGGGAGGGAAGCGGTGTCGAAGAGCTGCAGAGCACTGACGAGGCAGGGATGCTCCTGCCTGGCTTTTTCCCAGCTCAGAGCCTGTGCACAGGGATATGCCAGGCTCAGTGGGGTCATGCCAGCTCCTGGCAGCGTGTTCTGAGCCTGCCAGCTGCAGTGACCCGGGATGGGGCAGGCTGCCACGCCGTGGAAATGGAAACACTCTCTGAGCAGCGCTTGAATTTTTAAACCCCTTTGTGCAGCCCCACTGGAGGAGCCTCTCAGTTCTGCTTTCCAGGAATGCCCTGGCGATGGGACTGGCCTGGCACAAATCCCTGCAGACCACAGGGAAGGAGGCAAGTGCTCCATCCCACGTGTGCCATGAGCATGCTGGGGCTGCGGTGCCTGCAGTGGCTTTTCCATCCTGCCAGGGAAAAGCAGGTCTGCTGCTGCTGTGCTACTGTGCTGCTGCAGAAAGGGCTGTCAACCTGCAGCATCTTCCCTGCTTCTCCTATGCTTGTGTCCCTGGAAAAGCAGGGAGGGCAGGGCTGTAGGGTAGAGACCACGTTACAATGACACTGGGGCAGATCCCTGGCAGTGCTCAGCTGCAGGGCAGGGAAGTGGATTCACTGGGGAGAGATACTTTGAGAGCACCTCTGGCATTGCTGCATCCACAGAGGTGGAAATGCTTCCTGCAAATGCTAAAAGCAAAATTCAGAGGCTGGTCTTGCTTCTGAAGGAATGTGGTAGGAAAAATAAATAAATCTAATTAAATGTCCAGGATTGTGATGGGAATCCTGTAACCTTTAACTGGGCATGACATGAAGAGCCTTTTCCTGTTGGCTTGGTGCAGGCAGAGGCAAACCTGGGAAGGGGTTATTATTTCCATCTGTGAAGCAGATTAATTCTGAGGGCTTTTAGCTTCCCTTGCAAACGGCCTGAATTAATGTTTTAGGATTTTAGTTCCTGCCTTCTCCCACCCCCCCAAAGGCCAGGCCCTGGAAGTGCCATTATGCTCCTGTCAAGGGGGCTATTTCTGGAATTGATGATATGAATGAAGCCTAAAACTCCACTCTCATTAACGTCTGCAGCTTATCCCGGTGTCACTCCTAAGCTGGTGGGACTTGGTGACACTGCAGGGGAAGGCTGTCATTTCAACCCAATTTTCACATCACATTTGCACAAAAAATTTCCAGGCCTTGCCAGCGCTTTCCACACATTTGTCAAATCCCAGTCGCTGTCCCAGTGAGTGAGGGCTTCTCCTGGCACAGACACGATGGCCGTGGGTGCTGATGGGGGACTTGGTCCTGGATGTGATCCCTGGGTTGAAACAACCACTCCTTGCCCTAAAAAACAGGCAGCAGGGAGAGCCCAGCCTGGATCTAGGGGGTTTTATGCATTCCTGTGGTTGAGTTTCATTGTGTGGTACAAACCTGCAGCCCCTGGTGCTGCAGAGCTGCCCCCCTTGCCCACGAGCCCTGCTCCCCTCACGCTGCCTGGGCTTGGCAGGGGCTGTCCCACCCCACTTGCCAGCCCTGGCAGGAGGGCAGCACGTGTCCTTGGAGCTGCTGCTTCGCTGGAGAGTGGGAGGAGGGCTCAGGGAGAGAGAGGGGGAATGGTGGGAGCTACCTGGGAACAGCAAATCAAGGGAAGACATAAATATTAATCTCACAGAAGAGTGTCTGTCCCTGTAGAGCATCACCAAACGCTCCCCTCCGTACTCAGCTCGATCAGTGGCATTTTCCCCAGGAAAGGGACGCCCATCTCTGGGGCACAGAGGTGCCTGCTCTCCTCACCCCCAAGCCAAAGAGCCCACCAGGAGCAGTGCAAGCACTCCAGCTCCTCGGAGAGAGACCAGGATGCAGCTGGACAGAGCCTCTCACCTGGTTACTGCTGCCCTTGGGCAGCAGATCCCCATTTAATTCACTCACTGTGAATTTGATCCAAACTTCTGCAACCAAATCATAGCAAGCATAATGCAATATCTATCTCTTTTAATTGTGTTAGGCTGGGTAGTGCTGGCTAATTGAATCTGGGGCTCTTGCCTCTTAATTACAAAAGGTCAGGTGCTGTGGAGCACAGGCAGGTGGCACTGGGAGCGCCAGGGATGGGAAGGGGCTGAGGGCTCTTGCTCTGTGAAAGGGCTCCTTTCGTAGCAGGTGAGCAACTTCTGGACATATTCCTTCTTTTTTTTTTTTTTTTTTTTTTTCGCTTTCTTATGAATTTTAAGAGTCAGGTTACAACAGAAGTGTTACTGTGAATTTCTGTGTGGCAGAAACAGATTTTTTTTTAGTTGAAAAGAATCTGTGAGGATTTTGGCTGCCTGCCTTGAGCACGTCGATGGTAAAAATGTGGATTTTTAGGAATATGCAGGGAGGGGCAAGTGACCCTTAAAAGTGGTGACTTTCTGACGCCCATGGGGTGGGATGGATGGGGTGATCACCTGATGTGTTGGCATGAACCCCATTATTGATCCTTTTTCTTTTAAATATCATTCCTGCTTGGTGTGAGGAGGGGGCGGGACCCCGAAGGCCAGCTCTGCTCCCGGCAAATATTTACCTCATGCCGTGAGGGCTGTGGGCCCAGCTTGACACTGGGGTGGTGGCAATGCAACCTCTGCCCCTTCTTTCAAGTATTCTCCTCCTCACCTGAACTGCTGGCCAGGGACCAGCACTGTTTCTGGTGCTTCCCCAAAGCCCCTTTGCCCCTTCCCTGCCTGCACTGCAGCAGTGAGAGGCATTCAAAAAAGCACCTTCTGCTTTTGCTAATTGAAGAGTTTCGCTTTGTCAGCCTCTCGGCTCAAAGGAGGGTCGGTACAAAGCCATAGCCAGCAGCACTTTGTGTGCCTCTGAAAATCCCATTAGCAGAAGAAAGAGCTTGAGTTTTCATTCAGCTGGAAAAAAAAAAAAAAGAGGGGAAAAAAAATAACACCC